>LNAC01000152.1:2285473-2377251 GCA_002007465.1 Ailurus styani
AAAAAAAAAAAAAGATACTACAGGCAGGAAGAATTACAGACTTGTTCCTAGCTTTCTGGTTTCAGTGCTTTGTGTATCTGGTGTCTTGTATAGGGATGTCACTCACAGGTAAGAAATAACATAAAATTATTTTATATTTAAAATATATATTAAAATATGTTAAAATATAAATTTTATGGGACTGATCATGAATTCAAAATTACGTATATTGAGCTTAAGGTATAATGGAATACATAGAAAGACTGAAGCCTTTTAATGAGGGTCGAGACTTAAGGTGCGAGACCTGCTCTAAATATTGAGTCACGCTTGTGAATGGGGCTAAAGAGTAAATCATGCTGGAGAGATAAAGCAGTTTCACAGAACCTCAGAAAACACATATTTACAAGGCATATGGAAAAGTGAGTAAAAAAGCCTGGCAAAGGGGGAGCCATATAAATAAATAAGATGAGAAGATAACATTAGTGAAAAGTGTTATTTTCATTGGACACAGGGAATATGCCAGGGCCTAAAACAAGTGTCTAGGGGAATTTGGCAAATCAGTGGTCATTAGTGATTTGGTGAAAGCAATTCCAGCTTCAGACAGTGAAATAAACAATGAATGGGTGGTCAGGAACACACACAGGTTCATTCCAGAAGGAGAGTTAGAGCAGCAGTTAGAGTCTGACAATGGTTCAAAGAAGGGTTTTGTTAAGGGGAAAGAGTTTACAAAAAAAGGAGTTAAAGAAAGAGGGCAGGGGAGAGTGAAAGGAGACAGAAAATGACTGAATAAGAATATCATTTCAGTGTGGAGAGGAAGGCAGGAGGGAAGGCAGTATGAATATATGGGAATATAGGTGGATGCTAGTACAAGGCAGGAAACCTCTGGAGGGCTCTCATGACATGGATTCTCTCAATTAGAGAAAAGAAATGGTCAGCCTCTGAAAAGCAACAAGGATATGCTGACGTGGAGCGTATGAGTAGCTGAATGGTGACATAATCCTTCTTAGGAACGGGAGTGGAAGCAGACCATGGACAAACAGAGCTCTGCAACTGAATGAAGATGAGGCTTCCGTGACAGAGATACCGGACTTCATCTCGAAAGCAATGGGAAGCACTGGAAGATTTTAAGAAATGTCATGAGCAGATTCATGTTTGAACTGTATGCTACATGTTTAATACTAGTTTTAATAAATTAAAATTTACATTTTCCTGAACTGATCTAGAATATACTCATAAAACCTGAAAACTCTCAAAATTCCATATTTCATTGAAGTGTACCATTTGTAAGTTATAAAACAAACCTCGGCATACCATTAAACTATCAAAAACATTTTCTTATGTATAATGTAAAAATATATAAATAGAGAAAGGCACTAAGTTGGTTTCCTGAATGTTGACCTTATTTACAATTTTAAGTATGATCTAAATTAAAAGGCAAAACAGGCAAGTATGACTTCTTCTGACGTTTAAGTTCTGTCCTAATATTTCTAAAACATAAAAAATTACCTTGAGGGCGCCTGGGTGGCTCAGTGGGTTAAAGCCGCTGCCTTTGGCTCAGGTCATGATCCCAGGGTCCTGGGATCGAGGCCCACATCGGGCTCTCTGCTCGGCAGGGATCCTGCTTCCTCCTCTCTCCTCTCTCTCTGCCTACTTGTAATCTCGCTCTCTGTGTCAAATAAATAAATAAAAAATCTTTAAAAAAAAAAAATTACCTTGAGCTTGTACCCTTTTGTCAAATACAATGATAATGTAAGTCCCTAATCCACCATGAAGAAATTCTAAGAAGGGCTGCTGGGTGACTCATTTGGTTAAGTGTCCAACTCTTGATTTTGGCTCAGGTCATGATCTCAGCGTTGTGAGACTGAGCCCCATGTCAGGTTCCACACCAGGTGGGGCCCCTGCTTAATATTCTCTCTCTTCCTCTCCCTCTGCCNTTACCTTGAGCTTGTACCCTTTTGTCAAATACAATGATAATGTAAGTCCCTAATCCACCATGAAGAAATTCTAAGAAGGGCTGCTGGGTGACTCATTTGGTTAAGTGTCCAACTCTTGATTTTGGCTCAGGTCATGATCTCAGCGTTGTGAGACTGAGCCCCATGTCAGGTTCCACACCAGGTGGGGCCCCTGCTTAATATTCTCTCTCTTCCTCTCCCTCTGCCCCTCGCTCTCCCAAATTTAAAAATTAAAAAAAAATTTTAATAAAAAAATTCTAAGAAATTACCCACTTAAATGCAATTTAAGCCCTTTAGTTAAGTCTTTGACTCTTATTAAAGGATTCATTTCTAAATAAATACAAAACAGGGGTGCCCTGGGTAACTCAGTTGTTAAGCATCTGCCTTCGGCTCAGGTCATGATCCCAGGGTCCTGGNAAATTTAATACAAAAATTCTAAGAAATTACCCACTTAAATGCAATTTAAGCCCTTTAGTTAAGTCTTTGACTCTTATTAAAGGATTCATTTCTAAATAAATACAAAACAGGGGTGCCCTGGGTAACTCAGTTGCTAAGCATCTGCCTTCGGCTCAGGTCATGATCCCAGGGTCCTGGGATCAAGCCTGGCATGGGGCTCCCTGCTCTGTGGGAAAGCCTGCTTCTCCCTCTCCCACTCCCCCTGCTGGTGTTCCCTCTCTCACTGTATCTCTCTCTGTCAAATAAATAAATAAAATCAAAGAAAAAAGAAAAATACAAAACAGAGGTGCCTGAGTGGCTTAGACAGTTAAGCATCTGACTCTTGATTTCAGCTCAGATCATGACTTCAGGGTCATGAGACTGAGCCCCATATTAGGCTCCACATGGGGCATGGAACCTGCTTAAAATTCTCTCTCTCCCTCTCCCTCTGACCTTCCCTGTACTCTCTCTCTAAAAAAAAAAAAGAGAAAGAGAGAGAGAGAGAGAAAAGAAAATATACATAAAACAAACTATATGGCTTAGAAATCGTAGCTAATAAGCACTTCTTTCCAATGGGATTCAGGTCGCTCTAATACCCAAAATGATTTTCCAGTNAATTCTCTCTCTCCCTCTCCCTCTGCCCTTCCCTGTACTCTCTCTCTAAAAAGAGAGAGAGAGAGAGAGAGAGAGAAAAGAAAATATATATAAAACAAACTATATGGCTTAGAAATCGTACCTAATAAGCACTTCTTTCCAATGGGATTCAGGTCGCTCTAATACCCAAAATGATTTTCCAGTCCTGCCTCTACTTCTGTTCTTCCCCATAACTCAAATCTAAATGGTACCTCAATGTTGATCTTTTATTAATAATTGGGAGTTTTTCTTAATTCTTATTTTTATCCTGACATCCTTTCACCTGCCACTGCTTACTGTCCACCTGCCATAAGGAGCTGCAAAATGGGAGAGACTGAAATCCATTCAGAAGGTCTTCTGAAAACTGGATTCCAGCAATTACAATGGTGGACACTCGAGCCACAGACAACAGTTTCTTGGCAGTATTGCTATTGCAACACATATTCCTTGAATTCTGCCCACTAAAAATGTTAATAACTGAAAACATAATCTGACCTACCATCTTTTTTACTTCTCTTTATTTTATAAATACCAATAGGATATTGACTAAAATTTACAATAATGAAAGCAATAATTTAAATATACAATTCATCATGTATATTTGAATCCATCTTCCATTACCATTAACCTCGTTTCCATGTGCTAATTACTCATTTACTGACTGACTCTCATTCTGTCTGACAACCACACATTATTGTGCAGTCATTTAATGAAATACAATTTCCAATGGGCAAGTATGAAATATCTACCAATATTAGAAGATGTTGTATGATTATTTAGGTATGGTTTCAGGAATGCACTATAGAGCAACTCTGAAATGTGTAAATGAATCAAAAACATATCTGCCTCTTTCGTTGTATAATTAACAGTATTTCTGAAATAAGTCTGAGTCTGGTTCTCATCACAAATGACTCAAGTAAATAAAACACAGCCACATTGTCTCCTAGAACTTGAGAAAAATTATATCATAAAATGTTTATCCACAGGAAAAGTCCATGTTAAAATATATTATGTCAAAATGAAACATTAAAGGAAAATACACAACCTAAATTAGAAACCAAATAGCAACTGCAAAATAAATACTGAGTACTACTATTTTCTTCACCTTTCACTTTGAATAACCTGAAGGTCTTAGACAGAATTTTAGTGGAGAAGAAAATCCTAATCCTGCTATTCACCATTCCATATTGCCAAGAACAGTGTACTTCACTGTCCCACTTAACTTCTTGGGATGACCGCCACCAAACAATATCCTCCAGAGCCAGATAGAGGCTGGTAAATTATCTAGAAGCACCATTTCTACTGAACACAAAACTCTCTACACTAAAATCTTCCATTAAAAAACAGTTTCCAAAATTTGTAATTTTCCAGATTATTTGCAGCACCCTCTCCCATAATCACTGCACCATACTACCTATAACTCAAGCTGGAAGTGAAAACGTACACACATATGTGAAGGAATAAAGAAAAGAATGGAATGAAATGGAATGGGATCCGTGAAATTGGACTTTCAGGTAGACTTAGTCCAAGAACTTCTTGTAGGATGGATTGGCAGCAGAAATGCCTAGAAACAAGCAACCCGGGTCTGCCAAACTCCAAAGTTGGTTTTCACTATTATAAAACTGAACTTATTATAACCTCAATGTTTAATAGGAAGAAAAGCAAACTTCTATGAAAACTGAAAAAAAAAAAAGAAAAGAAAATCTTTATGTAGCAACTTCTTTTTAAAAAAGGGGGGAAATGTGCCTGGCTACAGAGATCGACAGATACAAAGAATTCAATTAATCAACCAAATACCTATACCTCAATTTGGAAATTTTCTTGATGGATATTAAAGCAAATCTATTATGCGAACCTGCTATTTAAGACCTAGGAATTAAAAAATAAGTAAGAAATGGCCCTTGTCTTCACAAGCTGCCCTGAGATTATGTATCTCTCATTCTATAATATCTGTTAACTACTTTGGAAATAATATTTGCTCATTATCTTAATATTTCTGGATCTCCAAATGATTCTAAATACACGATTATCTCTCTTCAAGTTTGTAGCATATATCAACTAATTCTCAGACCTTATTTATTTCATCTCTACCCAAAAGAGACCAAAGATTTCCCTTTGGTGAAAAAAATCTGGACACAAAATAAAATAACAGCCTCGTTAATTAAATTCTTTCAACCTTCAATTTCTCCCTTCATCAGAAGTACTTCCACCAGGTTAAGAAGTGTTAGAGAATCATTTGTGAGGGAAGAATGGGGGCAGAAAAATGTGCTTCTCTTATTCCAATTAGGAAGTTTAACCAAGGAGGCGGAATTTCAAATAAAAAAAACCAAGTTCTAATTAGTTACAGATGAAAATCCTGAAAACCACCCTGATCACAATGCGAATCATTAACTGAGCTCCTGGAGACCCAGGAAGAGAAGGATTTTTCATGATAAATGAAAAATGATTTACTTTTGAAATCCCAACCACAACATACTTGAGTTATTTATATACAATTAAGTAATTTGCTCACAGACTGGACCAAAATAACTGAAAAAATGTTTTGTTATTTTCACAGATTTTTCAAGTATTAGTATTGAGTTATTACTGCATATTAACTCAAAAAATTAAAAAATTAAAAAGCCCTCATCACTGAACCCAGCTGTTTTAAGGTTCATCATCTTTCTGCCACCTGGTTTGAGATTTGGCTGCAAAACTGCCACACTGCACTGATCAAAGTGCTCACCAAATCAAGAATGCAGGAGTTGGCCATATGAGGATTCCGGTACTTTCTATCTTTGAACATTCTAAAAATAAGTGTGTACAAGTTATTCTGAAATTGTGACTTACCTAGCAAATTAATATGGGAGTGCCCTTATAAACACTACAGTACATAAAATAAGACTGTTTTATGGACTCTTCAGTATAAAAGCATCCCTCATGGGAAGGGTATTAATATTGTGTTCTGTGGTCCTGAGTTTAAATCGTAAAAAGTGAACTTGAATAATTGAGAAAATTAAAGAAAAAAAGATGAACCAGGACATGCATTTCTTTCAACTCCACAATTTATAGTGAATACTACCCACTCCAACAAAGTATAGTCTCTTGATGCTTACTTCTCACACCTCCCAATGTAAAACTGGCTCTAGACAGTCCGATGGGGGCACAATGCAAATTCTTCAAAAAGGCCATGATCTAAATCACTTCCAGATTTGCCTCTGTTAGTCTAAAATTCTTGCATTAATAAAATAATATGATTATGACAACAGCAAACTATGTGGACATGCTTATCTATTAACATAGCTGCAAAAAGAAAGGTAGTCATCTCTACAAGAAAAACAAAGAAGAGAAACAGAACAATAACATGAACAAAAATTCTTTGGGACTTAATCTCATCTGTGAATAATTAGAAGAATTTAAGTTGATTTGGAAGAGGTGGAGGAAAGATTCTGAGGAGATAGGATTACAGTGTCTTTCACTTTGATGTATTAAAAATAAAGAAAATGAGGAAGAAGAAGGATTAGACACACATACACGTGTGAGCAGGCATACAGGCTCATATACCCGCACACTCTCAGCCATCACAGCAACTAACTGCCCTGTCCCATATTTCATATGGTTGGGGTTAATAACAAGTAAGATAAGGGGTGCATTCAGTTCTTTGATTAAAACAAAATAAAGGAACAAAAAACAACTATTTTCACTCATTTTCATTCAGGATAACTTAATTTTTTGGTCTGCTGGATCTCATTCACAATTAAGGAGGAACAAATTCTGTGTATGATTAAATAATTGGTCAAAATATCTCCCTACATACTTAAAAATAAGTGCCTACTATAGTAAGTCTTGTGAATTGTGTAAGACTGATGAATAACAGACCTGTACCCCTAAAACAAATAATACATATGTTAATAAAAAAATTGTTATAAAGTGCCTAATCTAACAAATAATCATGACATGAATGTCATTTATTTTTTTCTATTTTATGCCCTCTAATGACTATTAATTTTATAGCCAGAGTTCTTCAAATTTCTCTTTTAAATACATTTGTTGTATATTCTTATAAAGAAAAGGTATTGCATTCTTATTGAAGAAATTCCTGTGGAAGGAAAACTGAGGAGTTACATGTAAGTACAAAACAATTCTACCATTAAGAGAGAATTTTAAATTATTTGGTGTATTTATTTTGATTTCATAAAAAATTTTTTCATTTAACATATTGTTTCCCAAACTAGTATTTAAGTAACATTCTTGTGGAAGATGTTAATATAATGTTAATATCTGTTCCACTAAAAACAACAGTCCGTAGTATTTAAAATGGTATAAAAAGGTTTAAGCAAAGTGAGGAGATATCTATTGCAGGTTTCTCAGAGCCTATAAGGTACTAAGATTTATTATGACTTAATTCATAAGAAATGACTTGGGAAGCAAGTCATCACAAACTTGGGGAGCAAGCATCTTCCCAAATTTATTTCCCACTAAACACGTCTTCCTTGTTCATCAACTAGCTTCCTGCTTGGGAAACACTGAAACTACATGATGCTCAAAGGACATTTCCATAGCATTTCCATATTGTTGAATAGTTTTAAAACTATGACTTTAGGGCTATAAATTACCACCACATTTAAGTGTCTCATAGTTCACTAGAGTTTTTCCAATTTGTTATCCTTATATAGTAATCTTATTATATATGCAGGATTGTAACCTTTAGATAAAGTGCTAGGCTTTTTAAGAAAATGTTACCAAACTGTCTAAATGACTATACATTTCAAACAGTACTTTTTCACTAAGCTTGTGTCAAAAGGACATTTCACTTGTTTAATATTTGTTCATTTGATTAGCCCAAAGTGAAAACTCATTTTTATTTTCGTTTCTTTGCAAATTGGTAAGGCTTATTTTTTTTATATTTTTATCGGCCATTTGTATTTGTCTTCCCTAGACTGGACTTCAGTTCTCTCTCCTCATATTTATTATCTTTTATCTCACTGTTTTGACTTCCTGATCTTTCTCTGAAATCTAAGTTCCTCGAGTTTGTTCTTCTCACCATTGATTTAGTTTTTCAAAACATCCATTCTTCCTTCTTGCCTCCTCTTAAGTCTTGAATCCCACTTTCATGGTTTTACTCTTGCCTGCAGTCATCCCCTTTACAGAAACATGAGTTAGTTCTTTCCTTGCAGCTCTTTGTTGCAGGCTCACGTGTACCCCACCTTCTACCTGATACTATGTTAAACTGTTTTCTAAATGTTCTTTTGGTCTTTCTAAATACTCTCCAAAATGTGCTTTTCTCTTGCACCTTCAGGATGATAAGCCCTTACCCTGAAGTACAGTATTAGTTAACAAGTCAAAAGTTGTTCAGGTGACGGTGTCCACCATCCAACAGAAGGCCTGGCCTGGCTCACCGTGTTCTTGAATGGCTATTACACTGCATCAAAAACTAATGATGTATTTTATGTTGATTAACATAACACAATTAAAAAGAAAAGAAAAGAAAAATCCCTTTCCACTGCCCTAACAGGAATGTAGATAGACACACAGAGTTAAAAGTCCAATTCTCAGTGGTCATCAGGCATTAACTTAAAGCTTGCCTTCTGGATGCCAAAGGACCCTTGTCTTCACATACTTCTGGTCTGAAAAAGAATCACCTGAAGTCTAAAATGCCTACCATTCAGTCCTCCATTCCCACTTTGAGCCCTCTACCTTGGGAGACATCTTCCTTTCAGGATGTAGTGGTCTACGGCTCCAACTATCCTCATCTTTAATGTCCTCGCTGTTTTCTATGTTCTTCAAGCTGCTGGATAGACAAAAAAAAACTAAGAGAGTGGAGGCATATGTGATGATGATACCAGAGCTTCCCCAGAAAAACAACAGTGATGCAGAAGATGGAGAGCTGCCCCTTTTCCTCAATGTTTCAAGATCATGGGTGTCTGAGCAAGAAGATGATGTTACAAAAGAAGCAAACTACATTTCCAACTTTATACTGAGTTGTTTGATCAGATAATCCTGTTTTTCCTAATCTAGTTCCTTGCAGATGGAAGAAATGTATCAAAATTTGTAGCAATTGAGTATCAGTCTCTTTTTCCCCATTACTGTGAGTGTGTTTCTAGGTCTTCATTACTCTTAGCAGAAAATTTGAGGAGGCTGTCAGCAGCTGCAACCAAATGCTATTTTTAATGGGAAGCCTCTCTAAATGTTAAATATAAGTTAAAATCTAATGATTTCACTGTCAATTACAAGAACTCATTTGATCCCTTAATATAACTTTATTTTAAATAAATTTATCAAAGCTGAAAAGAACAACACACAGGAGACTAAAAGGCACTGTTTATCTAGAAGTCACAAATATCACCAGCGCAGAAATGCAAACTCCTTTTCTTCACTGGTAACAGCACCAGAAGAATAAAAAGCAGACTTTCCCCATGAGTTGAAGTTGAAAGTGGGTAACAAAAAAATAAAACATGATCCTCTGCTGTCTCGGTATTATTAGTCATACAGTTTTGTTAAGTACAGGGCAGTGTTTTCATATTTTCTATCATTCTAGACCACACAGGCTAACTAAGCTCACTTGCTGACTACTGATGACCATTGTGATGCTTGCAAGTTTGAAGTACTTGGCTGCATCCATTTCTCACTGCCATGCTGACACTTACCACAAAGTGGAATTTCTGTGTAGTTCACGTTTACATCATGTGTAGTTCACATTTATATCCCACACATCCAGCTAATTCAAAAGAATGGAAAATAAGAGGAATTGCAGATAAATATGTTATTGGAAAAGAGATAGGGAGAGCTTCTCTGAAGGTCTGTACTAGGTACATTTTAACAGTTGATCATCCACCTTTGAAAAGATTCACGTGAACACCACTGAAACTTAAGAGTAATTACTGTAAAGTCAATGAAACCGGAGATAAAATCTGGGCTCTACTACTTAATAGTTGTCTGACCTTGAGCAAGGTAATTAACCTCCCCAGGGCTCTGACTTCTCTTTTGTACAATAAAGATATTAATAACGCCTGCTTCATCAGATGGTTAGCAGACTTAAAAATAAAAGGTAAGGGAAGCAACATCACTGTTAGGTAAGTGCTCTATAAATGTCAGGTATGCCCTCCTCTCCCGTATTCTAAAATAAACCAATCTTTACACAAAGTGGGATTCCACTTAAAGAAGAAGAAAGAATGTCTTCGGTAATCACCCACAATGATTTGCTAGCAACTAGTAATTTGCTTAGATTTATTTTCACACCTAGATTATTTTAGCTTGCACCATTCAAGAAACCTTAGGTAGAGATCCTGAAAAACGAATATGAATCACTTGTCCTTACTAATTACATTAAAGTATAAGAAAAATTAGATAGACAACTGAGGACAAAAACAACAAAAAACAAAATGCAAAAAACAAAAAACTACTGATGCTTCAAAAATAACCCTAAATTTAAGAGCAAAGATCTCAAGAAGATCACTTAGGACTGGCCTCTTTTTGAAAATAAGTAATCACATTTTTGGCTTACACAATGACTAGGGAGTATTAAGTGTTCGTTATGGGCTGAGAAGCTTGCTACATTTACTGCAACTCTAAGAAGAGTCCCAAACTAAGATTCTCCTTGGATCAGTCACGTCTTCTGACCAGAGACTCATGAGGGTGAAAAGTATGTTTATAATTATCTGAGTCTAGAACCTTACACCATTTTACATAAACACATGGTATTTAAGGAAAAATTTTTTAATATGCACTGAATTTTTTAAGAACACAACTGGATAAAGTGAAGGGATCTGTTTTGCTCAGAGCCTTGTCAAAAGTGATTAAACATATTAAGAAAAGTCACACCCACAGTCTCAAAACCACTCATTTTGAGTTGCTAATGCAAATATTTTTAACAGGTAGTTGCATTTGTAGCTGTGATCTTCCTAGAGATGCTACACGTATGTACGAGAATCTATTTCATTACTCCTGGTCCAGTCATGTCCAAGCATTTCCATACTGAAATTCATGTTATTTTTGAAAATGTACTTGTTAAAGTCTTTTGTAAAAAAAATACATTTTCATGTAATTTCTCCTTTTTATTACAAGAGGATTACAGTAGAATTAACAATTTCTTTTTATCATTAGGATACTAACCGACTGTGATAGATGAGGCAGCATGGGGTTTGAAGAGAAGAGAGCGGTAGAGGAATTGAGTTTCACAGACATCCTCAAACACAGGAAAACATCCCAGAGGAAATGCAAGTAACTCAAAGAGTTACTTTCCTTCAACTACACATTGAATAGGAAAGAGTAACTTGAACTTGCAGTAAAAAGAATTTAAGTTAGGTATTTTAAACACCATCCTGAAGAAAAGGACTATAAATTGCCACAATGAGAATTTCTTACGAGCATATTTAAGCCATTTAAGACTGTGATAAGCAAAGCTTTCTTAAAAATTAGGCTGTACCATAAACCGTAGCAATTCTATGATGATTCATTTCATGTTTTAAAGTTTTTAAATGTTCCATAATGAGCTTATACAAAATTCAGTCTGTAAGTAACAGCTTTAGAGCTCTTACAACGATTTAAAAAAATTAGAGGTGGAGCGTGCTATCCGTTCAGAATGTCTGAAGCTTGATGTTGGCACGTGCTGCTACTCTAACCATGACCTCCCCCACCTCCCCGCCCAATGAGGGGAGGAGAGAAAACAGCAAAGCTTATTTTGGGCACCTCGTAATTCAAGTACAATAAAAGTTACTTTAAGAAATATGGATTTGGTATCCATTGCATTAAGGATGGTAACATATACAAGATACACCACCCCCACGAATATTCTCATCACAGAAATATCATAAAACCACTTACATCTTGCATCAAAAAATTTAATTTGGGATGAAAAGCAGTTCACCAAACTCCGATATTCAATGAAGTAAAATTCCACTAAATAGTTTGAGTTCTTAGATTCACAACTGAATTTATTAATTCAATTAATAAAAACCTCTGGAGTGAACAATCTCACATCTATGGCAGTTATATAGGTCAGGCTTCAAACTGGCATGAATCTCTCCGAAGGGAACTTTTTGTTAGTTTTATTCCATGAATTCCACATTACAAAAAATTTCGTAAACTAAACAAATTGCCCTTTTTAATCAATAAACATTTGTTCATTTTTAATAAATCAATGATATACTACTTTAAATCAGTACTTTTGACCAGGATAATATGACCAGTGGTACCAATCTGCATTTTCAGGTCCCTGGGAGTCTGAAACTTCCAGACTGGGGACAATGAGTCTACAATATATTAAGTTCTAAAAACAAAATATGACTATTAAAAGCAAACCAATTTTTCACAAATGGACACTCAATTTTAAACCACCCAATATTTCTTTGTCTAAATCCTAGAATTTTCCCTGTAGCTGAAATTCCACACATGGTCTCCATATCCCCAAAGAAATGCCCTTTCCAGATGAGTTCCTAAGAACAGAACTACGTTTCTTCGAAGTCAGTGAGCTATTTATAAAAACTACAGTAGCCCCAAGGGAAGATCAATTGGCAAGTATAAAATTACCTTTATATAGTGTAGTAGCTGCTCTGCCTTTGTTTTAAGGGGGACAAATACAACAATGATCAAAAAATAAGGTACATGGAATGTGATAATTTTAATGTGGGTGCTTGTCATTACAAGAAGAAAATACTACTGATTTTCATGACCCTGTAAAATATTGGAATTACCAACTAAACTGGCAAGTACATAAATATCATAAAACCAAATAATGTACTTTCATTACCATGCCTGTCATGTGGAACTAGAAAAAGCAACATCTTAAATGTTAAGATATCTTATTTTTAGTAATATGAAGACATAGCTTACTAATTTATGTAAGCTCTTTAACATATAAATGGTTTACATTAAATATATGCTAATATTTCTATCACTCCTTAAAATTATACACAGTAATGTTCATATATATTCATGTGTATATATAAATATTTTTATTTATACAACTTAATTGAATAATATTTTTCCAAATATTCATTGAAGACCACAGATGATATTCAAAATGCTTCCCAATTGATGGGGCCTGTGTACATCCAATAAGAATGGACGATGGCCAGAAAGAACGAAGACAGCCATGCCAGTGTGTCCACATGGAACACTCGACCTCCCTATACTTCATCCACCTGCAATAACCATACTCTTTTGTGTTTGTAAGAAATGCTAATTTCACTGAGTATAAATAGGTAAGGGGGGGAATGTGTTCACTCTTAGCACAAGTTACCAAAATAATCTCTACTTTTTCCATCTCTGTCCCTAACCTATATGACCAACTGCTGTTTATGCTCTTCTACCTACATTCATGCAACAAATACTTATTGATGACATACTAAGGGCCAGACTCTGTGCTAGGCACTGGGGAGAAGAAGATGGACAACACAAACAAGATCCCATGTTCACAGAGGTAACACAATGTTCATATTCTAGTTGGAGAAAAAATAAATGTTTGTGTATATGTATGTTTGTGGCTCCTTTTTTAATTAGGTAGTGATTGTACACCAGGCACTAATATGACAGCTTTACGTTACCTCAACTGACTCATTTATGTTTGCATAAATACACACATAAAAATTCAAGTAGCAATGAATAATTAAAATAATAAAAGAATAAATATTACAAGATAAAATATGATGAATAGCTATATAAATTAGAGGTATGTGCTCAAATATCCCTTATTGCATGAGGAAAATAAATTAATTCAGGAAAATTATGAGAAAGAAAAATTAAATTCCTATCGAGTATAAAAAACATGTTCTAATACTAATATTGAATACTTCCCCAAAACTAAATTCTATTGTCACTGAATTCTCTCCTTTTAATCTAAAATACCTCATACCCTTATCACTCTAATAACAAAATTCAAACCAGAACTGTATTTTTAAACATCCAACTTAAAGAAATTTAGGTTAACCATATTTCTAAATCCTTAAGTCCAGCAAGTTCATTAGTCCTGTGAGGATCGTCCTTTCACCAGCTGGAAGACAGGTGTAATATTTGCGAATACAAAAGCCTGTGGATTTCTATTAGAAACAGAAGCATCTATTTACTCATTTAATAAACATTTAGTGAGCACCTTCTACAAGCAGTTAACATTTAAAGAGCGGATGCTCGTCAACAGGCTGGCCACACCCCGGGAAGAAAGGCTATTTATTGCCCATATGGGAAATGAATGTAGAGGAAAGGCAAGTATATTCCAAGAAAAAAAGGAAAAATCCCCATGAATAGAAAAAGAGGTCAGGATGTAAAAGCAATCCAGGATAGCTATTTGGAGTAAGTCTCAGAGAAAATGGGAGTAAAAGGCTAGATCCCTGCTGGTGGGGTCAGCCTTGGACAGAACAGGAGCATGACCTCCTCTGAGGCCGGGGTGATTCACCCGAAGACCACCGGCCTGCAACGTGTGCAGACGCAGAACGCAGGAGCAAACATGGGTGGGGGAAAGATTGCATCGCTGTGTTTATAAACCTTTAGCAAAAGGAACCTTGAGCCTTCGCTTTCAGTATGAAGGCAGGCAACAAATCACGGTGCCGAGACCAGTAACCTTGTCACCAGTGGAAATCACAACATTTTTGTATCCTATCTCAGTTGTTAACAGATATCTCAAAATACTGTTTACATTTCTAACTACTTTGAAATTAAGGTAGTCACACGACCTGCAACGAGAGCTTATTTAATGCACAATAAAGATTCACATATTGTATCACAAGTGTGTGATAGTTCGAAAACTATCCTCTATAATACTACAGGGTTTTGGGGTTTTTTTCTTTTTTTGAATTTAAAAATAATCTTGAGGAGACGGTCCGTAGACTTCCCTGGTCTGCCAAAGGGGCCCATGGCACATGAAGAACCACCACTCTGAAGCATGAGAGGAAATACTCAGGCTGGAAGGGTGATGCTGTCATCTCCCTCCACTGCCTCAACTCTTCGATCAAAGCCGGCTGCACACAAGAACCCTTGTGTTCATGGCGCTGTGGGAGACTGAAGGGACGACATCAAGAACTAAGAGGAAGGAAAAGAAGCAAGCCAAGGGACAATCCTTTATGTGCTGTAGGTTTGGACTGAAAGGCTAGAACAAACAGAAAGAGAACACACACAATATACCCTAGGACAGGCAAGAGCTGCTGTAAAAATCCACTAACCAAAGACCTTTTACTTTGTTTTTAGGACTGCTTTCTCTCTCAGCCCTTCCTTACTCCTCATTCCCATACCCTATAATCCTTTATCTAGGACAGCCCACAGAAACTAAATAACTAAAAAAATTAAAGTAAAACACACACACACACACACACACACACACACACACACACACACACACACACACACACACAGAAACCCTCTGACTTTATCTTGCCTCACTACACCTAATTGCCCACCTCCAACTGTGCCCATACACTCTGCCTTTCCTCCTAACTGAAAAAACCGTGCACTTACGTAAGACCCCACTCTCCCCCCCACACTACAGGCCCATCTTTGCATTAGATCCCATCTCGTCTGGCTGACTCAGTAACAGAACTACAGCACCTCCCCACCACACCCCGCCCCAGCCAGCCCCCCACTTTGTATCTCTCCACTAGATCATTCCCATGCCTGAATTGCTTTCATTTAAAAAAAAAAAATCAAAAACAAAAACTTCTCTTGGCCTCATTTCCTACTCCAAACACCATTCATTTCTCAGCTCATTTTTCCCTCAAGAGAACTGTCTACACTTGCTACCTCCAATTCCAACCCTTCAGCCTTTCCATCAACTCCAGTCCGCTTCGTCAAGGTCATCAGTTGACTACCCCCCCACTTGTTGCTGAACTTTAAACAGGATTTAATAAGGTTATCAACTCCTTCTCCTTGAAATATTCTCACCCCACGGCTGCCTGGATACACGTGATCCCCTGAATGCCCTTCTACCTCACTAATTCCCACCCCCCTTTGCTGGCTCCTCCTCATCTCCCCAACCTCCAAACATCAGAGTGCTCTAGGATCAGTCTTCGAGTTTCTTTCTATCCGTACTCAATCTCTAAATGTCTCATTCAGTCTGGTGGTTTTAGGCAATGTCTATATGCTAAGGAAACTCAAAATTTCTAACTCCAGCCAAGCCCTTCCCTGAACTCCCGCCTCACATACCCACTTTAATTGATATCTCAAATGTCCAAAAATGAACTTCTGATTTTACCCACACCTTCACATCTCAGTCCCCCTTGGCCTCATAAACGAGAACTTGATCCTTTAACCTGGGAAAATCTTTGTACTTGTTCCTGATATCTCTCCATTTATTTCCCATGTACAGCTCAAATTCTTTTACTCCTTCCTTTATCATACATTCTGAATTTACTTTTTCTCATCTGGTTCACCTGGGATTGCTGCAGTAGACTCCACAAGTCTCTATTTTTCCCATCCTTTGTCCTTAACATTACTCTCCAAGCAGCAGCCAGAATGATCTTTTTTAAGCCAATGACAACTTGTGTTACTTATTTGATTAAAACATTCCAATGACTTTCCATATCACTAAAAATACAAACTAAAGACCTTACGAAAGCCTACAAGTCCGAACATGATCTGTTACCTCTCTGAATGCCCTGTCAGGACTCTCCCCTTGGATCACTGCACTCCAGGCTCCCTGGCTTCCTTGCTGGTTGGTCTTCAAGCACTTTGGTCACATTGCTGCCTGGAGTTATCTGCACTTCTTCTTCCCTCTGTCAGGAACGTCTGTCCCCAATAAAAAATGAAATGTGCCTCACTCTTAATAGATGAAAATCACAACTGTGATTATTTCTTTAAAAATAACATCTTCCTGCTTTTTAATACTTCCGTTACTGAAAAGGGTCCCCTCTGGGTACTTTGGGGGATTAATTATGAAGAACTGTTCTAGACAAAGTTCAGTTCATTTTAATTCCCCTCTTAAAATGGCTTTCATAGACTTGATGAAAGAATTTAACTGAAATTTTGCTTCACCTTTCTTGGAACTCCTGAATGAATACAAAGGTTTGGACAGATAAACTAGAACTGCATTCATTTACCAAATACTTCAACTATATAAATAGTATTTTTTACCTCAACTATATTAAACTAGCATTTTCATTCTTACTTCCCCTGAATTTGCAAGAATCTTTCTAATATGCTTCCTAAAGTAACAAAGATAAAACACAGATTCCTAAAGGGAAATCATTTTTCCAAATTCTTTACTTATATCCTGATCTTCTCTTATGTCCAGATAACAACACTCGCTTAGTATTTCTTCTTATAATTTCATGTAAATGAACTAGATCTCAACATTTTGCTTATACCTAAGTAGAATTTTAAATAAAAACTGGTTTTATGAAGT
Source organism: Ailurus styani (assembly GCA_002007465.1). Lineage (NCBI taxonomy): Eukaryota > Metazoa > Chordata > Mammalia > Carnivora > Ailuridae > Ailurus > Ailurus styani. The sequence goes on from LNAC01000152.1 coordinate 2,302,778, forward strand.
TTAAATAGAGAATATAAAGTAGGAACTTTAGACTGTGATTGAAAAAATTTGAGTCTCCCTCCCTAAGTTTTGAAATGGCCATTCTTAAAATAAGAATTTCCTAGTTATTTTTAGTCTCACATTTTGTAACCTGACAATTTACTTTGAACAGCCTTAATATTCAACAACTTTCTGACACTGAATTGAAATAATTAAAAAATATAAATTTAAATATATTAAATAGCCAAGGTGTGGAAACATGTTACTCAAGGGTACCTCAATTAGACAAATGTGGTGATATGAATAAAGATGTGATAAATATACATGAAATATTACTGAGCCATAAAAAACAGGAGATCTTCTCATTTGCAATAAAATGGATTAGAACTAGATGGTATAATGCTAAGTGAAGTCAATCAGTCAAAGAAAAATACCGTATTATTTCACTCATGTGCAGGATTTAAGAAACAAAGCAAATGGGCAAACAAAGGGAGAAAAAGGTAAAAAGAAAAACAGACTCTTAAATACAGAGAGCAAACTGGTGGGAGAGGGGATGGGTAAGATAGACAAAGGGGATTAAGAGTATGCTTATAGTGATGAGCACTGAATAATGTATAGAGTTACTGAATCATATTGTATACATGAAATTAATATAATGTTGCATATTAATTATAACTCAATAAAAATTGATATATAAGTACTTGATAAGAATTCACAAGGTATTTAATTACCACCAAATACTGAACAGGATACAAAGTTAAGTGAAACAATTCTCTATCCTCCAAGATTTTATAATCTAGCCAGGAATTAAAAAGAAAGGAAAGGGACCAGAATTTGTCTCACATTATCATGTGCCAGGCACTGAGTAGGGCAGGAGACATAACCTATATCAGTTAATCCGTGTAACCACTCAGGGAAGAACTAAAAAAAAAGAAGTGTGTGTGTGTGTGTGTGTGTGTGTGTGTGTGTGTGTGTGTGTGTGTGTATACATCTACGTATGTATATACATATACACACACGTATCCTAGGAAAAATATTCCCTTATAATGTTCTACCCATCTACGCCTTAAATTATATAATTTTAATTCCTCTAAAAATATGTCATCTATGATATATTATTTTATAAAACTCTAGTTATCAATATTCTGCAATGATTTTCTTTCTCTTGTCCCTTAATCTTAACATTCTATTTTGCTATATTTTAATTGGTGACAGCAGAGAAGTCTTGCAAGATGCTAAACCAGAAGAACAATACAATTACTAATCTAATTCTTGCTCTTTCTTCCTCTCTTGATTTTCCCTGAAGAGGGGCATAGGTGGAAATACATGCCTTCTAAATTCTGGCCCACTATTATCTTAGCCACATACATTAATCTTATCAATTTGCACTCCTATTAGTGAAAAACATGTCTCACTGAGAATTATCCAGCGATCAATATGAAATTGATTTGGAATCCAGAGCCATTACTTTCTTTTTTTTCAGCACATCCTTCTTCCCCAGAGCAAAATCCTGTATCAAATTAACCTGCCTGTGGCTGGGAGTGTGCTGGGAATCCGGAGGGAGAGAGACAGAGAGGAGAGCAGAGAGGCAGAGAGTGGCCAAGATCTCATCTGCACAGGCTTTGACAGCAAGCTTCTCTACACAGTACACACACCCCACCCCTTTGGCCCACAGATGGGCTCAAGTGGAGAACTACCAACCGGGGTCCTCTCACGCTTTCTGCCAGACACTATAATCTTGAACAGAAAATGTGACCAGAAAGAATTCATCCACTTGAAGGATGCCTAGACATAGGTCAGCTGGCAAATGGCTTCAATTCTAAAGCTTTGTTGTTCAATTCTTTCTTTGGGCCACTCTGAATCCTCCCAATAAACCAATTTCCCTTAAGATCAGCTTCTCTTTCCTGTAACTATAACAGATGGCTGGGGTGGGGTGGCAAGACAGGGCAAGAAAAAGCCACGAAGGAAGGTGAGTGAAAGTAAACAACCTACAATAAAATTATGCAAATAATTATTCAAATAAATTATGGTTATTCAAAATCATACTGATGGTTCAAAATAGAAATGTATGTTTATGTCTACTATTTCTTCAAAGTTTCTGGCCTCAGGGTTTACAGCCTCAGCTCATTCTTTACTATCCCAACAAGACTGGAAATCCATCATGGAACTGACAGCAGCATGAAGTGCATACCCAAAATAAAGAAGGTGAAGGCAAGCTGTGTGCATCTCAGGGAGGCTCAAAGAGCAAATCATTCTTAAGGCTTTCCACCCAGAGGCTGCTTACCAAAACAAAAATGAAATTCATTCACCACACTTCTTTTGAAGAGCAGCTGGTGTTTCCAAAAACATTTTTTTTAAACTTTCTAATTTATCACTGAATGGACAAGCACATAGAATAACCACCAAAAAATGAACCTTATAATCAATATTCTGATTAGTTAACATAAAATTCTCTAACCATCCAGCATATTATAACCAACACAACAAGAATAAAAGAATCTGAGTTCTATTTTATTGGTAAAAAATGGCACCATTACCATTCATTTGAAGTTAGACACCTGAAAGCAACCTGGACAGAAGAAACACATCAGAGACCCAGCGAAGCATGACTTCAAAAGGCATAGCACAGATGTGAGCTTCCAGCAAACAGCCCGCTCCCGAGGCCAGGACCCAAACACAAGGTTGGCCGCTCACTTTCAAACAAAAAGAGACTCTGAATGGTATCACTACAAACTGCTTTCACAATAAACTTCCCTATACGGACCTGGCAAGGGTTTCCTTTTTAATTAACAGAAAAACTGGAATTCAACCCTGCGCAGTTAAGATCACGGGCCCTAGGGTCTGGCTGCCTGGGTTCTCCTGCGTGACTCCTTTCTAGCTTCGTACGTGACTCTGGACAAGTCTTTAATCACACTAGAACCTGACTTTCTCAGGGTTGATGTAAGGGTCAAATGATCATATTTTAAACATTAAAACAGTGGCTGGCACATAGTGAGACCTAGTCCTGCTTAAAAATGATTACGAGTTTCTCTTTACTCTCCAAGTCTTGTATGAGATCTGGGTATCAGAGTAAATGGCTAACTCTATTTCTTAAAAACAGACAGATAAGCCTAAGTGTGTTGTTTGTGTGTGCACGTGTAAAATGAAAATATCATTAAATTTAAAAGGTATTGAACAGTACTGTGAGACACTTTCATTAATGAAGACAAATAGATTTTTTTCTTAGTTACTTTTCTTCCTATAATTACCTCAGAGAAAACTGGGGTGAAGAGTTCAATTCTGGTTTTTAAAATGTCCTGCCGCACAATTACAGCTACTAAACACATTCACAGACTAAGTTTAATGACCCAGGATACAAAGCATGTTTTGAAAATAAGTATGCTCAGATATTTTTACTATGATTATTAATACCAAGAAGTAGTTAATTCCAGTGGTTATATGCAGTTGTGCATAAAAATGAATTATGGAAAACTTACCCTGAAAGTGGACAATATTTTCATGGCTTAAAATATATCTAGGACATAGTATTTAATATCTTTCGGTGTTCTCTTTACACATCAAATATGTGTTTACGTTAAGGAGTGTTGGCTTAGGATTATGTAAGACTTGTTTACAAATACCTACTGGCACTGTGGGATGTTTGAACACAGGTTAAACGATAACTTTGAATCAATCCTTTTACTCAAGGATTTTAAGAGAATTTTTGATTTATACTAAAAAGTATTGTGGAAGATAACAAAATTATAATTAATGTTTAACATAAAACAGGAGACATTAAAAGTTATGCTTCCGGCTACATGTGCAAGGTCCCTGGGGTGTGTGTTCACTCTCCCTTCCCATTGGTCTTATGGGAACTCACGAATGGATCATCAGCCTGTTTTTTGACTTGCCCAAGAAGCCCTATCTTCCAGTGGGGATGCATATAATCCTGGGACCAGGGATGGAATGTACACTCCAGCTGCAGTCCAATCAGAGTGAGTCTCAGCATACTCACTAGACTTTCTGGAGTGAATGCGCATGGCTGTTACTCTGGACAAAATGGCATGAAAACGGTGAAGCAGTGAGGACATCCCTATTTGTGTAATGCTGCGTCCTTCTCTTTCAAGATTTAATACAGGTACCATTTCATCCACAAAACCTTTTCCTACCTGCCCCTGTGACTCACTATACAATTTACTGATTTCTATTGTAGACTCGTAAAACGTGACTACAGCAAATTATATCAGGCTTATGACTGCAAATTTTTTTAAATGCAAGCATGTAAAAAAAGCGGTAGCTTTTTTTTAAACAACTTCTTTTTTACATTTAAGACAGAAAACAATCAACTATTCACAGAAGGTCTTGGTCAATAATAGGCTTATCCGAAAAAGAATAACAGAGGTCTAAGGTATTTAAATAGCCTCTGGTCTTTTGCCCATCTTTCTGAAGCTGGGAACCCCATAAAAACATGATTCCACATCTCTGTGTTGCACCCTGCCTTAGGGTTCTGTTATGCCAAAAATATTCCTATTAGCCTAACACTCTTCACCTAAAACCCCATCACAGTAAATAAGTATTCTTATTTTTTTCAGATGGAAAAAGATAAATCAATGTACAATTTATAAATATCACCTTTTCAGATATCCATTTCTTTTGTGCCTAATATTTCTTTCATCAAATATAAAAATCTGAGTATAAAATGCTTTTCTAACTATAAGAACAAATAATTGTCCATTTTACTTTGAAGTATTACATCAGTATTTCTATTTGGGAAAAAAATAATTAAAATGGATACCTGCTAAGTGTCAGTGTCCCACTTCAGGAAGAAAAAAAATCCTGTGAATTAGAATTTTTTTGAAAAATTATCAGAAATATTACATTTTTGCTCTTTAAGGAAAATAGATTTAGGCAGTGTAGTAGTTTAAGAGAGTAGGCCTTGGGATCACACTAAGTTCAACTTAGCTGTGAGATTTGGGACACTTAACTCCTCATGGTTTTTATTTTTATTTTCTGAGGAGTCAATTTATGAGAAGAAATTAAAGGGTTTTAAAGAGTGCTTGGCACAGAGTAAATGGCAAAATAAAATATTAAGTGTGCTTCTAGGTAAAAATTGCTTCTAGGAAGAATTACCTTCTTCTAGGTAAAAATATGCTTCAAAAAAAACCCTCATATATCAAGTTAAATACAAACTGAGTTAAGTATTTCCAAATCTTCACAAAGAGCTATTTTCCCCTTGAATATAAGAAGTTCCTAAACAATAAGCAAGAACAAAGACCAACAACTGACAGAAACTAGTCAATCAACACAAATGAAGATTTTATTAAAATAACCAAACTTAAGTAGTTTTTAAGTACATGAAAAGTTACCAAACTTTCATAAGAAAAATTCGAGGTAAAACATCAAAGAGAGAGAATTTTTTCTTTACCAGCTTAAAAGTTTATGAGACTGTGGGACGCCTGCCTGGGTGGCTCAGTTGCTTTGCCTTCTGCTCAGGTCATGATCCCAGGGTCCTGGGATCAAGTCCCACATTGGGCTCCTTGCTCAGTGGGGAGTCTGCTTCTCTCTCTACCTCTGCCTGCCTCTCAGCCTACTTGTGATCTCTCCCTCTCTCTCTGACAAATAAATAAAAATAAAATCTTTATAAAAAAGTTTATGAGATTAAGAACAGAGTCACTGGTAGCACCTAAGGAAGCAGACAGTCACGCACACACTGTGGTAGGCGTGGAAACTGGCACCAGCCCTGTGGTGTACAAACACTCTACGCTCTAGGAAACGTTCTTGCAGTTCTATGCACACACATATATAAATAAAGATTGACTGGAAAAACCCAACACTTTATGTCCATACAGTGCATTTAAAAGAACTGTATGTAGCCTTTAAAGGAATAATGCAGCTTTATATGTATTAATATGGAATGCCTGACATTTATTTTCAATTGAAAGCAAGATACAGACCAGTGTATACAGCTACTCTAATTTGTATTTAAAAGACATAGGGGGACGTCTAGGTACCTCAATCAGTTAAGCATCTGCCTTCAGCTCAGGTCATAATCCTAGATTCCTGGGATAAAGTCCTGCATGGGGCTCCTTGCTCAGCAGGGAGCCTGCTTCTTCCTCTGCCTGCCACTCCTCCTGCTTGTGCTCTGACGAATAAATAAATCTTTAATAAAAAAAAAGGTTTAAAAGACATATATGTTGTATATAATATATATGCTACATATAGTGTTGTGTATCAGGTATATATGTATATGTATATACATAAATAATATACATTTATACATATGCACACCCGTTGGAAGAATAACAAGAATCTGGTCACAGTAATTGTCTCTGGGAAGGACATCTGAGTGGATGGGAAATAGGAACAAGGAGAAAGCTTACGGGGGCGCCTGGGTGGCTCAGTGGGTTAAAGCCTCTGCCTTTGGCTCAGGTCATGATCTCAGGGTCCTGGGATTGAGGCCCGTATTGGGCTCCCGGCTCAGCGGGGAGCCTGCTTCCTCCTATCTCTCTGCCTGCCTCTCAGCCTACTTGTGATCTCTCTCTCTGTCAAATAAATAAATAAAATAAATAAAAATTTTTAAAAAAGGAGAAAGCTTATGTTTTGCAGCTTTTCAGTTTTGTGCCATGTACCTAAAAAAACCTATTCACCTAGGAAATTAAATTTTTTTAAACCAAGTTTCCAAGCACTTTTTATTCTGTTGTACCAAATCCCTAACAAAGCATGTATCCATGCTCAAGGACCACATGTAGGTGATAATATAATTTTCAAGCAGTCATCTCCTTTAAGTGACTCACTAGAGAAGATTTCCACAAAGGTTAGAATGTATATCAGGAAACATTACTGAAAATGACTTCATTTACAGCTATTCTAATCATTACCCAATTAACTACCAACAAAAGGAAACATGATAGCTTTTAAGTGGTTGGTAACCTAGCTTTTTAATAACAATTAGCAGATATTAGGAAATAAAATCTCCTCGAGTCATGATCCCAGAGTCCTGGGGTCGAGTCCCACATCGGGCTCCCAGCTACGTGGGGAGTCTGCTTCTCCTCTCATGCTTTCTCTCACTCTCTCTCTCACATAAATAAATAAAATCTTTAAAAAAAAAAGAAAAGGAAATAAAATCTTTAAACAGCAGAGTTTTACGAAACTTATATTTGAATATTTTCAATATAAATCGGCATATAAAAGAATATTATTGCATCTTTCTGACCACATTTGCTTATCACCAAAGACATCACTATGACAACGTAAAATATTTTGTCAACTGATAAGATTTATTGCATTTCTGAAAACTCGATAATATTACTAGATTATTCCACTTTTATTTTTTTAAGATTTTATTTATTTATTTGACACAGAGAGAGAAAGATCACAAGTAGGCAGAGAGAGGAGGAAGCAGGCTCCCTGCTGAGCAGGGAGCCCAATGTGGGGCTCGATCCCAGGACGCTGAGATCATGACCTGAGCTGAAGGCAGAGGCTTAACCCACCGAGCCACCTAGGTGCCCCAAATTAGTGTTTTTGTTTCCTTTTAAAATCATTTCTTTTAGAAAATAATTTCAGGCGAAATGTTAGCATGCATAGGGAATAACTAATAGCATCTTGCGTGTGTACTGCTGCCAAAAAAAATCTCAACAAAGCATGTCTTACATTTTAAAAATTGCTGGAAAGATAACCCCTACTTTTCTATGGAACATTAAAACGCTCTACAGAAAAAATCTTTACAACTGTCTGCATAATCAAAGCGGACTCAGACAACCAATAAAATCTACAGATCTTCCAAAACAGGCCCGGAAACTGCAAAAGTGAATGGCTGTTAAGTAGATAACGGCCTCATCAAGGTGAGAAGCTGTTCCCGATTTTTGAAGGATATTTTCAAATCAAAGAAAAACTAACAAGCGGCACAGGGTCCTCTGTGATTTTAATGACAGCCTCATTCTTAAGAACTGTTGGTTTTCATGGTGGGGGGCGGGGATTGAGCTCCTTTTATCCTCAAAATATCTACAGTAGGCACTGCCACTTCCCTTTCTAAGTAACACACAGAAGGGCTGCTCGCTGCTGTGTACTGCTGAGGCTGAAGGTTCTCTGCTGGATAATCAGTGATCCAGAGAGGATAAAACACACCCATTCTGCTGAGCCATTTTACTGGTTCTGGTTCATAAGGTTCTACACTATAGAATTTCATGTCCTACGCTAAACCTTAAGGTCCAGGTGAAACGGAAGTCTAATCCCTTTAAATGGGTTTAATTTTGATCAGGTTTTCACTGCCAATGTCAAAGCTGTAAAGGTCTTCAGAGATTCACTCAAAAATCTTAGCGTTTCAAAGGGGGGTGAAAACTTCCCTCAGCTTTTCAAAGAGGAGATAGAGAGGAGAAAAAAAGAAAGTGTGCAAAGTTGCAGGAAGGCAAGGAAAAGAAAGGACAAACATACCCAGAGTAGGGAGATAGCAGGGCAAATATAAGGAAATAACAGGGACCGGAGAAAAGGAAGATCGATACAGATCATGAACTGATCTGTCCTCTAAAACAGATCTGCACTTGTAAGACTCATGCTGGAGCCTCCGTGTCCAGCTTGTTCGGATTCTCAATGACTTCCTGCAGGCAAGGGCCTCAGGGGGATCGCCTGCAGACCCACACCCAGCGACACAACTCTGCTTCCGGCAGCCCCGAAGTAGATCTCCCAGGCTCTCCCAGGGAGATTTAAATCCGCAGGGACAATGGAAAACGACTGGCAAGGTTCAAACTGTGAATAGCACATTTCAAGTATAATACTTCTACTGTGTTTTGCACAATTTGCAAATATAAAAAAAAAGTTTTTCATTTAATCAACAAAACCAAACATTATAGTCTGTATGGGTAGTTCTCAAGTGCACTTGCACACCGTGAAGTATTTACCTTCTCAACTTTCAAGAAAATGAAAAATGTCTAATCTCATGTATCAGGATTATGTAGTACATGTGTGTTTATAATACCCAAGTATGCACAGTTCCCAAGTGTATATAGGGCAATTTATTCATTCATAATTCACACTCTCCCTCACGCACACACTCCACAAATATTTTTGTGTGTGTGTGCCTATGTGCTAAGAAATAGTTCTAGGTCCATACTGCTATGGAGTGGAAACACAACAAATAACTCGATTGTATCATTATAAACTGTAAAATTTTAGATGGGACACAGTAATGGGGAGGGCAGCATGTAGTCTGGAGTGTGGAGGGCTGGTGGGACTATCAGCAAAGGTTGGGCTAAGGGCATGCTCTTTGAGCTCAACACTGAAGCATAAGAAAACAATCAGTTAGCCAAGGGAAGATGAAGAAGAGAGTGTTTTAGTATAGAGAATAACAGCAGATGCAAAATACCCCAAAGATGATAAAGAGCCTGGAAGGTCCAGGGAGAAAAAGTGTGGAGAAGGGAAAGTGGCAAGATAACAAGGCTGTCTTATGAACCTTATTAAGGATATTTTCTATATGCTGAGAATAATGAAAGGTTACTAAAGGTCAAATAAAGCATGATAATTACTAGTATTTACTGATCATCTACTATGTGCCAGGGACTATTCTAAGTACTTCATAGTAATTAACTTTTTTAATCCTCATAACAACTCTATGAAGCAGGTACTATTTATACCTACATTTAAAGAAGAGGAACCTCTATAATGTTCAGAAAAGTTAAGTGGGCTCAGTTTAACTGCAGAGTAGGATCTGACCCATACTGGATGACTTTTAAACTTCCTTTATTTTTGAGACTAACCTGATCAAATAAATAAATCACCTGTTCCATGGTACAAATAAACCTTCCTCTATCGACCCTTAGGGACTTTAGTTAGCTGGAATAATAATAATGCCTACAGTAGATAACCATTTACTTTTAGCAGTAAATAAAAAAAAAGAATACTTAAATTAACATTATTAAAATCTACCTTTACTATTTCAGACATTATGGCAATATCTATATAGAGGTAAATCTTTCCAAAAGGAGGTCCCAGAAATAACAGTACCTGAAACAGTTTTTAAAAAGAAAGAGAGGAGTGACCAGGTGGCTCAGTCTGTTAAGCATCTGACAATTGATTTAGGCTCAGGTCATGATCCCAGGAGCAGAAATCAAGACCCACATTGGGCTCTGAACTGGGCATGGAGCCTGATTAAGATTCTCTCTCTCTCTCTCTCTCTCTCTCTCTTTCTCTCTTCCCCCCCACACACCTCCCCCACCTCCCCCACTCACGCTCACACACTCTCCCTCAAAAAAAAAAAAAAAAAGGAAAGGGAGGAGGAATCCAAACTTATAAATTACCCAGAATCAAATCTCACCTATGATGCTGGTAATTAATAGGTAATTAATGAAAAATAGTGGCTCAAAAATATTTTAAACATTAGAATTTTAAAATTAAGTTTAGCTTTTTTTGACACAGTGTGAAATAGGTTCTTCAGCAACAGAGACATAATTATATTCACAAATACAAAATACATTGAAACATAAATGTAAACACATATATGGGTAGAAGTCTATAGTCACACATGGTTTTACACATTAACATTCCTGAAAAAGGTTTTAAGTCATAAATATTTATAATATCATTTTCCCTAAATCTGGAACTTTCCCTTTTAAATGTGTCCAAATATATAATTTATTATTTGTTTCTAAGGAAATTCACTGTAACTCAAAAATATGCAAGATTTATTTAATAGATATATTTTCTTACAACAGCCTAAACATATTACTTACCAGAACAGGCTTGGATAACTCCATGATCACATGCTTAATTTAATTAAGTTTCATTTCCTATCATTTTTAAATTCAGGATAATAGTAGTCTTTGTTTTTTCTACATTCAACCTACGAAAGATAGACACACTGAATTTTACGTGACATGAAAAACTGCCCACAACTTAAAGAGATGTTTCCAAACTGAGTACTGTTTTTCCTTCCCAGATACAGAATTGTGATAGAATATCCCTGTACTATTTTCCAAGTTAATCACTGTTCAATATAAGAAATTACATGGACCATATCACAATGTTTTAGTCAATATTTCCTCTGGGAAAACTTTCCCTACTTCCCAAGGTTCTTTTCCTTGACATCCTTGGACTTCCTTACCAGAGCCCTTCATGCCTTAGGAAATACCTATCCTTGCCTCTTCCTTCCCTACATTGTAAGCTCTGTGAGGATCAGCACTGCATTTACCGATGTATGTCCAGCACTTAGCACAGTACTTACCAAGGCCCCACCATGCAACCAGTAAGTAATTGTTGAAAATTTCCTAAGAGCAGAATCATAAGGAAATCATAAAGAACAGAATGACCTGCTAGAATAAATTGAGAGAGACAGGATACTTTAAACAAACAAACAAACAAATAAAATAAAGGCATAACTCCTTATTAAAATTAAAATTCTGAGGAATCCCACTTTCTAATCCACGATGTGGAAGTATGCACTTCTTCAATTCACAGAAGTATGAATCTGAAGTAGTCAGGGCGTGGTATATAAAATCAGATACATAATCTAAAGCTAATCCAACTCCACTTTTACTAAATCCTGAATCATAAACTTTCAACACCTTTTACATTCTACCACACCTATTCTACTTGGCAAGAATGAAGATGCTTTTTTTTTTCTTTGATGATTTCTCTCTCACACACACACATACAGACACACACATACACTACACACCCCTGCATGAGAAAACGTGAGACCTAAATATCACTACTCAGAATAGAATAGCGACTTTCTTTTAAAACTTTGAGTATTTTAAGTTCATTAGCCTTTATTTTCCAAAGTATGTTCCAGGAACCCAGTTCAGTGGTCCTAGCATGCATCAGAATCACCTGGAGGGTTTATGTGAAAATACAGAGAATCTGATTCCATAGGTTTGGGGTGGGGCCCAAGTCATGGTGATGCTACTAGTCTTGGAACGACACAGGGTGGGCTGTGCAGAGCTGTTTCGTGAGAGGAAAATACCCATTTCTCACATGCCATTGGGAAATGCTACATATTCTGTATGCCTCTTAAGATTTCACTATACACATTACTATATTAAAAGCTCTGAAATGTTCTACAATAAATTTTTACATTGTTTATCAAAAAATTATTTAACCCTGGAATCTTTTATTCCAAGAGCAATCATTAACATCTTACTATGTTCTGTAGAATACACTTTGAAAACAATCTACATTTGACTCTTTAGAACTGTTTCCTTAAAATGTATTTTAGCAGAAAATAATTCTGTCCTTGGAAATGATCCAACTTCATACCATGTGTGATTCCTCTCCATATACAGTAACATCTCATTCTCAGATCAGGCACAGCTCATCTAATCGTGTACCCCATTTCTTGTGGTGCTACTTCTGTAGCTCTTGGTGTGAAGTAAATACCAAGATCACAAAAGGCTTCAACCACCGATCCAATTAACTAGTAATCATGCATAATTTAATGTCATTTTGCATCTGAATTACTGAAAGCCACAAATCCACCTTATTTGTTCACATTTACTAATAAAATGCTTAAAACAATGGAATGAAAGAACCTAAATTTGTTCAGGTCAAAATATTCTCTCACACGCGATCTTATCTGGTGTTCAGAAACACCTTGAGTGAAGCTGATCTGGCAGGCATTTCACTCTGTTACCCCACTGGCTTACTGAGAAAAGGAGCAGCAAAGTGAGTCACCAATTCATGGAACTAAGTGATGACATGTCTTTTGACTAATGCTCCAGTCATCTCTCATTACACTGCACCGCCTTGCTGTAACTTCCACGCTCATCCTGTTCATTTTATCCAGCAACCCTTCTCTTTCTCCTTTTAATCACAAAATTTGCATGTGAAATAAATATTTAAAATATTTCACCTTACAGTACTGACAGATACATTCAAATATCCTGCTATATTAGAAGCTAAGCACAGCTGGCTACCATGAGCAAAAATGAATTACTAGGAGAATAAAAAGGTGGGAAAGAGTCGATTCTAAATTAAGGTATCAGTGAATATTTAAGAGGATTTAAAGAATTTAAGCTCCATGAGGAAAAAAGTTTTTTGTCAGTTCTGGTTCCTAACCCACTGCCTGGCAGTCTGCAGGATTCCCCACATGTATTTACTGACCTTGTGAGTCAATGACTGAGAAGAAGTAATTTGAAATCAGCACAGAAACAAATAATACATTTAAAAGAGTTTAGTCCTTTATAGAAACTTTAACTTAAAAGGAGCATTTCTATTTCCGAAGGGCAATATAAACCTTATATAAAATAATCATAATGTCTGACATCAAGAAGAGGATCTACCACTTAAAACTCTTTCCCTACAAAAGAAGGTACCTCTGCTACTCAAGTGTCCATGAGCTCCATCCGAAAAACACAGCAGGAGATCAGGGATGGGGTCCAGAGAACACCTATTGTGCAGAATGCCCTCGGAGGAACAGTTACGCATTTAATGAGCCAAATTAGATCATATTTCATAGTAGAAAAATTACTTCCTTAAAAACTCATAGATTTCTTTAGAATTCAATATTTGGGGCTTATTTTTATAATTATATCATTTTCAAAACAGTAATATACCACATTTTTAATCACATAAACTATTTTAGTTGAAGAATTTACATCTGTTTGGCAAGTCCTATCAAAGTTACTATATTTTAATTCCTCTATTTTATTAGCAAAATTGTTACTCTTGGAAATATAAGATTTTTCACTGAAATTTCTAAGACTAAATCAAACTATTCATTTCAGTTTCAACAATATTATGAGCATATATTTACCTTTCCTTGTGGGTAGGCAGAATAAAATTTTTCCTAAATTACTAATAACAGAGACTTCTGACAGAAGTCAGGGTAGCAATTATGCATCTGTTTCCATTTTTATTATTGTACAGACCTTTCCAGATGTTCCTTCTTCATTGGTAATTCCCCAAAGAATACATTTACTAGGTTCCCTTTATAATCACCTTGCTAATGGTAACAGTAACTGAATGGAAAAAAAAACATTTTAATAGGAATCTCAATAATTCCATAATTTTTATATAATGAGAAAATCTGAAATCCACAAGAACAACGTTCTGTCCAAAAAAAGGCTTAAACAAATGAGAGCAAGGACATAGCAGAAAAGCACAGTGGGAAAGAGAACAAAGTAAGCAGGAAGTAAATCTGGAAGCAGTCTGGCCCCTAGTGAGCTTTTATGCATGTTGAAAGAAGACCCCAGTGCTGCAGGTGTGCAAATGACTGCACTTGACAGAGGAATAACATCTGTAATATCCCTTCAACCCTTATTTAACCTTAACATTCCTCCCAAGCTATAAAGTCTACCACCAGTAGACTGCAGCCAAAAATCTCATGTAAAGCTTCTAGTTAGTCCGTAAGTATTTAACTAATGTTTCACTTATGCTTCACGATGTCCCTTCAAAAGCCTAAGTTCTACCTTCAGTACCATTCTGCCAATTCACTTATCAAAGAAAATAAGAAGTAAAATATGATTTCATTTTCTTCATGTAATTGCTTTTAAAACTTGTTTTACACAAATAAAAAAATACTTTTAAATCTTGTCCCAGTAGCTGACATGGGAAAAAATAATATCCTTAATGCAAAGGCCTGAAATAAAATGTTATCATATGCCTGGCTTTTTTAAAGTTTAAAAAACTAGAAAAATTCCTTCGTTGTGGTATTTTTTTTAATTCCTACAAATGCAGTGTATATTTATGACATTTGCTTTTATTTTCTCATAAAACTATTTTCATTCATGTGCAATGAAATCCATTTTGCTTCCATATTCGGCAAAGCACTTTGACACTTGTATGTAGGCAGTAGAGACTTAGCTATTATAGGAGCCCCTCTTATTTCAACACAAATAAATCTAAGCCAGTCATTATCATTCACTTCCTTTGTCAATAATGGTTTAGGAATAGGCAAGTGGCCTAATTCTTGCCAATGGGAAGACAGAGCAAGTCTACTGTGGGGTTTCTGGGGAAGGTTTCTTCTATACTAGGAAAGAGACGTAATAAAAGATGCTATCTATTCTTCTGGAAATATTCCCATATCTGAAGGTAGTGTGAAGTGCATAGAGCTAAAGAATGAAGCCAACACAGAATGTCAGAGACTACAAATGAACAACAGCAAAAAAACAACCCTGCAATGATATTACTGAGTCCCTAGTCTGAGTCAATCAGCTTTGACACCACCCTACCTGGACATCCATCCACTTCAGAGATTATAAACTGGAGACTTCCTTAGGATTTTTCCATAGCCTGCTTATCCTGGACTGTAAATCTCTGTAATTCTTAAGTAAATTCATTTTTGCTGGGGCAAAAAACAAACAAACAAACAAACAAACAAAAAACAAGACAGAGGATCACAGGGGAAGGGAGGGAAAAATGAAACAAGATGAAACCGGAGAGGGAGACAAACCATAAGAGACTCTTAATCTCAGGAAACAAACTGAGGTTTGCAGAGTGGAGGGGTTTGGGAGGGATGGGGTGGCTGGGTGATGGACACTGGGGAGGGTATGTGCTATGGTGAGCACTGTGAATTGCGAAAGACTGATGGATGGCAGTCCTTGAAACGAATAATACATTATATGTTAATTTAAGAAAAAAGAGAGAGTGAGAGTATAAACTTTCTTATTCAAGTCAGTTTGAATTGGAATTTTGTTTGTACGCAAAATTATTCTAATTGATAAACCGAGAAATAAAATGCTAATTTGAATTAGTCACGCTGACTCAAGGACTCCTATATATAACATTCAGTAACTAAAATTTTGTAGAAAACAGAAACTAGACAGAATTTTAACACTGCACATAATAAAGTAAGTGCTACTCCCTACCCCCCTACTACAAAGAAGGGAGTGATCTAACTGAGGAGTTCAGGAAGAAGGAGAAAGTCACAGTGAAGAAGGTCTCCTCAGCTTCCTCCCGAATAATAGATGCATGGAGAAGTGCTGGCAAGTATCAGACCAATTATGTGCTAAATTAATGTATCAAAATCCAAACGTTTTTGTTTGGGTTTAAACTCTTAAATCCTTGGATTCATAGCTCAACTATACATTTGATTCCATTTCACTCTAATTTTGAAACAAATTTAAACACCAAATGAGACTTCAAAAACTAAAAGAATGAGACTTCAAAAACTAAAAGGACACTAAGATACACTATCCTGTAGCCTGCTCGGATATGCACATCTAACTTTCCTCTGTTCCCTATCTGAGGCAGAAACCGGCCCTGGGAAATAAATGTAGGGCCAGGACTTTGCCATGAAGAGAGGTGGAGCTGTGTGTGCACTAAAGGGCTCTCAGTATGTAAACTCAGGTCTTTATTTTTTTCTTCATAATCTGTGACCACTGCTTCTTTCTCCTCTACTAGTTGCTTCTAAGAATCACTTTCCAGTCACCGCTCCCCCAAGCACAGATCTAAAAATAGCTCTGCCCCCAGCTTTTCTCTATAGTTCACACATATCTACCCCAGAACCCAGCAGCCCATCAAGAAA
Source organism: Ailurus styani (assembly GCA_002007465.1). Lineage (NCBI taxonomy): Eukaryota > Metazoa > Chordata > Mammalia > Carnivora > Ailuridae > Ailurus > Ailurus styani. The sequence continues at coordinate 2,319,189 of LNAC01000152.1, forward strand.
GAAGCTCAGATGTGAGGGGAACCAAAGCTGATTTTCCATTATGTCAGTTCTCCCACTAGCCCCTCAGCGGTGAAGGACCCCTTCCCTTTTGCCCACTCCACTCTAGTTCCAACCAAATTTTGAAAAGTAGCTTTGTCCCAGAATTCTTTAAGACCTAATATTGCTCTTCAGTCAGGTGAATTTAGGATGTGAGCTGAGTGAGAAAGGGTACCACAACCTCAATTACAAATGACTTCAAAATATTTGATCTAAGCATTTCAAACAGCTCCTCATGAACACGAAAGCCTGTGGTATGGCATAAACAGTGGCTGCCCGTGGAAATGTTTGCCAAATGCTGATACCAAACATTAACTTGAAAACACTTCTTTCTTAACACAAATGCTTTTTAACTAGGAGGCAAAAATATAATTTTATCTAAAGCACACATTTTAGGAACATTATTTCCCATTCAAATGCAATCAACAATCAAAGCTGAGCTGACAGGGAAGTCATCAGAGCATTGTGGGAAGGACACTGGTCCTCATGAAGAGCTTTACACTAAAAAAGCCTTGGTATCCTTCACACTGGCTCAGCAGCTCATGAGGTAATGCTGTTATTCAGGAGATGAAACAGAAAGGCAAACAGGTCCCCCAAGTGCCTACCCTGGAATGCATTCCTGAAATGCACCCAAACTAGTCACCTACGTACAAACCTACAGTAAGTGATGCTTCTGTAAGTCTCAGAGATTCGCCTCAGCCCAAACCAAGCTCCAATGCCACCACCATTACGCCATCCCCCTTAGCCTCAGGGACAGAAACTCATGCTAGTCTCATCTGAAGAGGACAGGGGAGAAAGGTGGTCAGCCATCTCCTATTCTCTCTTGTACTTCCTCTTCTCTTTCTCTTCTACCCTGTCCATTTTCCTCCTTATTCTTTCCTCTCTCTTTTCCCATTTCTCCCTTTCCTTCCAACTTATTAATTTACCCATCTATCCAACCACAGTTAAATATGCCCACTGTGCTGGGAAGCTACAGACTAGAAACACAAAAGTGGTCTCTGCTTTCCAGGAGCTCACAGTCCAGTAAAAATTCAGATAGACAAGCAATCACCACACAATAAAATGGGTGCTACCATAGAGCTTTGTACCAGCACGTAGAAAGGAGTATCTTATCAACTGGAGAGGGAGAAGTAGGGGTTGAAGAGTCACTTACCTACCACCTGAACAGATGCACGTGACATGAGTCTACCCAACACAACCCAGTTGTATTTGGGTTGTGTTTTTAACTAGCTGCTGATACACAGCTCCACCCAGACCACAGGAAGAAAACATTTATGAGCCTTGTCCTCATTACACTTCTAATTAAATTCATACAATTTAGCACGTATATCTTGTTCATTCCTATATCCATAATGCCTACCCAAGCACAATGACTAGCAAATAGTAACTACTCAAATGTTTTATATAACTGACTTTCAACAGCTTTTGTATGCTGCTATTTTACTGAATTCTTCTTAATTTTGATTGTTTTAAGATCCTGACAGGGAGGAACCCTTTCCCACATTATCTTCAGCCAAATTTTAACTCTTTTGCATGAATTCTCTTTGGGTTAGAGTTGAGAATTGTTTTAAGCCAAAAAATTATGTCATCTATATGTATATATTCTAGCTAAAATTCTTCTGAGAAAACTTTACTATTAATATTTTTAAATCTTTTCTGTATTAAACTTCAAAAAAGCTAAATAAGACTTACCTCTTAAGTGCTTACTAATACTTACTAGTTACAGAATACATGTTTTCAATTAGTAGGTTGCAACACCTTTTGGCTTTATTTTCGCCACAATTTTCTGTGGCAATAAATTTAATTTCAAAAGAAAGTAGCTATAGATTATGAACCCACTATAGCTGTGTAACACATAAATAAGTCTCAGACAGCTTTAAAGCATATTAAAGAGAGTTGTGAAATATATGTGTAAACATGAAATTCTGAAGTGTTAATCCAGTAACACTTAAGTATTGGTTCCAGTTTATAAACAGATTCTTTTAAAGCTTCTAGGCAAAATCTGAGGAATAGCAACGGCTTGCCCTGTCACAGCTGGTAAGAGTTAAAGCACATTGTGAGCTCTAATGATCACTCTTAGAACCATTATTCTAATTATTGTGAATACCACATTTTTTAAAAACTCCAATTTTAGCAGCCTATGTTATTTGGTTGAAGTTGTTGCTAAAAGTGAATTAATCAGGTTCCTTTTTCTAATCTGTTCAAATGTAACTCTTTTAATTCATAAAGTTTCTGAGTATAACTTAGGGTAGTTATCTCTGTGATTTTGTCAATATCTCTAAGAAGTGAAAATACATCTATTAAATTTGTGACTCTCTTATTTATTATTTTACAACCTCAGTTAAGAATCCTATGTACCATTGCTCTGTAAGTGTGAGTAAGTATCCCTCCCAAAGGTTTGGATCTCATTTCAAGTTCAGAGAAGAAACGCTTCTGTTGTTGATGCAAATCACTACTGTATCTTTATAAGAAAAATCTTTTAATCATACGACACTAATTAATTTAAAACCTTTGTTCATGGAGTACTCTCCATAGTCCTGAGAATGAGTAAACAAAGACGTCTCCCTGCCTCTGAGGTGCTTATAGTCTCACTGGAAAGAAAGCAATCAGGTTATATTGACAGGTAAATCACTCATAGGTCATGAGCTCTATAATGCTCCCCCAAAAAACAAAGGGCTTTTTGGATGGTATATATCCCAGTGGCTGTTAATTCATTTAGTAATTGATTTTTTGGTAGATAAAGAAGATGAGTATACGTGTGTATACACACACACACACACAATGGAATTTTACTCAGCCATAGAAAAGAATGAGATCTTGCCATTTGCAACAACACGGATGGATCTAGGAGGTATAATGCTAAATGAAGTAAGTCAAAGGAAAACAAATATCGCATGATATCAACCCTATGTGGAATTTAAGAAACAAAACAAATGAACAAAGGGGGGGAAAGGAGACAAACCAAAAAAATGGACTCTTAACTACAGAAAACAACTTGTTGGTTACTGTGGGGCGGGGGGGAGTTGGAGGGGATGGGTAAAACAGGTGAAGGGGATCAAGAGTACACTTACCATGATGAGCACTGACTTATGTACAGAATTTTGAATCATACAAAATTTGATTTTTTTTATAAAGTTGACCTCTAAACTTTGGAATTGGACCACCCAGGTTAAAAACTCCTATTCCCCACAGTCGAGGTCTAACACCCTATGAAAATCCCTCCCTGCTTCCCTTATCTTTTTTTCCACAGGGATATAATGAAGTTCTTGATGGACCATACTGTGGAAAGTACTGGGAAAATACACTGAACAGGATGTCTTTCCTGGCTTCAAGAATCTTACAGTTTAGTAGTAAAGACTGATAATAAATGCAGGCAATTCTGGCATGTTTAGCTACCCACTAGCTATGAGGCAAACTGGATGGGGCTAAGGAGAATCAGCTGGAGAGAATAAAAGCTCAGAATGACACACTGTTTCGGGAACTGTTCCTTTTGGCAGAAGAGCACTTCTAACTACAACTGAATAAAATGTTTTCAAGACAACCTTTCAAAAGACACAATTTCAGTAGGTGAATTCATTCTACTATTAAGGTACTACCAACTGTGTCCAAAGGAACAGTACTGGGTGAGCTCCTTGTTAAAAGGTTTGTTTCTCACCATGAATCAGATACTTACATATTCCCATAAAATCTCTGTCAGCATGTACTTGAAAATCTCAAGAGCATCCAGATTAGAGTAAAAGGTCACAACTCATGCTATATTTGTGAAGGACCGAATAAGGGTCTCAAGTCTAGGTCCTTGGGGAGGAGGGAGAAGAACTTGTTTACACACACACAGAGTAAGCAGCTGTTTAAGTGACATGACTGGAGGGGGTGATGAAAGAGCCCCTGGGCTAAAAATACTTCCAGTGGCTGTGCCCCAGTGCCAGCGATTCCCACACAGTTCCCTCTGTGCAGCTCACATGGAAACTCTTGCTAAAATGCAACTGGTATCATAACAGGTAGCTCCTGAAGCTATTACCAGTCAATAATATTTTAGCTCAACTTGGCTTCATTCTTCAGCCACTTGAATCCTTTCAGAGAGCTTAGAGAGAATGAGATGCCACAATGAGGAGTTGTAAAGGTGAATGAGTGTTGATAAAGGTCTGGATTCTTGACATTTTCTAGTGAGGGAAAAAAGAGGCAAAAATACATGAAGTCCCTTTACTCTGAGAGAACTCAGAAGTTCAAAAGTATAAAATTTTATCCTCTATCCCAAGGCTAACTCTGTAAGAGAAAACTAGAAAAAATTAAAGTCTAGAGAATGGGTGTGGGGATTTTTTAAAAATAAATGTCCACTGATTCATCTCCCCCTCCCAAAGAATCAGTCAAGATCAATAAAACATTTCTTGAAGTAAGAATATTATGTATTTTCAACTACGCTGTGTATTCTGACTATGTATTTTAATTATTTCAACAACTATACAATTATCAGTAATTACCTAACATGGGGGAAACAGCTTAGTGGTAAAGATCTTGCTAAAACAAGATCTTGACTAAAATCAGTAACACACTTACAAATTCCCATTAGACTCTATGTTCCACCAAGAACAGGATTTCTATCTGTTCTGTTCACTGCTTTAATCTCAGCACCTAGAACACAGAATGTCTCTGGAACATAGCAAGTATTCAACTACAGAGACAGTATAGCCTCAAAGCTAAAAGCTTTGATCAGTGAAATCAGCTCTCCCTCTAACTCGCTGTAAAACACTGGGAAAGAATATTTAGCATCTTTGTGGCTCCAGATCCTCATGTGTAAAATGAGGGTGATAACAGTACCTGTCCTATGTAGTTGTCATAGGAATTAAATGAGTTAAATATATAAAGTACTTACGGTAGTGCCTGGCACAGGTTAGCAGTATGTAAATATTAGATATTATTATTTGCTGAATAAATGAGGAAACCTAGAAGGCTAACATAAGATATTAAGACTATAAATAAAAACATAAGACAAAGGTACTATAATGAATTGACCATAGGGATACACATATAAAAGTCCTAATAAATGGAAAGAGTTAGAAAACAAAGAACAGTACTGCTTTTATTAGAGAAAAATAATCCAGAGTATTTGTCCTCAAACCCAGGTTAACAATAGAATCATCAGCAGAGCTTTTGAAAAAGCTAATGCCTGGGACCCACTTCAGTTTCTGACATAATTTTTTAAGTTTCTCAGGTAATTCTGAGAAGAGTTAAAGACCACCCACCTAGAATTACAATTTCTAGTCTTTCCCACTTCAGTGCATTGGGGGCATATAATGCATTCCATCACTATGAGAAGCTTCCCCACAGAAGGGGTTGGAGAAGGGTGTCTCCATCAGAGAAGTTTTTCTGTATGATTCTGATAGCTTCTCTTGAGGGGCATCTATCTCTTCTTACCATCCCCCTGAACCTGGAGCATACAGCAGACACAATCTCTCATCCTCTCAGTAACCCAAGAAAGAAGAGAAATTTTTCAAATAATAGCAACCAGTTAGGCACTGATCAATCAGAATGAACACCAGCTGAATGCAACAAAAGTTTATGACCAACTATCAGCCCTGTCTACAAGGAAGACATTACTGTTCCCATTTCGCAGACCAGGAACTGAAACTGAGGCCTTGAAGTTCATATCTCAAAGGTCGAAAACCGAAAAAGGAATGGAACCAGAATCTGAACTAATCAAAGAATGAAAGGGGGAAATGTCTGAAACTATGAAAAAAAAAGTGATACATGATATTTGAAAAGTTCAGTACCTGAAAACACATTTTCTAGGGATTCTGTGCTACATTCTTCTCAGAATTACACTGCTGTCTTTCGTATCAGCCAGGAATTCGCAAAAGGCTTTCCGGGTGTGAAGGCTTTCCGGATGTGAAATGGCTATCTCTACACAGACACAAACACGGAGAAAGAAAATTACTTGCACTTTTCTTTTCCAACTTAAGACTTTAAGAACAGAATGAGCCCGAACCACTTCGTTTTCCTTGATAACAGGGCCTTCTAAGTTACGTGACTAACTTCCACAAAATTCGCTTTTTAGAAGATAGACTGTATTGCAAACCAGGAGCTAGATTTTTGTTGAGAGACATTTTTTATCATCTTTTCTTATTGCCATAGAAAATAGCTTGAGCTACTGAAAAATGGCAAAACAAAGAATAATGGCCAAAAATTTAGGAATATTAATTTAGATCCATATTTTGTATTTTATACTAAATTCCTAAAGAAGCCAGAGTCATATTCAACAGCTCAAGTTATACAAATACTACCATCAACTAGAACTATTTATCAGATATATGAGAAGGAGAAGGCACATGTACTTTTAAAATAAAATATAAGTAAAAGTAAGGAAAATCAATACCCCAAAGAAACTATACAATGCCAAAAGAAGAGACAAAATGTCAACATATATACTACATTCTATGAAAAGCATACTAGGGGTCCCTCGGTGACCTGTCGGTTAAGCATCTGCCTTTGGTTCAGGTCATGGTCCCAGGGTCCTGGGATCGAGCCGCATGTAGGGCTCCGTGCTCAGGGGGCAGTCTGCTTCTCTCTCTTCCCCCAACTCATGCGTGCTCTCTCTCTCTCAAATAAATAAATAAAATCTTAAAAAAAAAAAAAAAGAAAAGATACTAATGTTTTAGGATAAAATAGGCCAAGGCCTCCAAAAAGCAATATACACACACACACACCCCACACACACAAATGTAAACAAACATTAAAACTGTTTAACATAACTGATCATGCCAGTGGCCAAAAGGACTACAAGAAAATTCGGTGTAATATTAATAATCTTATAAAATACTCTTTTTATACATATCATCTAACTTAGCCTTTACAATAAGCACATTAAGCAGACATTATTCACACTTTACAGACCAGGAAATCGACACTTAGAATAGATAAGTAACTTTCCCACGTTCACACATCTAGTCAGGTGTGATTCTGGGATTTGAACATAGATGGCCCACCCATGTTCTTTATCACAATGTCCCCACAAATTACCAAAATGAAAAACAATATTGCCAAAGCCACTTTGCCAATATTACCAATAACTACCAATTAGCAAAATAAAAATATTAGCAATATTGACTAGGCATCATTAATAGGATATGCTGCACAGTTTTGAAAGAAATTTAGCAACACATTTCTAGAGCAAGAAGGCATATATTCCTTTTCCTAATAATTCCATTTTTAAGAATATAACTTCAGGAAATACATAAAATTAAGTGAAATAAATCAAATAAAAGAGAATTATTTGCTGGAAAATATGCAAAATTCAAATTATATAACAGCAGTATCTATAATAGTCCAAATATCCATCAGCAGAAATATAACCAAGTAATTTGGTTCCATTAAAATGTATCATTATGACCATATATTACAACACGGAAAACTGACAAAAGGATATGGTAAGTATGCAAGGTGACAGATCTGAAAGGAAGTAAAACAGGAATGAGGAAGCCTCATTAATCAGAGATGGTAGAGTTCACATGAATTTTTTAAAATTTAGTTTCCCATTAATGTAATTACTTTGTTCAGTAAATATACTCTATGCAGAAAACAGAGTTTCAAGTTGTGTAATATAATATATGGAAAATTCCCAGCATAAATTTTGGCCTATAGTACTCATTTAATTAATAGCAGATAATTACAGCTAACATTAATGCATTTACTATATGCTCCATACTTAGGACTTTATATGTATTCACATCTTTAATCCTCACAATAATCCTTTACTTGTATTCTCTCTAGTTTACCAATAAGGAAAACAAGGCAGAGGGATAGTAAGTAATTTGCCTTAGTTCAGCCAACTAATAAACTGCAGAGCCAAAATGTGTTCCAGATTCCACACTCTCAACAACTAAGCGATTCTGCTCTTTGGCACTCACTATGTGATCCTGTCAAAAACTCTCATTACTGGAAAGCAGAATAAGCACATAGGTAAACAATTAGTAAGCATAATGTTTATGTATGGAAGTAACACGCTGTGGATTTCGGAAAGCTTACTTTCTGAACCCAAATTAAAGATAAACCATCTCTTAAGTTCTCCTTTACCAAATTCTGGGTTTATAAAAGTGAAAATCTGTTAAAAATAATTTTAAGATAATATGAATAAAATAGAAAAAGGTCACTGATAAATACATTTTTATAAAAACAATCTTTTTCCATGTCATAACAATTTTTGATTGATATAATCTCTTAAAGTATTTGCAACAATTTTAAATTAACTCTATTTTTTTCCTCCAGATATAATCACAGTTTCTACCCATACTTCTATCCTGACCTGCAGACTTCCAGGGTAGTCTGTGCTTGGCAACTGCTCCTTCTTCATTTCCCCCTGCATGTATTACGTACAGACACAGCATCTTAAAGATCTCCAAAACACAAGTCCTGATGTTTCCACCCCACGTTCTTGCTTTCCTCATCTTGACATTGCCAACTCCATTCTTCAGCTGTAAAGGCCGAAAACCTTGGTGCCCCTCTTGACTCCTTTCTCTCATCCTACATATGCAACCTGTGGACATGAGTGTTCTGAACGTGACTCCTCACCTCCTCCTCCAGCCCTCCTAGTCTAAGCCACCGCCTTCTCTCTTAACTGTACATACAGTCCAGAGAGCTCCTCGCCGTCTCCCACCTTGGTCCTCTACACTCTACTGTCAACACAACCGCCAATGCACTGTCCCTTTAAAACTTGAGGCAGATGATGTCACATCTCTATGCAAAAGTCTCCATCCCATTTACTTCTGAGAAAATGCCAAAATCCCCCCAAAAGCCTCCAAGTTTCCAGGGATCTGGCCTCCACCTCCCTCTCAGACCTCATCGCCCTCCCCTTGTCAGACTCCTGCAGCCACACTGCCATGCCCGGTGTTTCCCACGTGTGAGCCTGGTGGGTGTTAACTCCATCTTGGCACCGGCTGCTCCCTCCACTTGGAAATCCTTACCCTAGGAATTCAGATAGCTCATTTCCTCACATTACCTTCTCTGAGTGGCCCTCCTTGACCACTCTGGATAAATAAGAGACCCTTAACTGCTACCATGTCCCTTCCTGCTTCATTTTTCTCGATGGCTGTTATGATCGCATGCCATCATACAGATTTTCTTGTTTATTTGATATATTTTCTGCCTTCCTTAAGACAATATTAAACCCCATGCAGGCAGGAGTTTTATAATTTATCTTCACAACCTAGATCATCTCTGAGCATATGGAGGTGCTCCTTAAATATTTATGTAATTGACAAATCAGTTACTAAAATTAGAACAATGGTTAAAATCCTTATGTGAGATGAAGCAAGGGACGAAGCCTTAGAGTAAATTATCAGATATTGTCCTGATAAGAAGCACTAAAGCTCATCTTCAGCTTCTTGTATACTTTTGTTTCCCTGGATATGATGCAAAGTTTCTTATAAACTGCATTTAAAATAAGTTTATTAAAGTCTGGGTTAAATATGCGACTCAATTTTACTTACCATTATCTTTTCAGTTTCTCATGACCAACCAAAAAACCACTTTCAGAAACTAACTGTTGACAAGCTTTTGGTAATTCTACCTGACCACATTGAGCTCTCCACTCCCAGTGACTGCCCTCATCCTCTCTCTCTTGCCTCTGGTCTTTTTAACGTTAACACGTCATTTGCAGAGCTAACAGGGATGTGATTATATTATTGTCCAAAATAATAGAGATCTGCTTATATTATCTTTCTAAATAGAGATCTGATTATATTATTGCCCAAATCAAAATACTGACCCAATACCACAGGAAAAATGCAAAAGCCTCGTTATGATCTGCAATACCAGTCCAACCTCCTAGGAAGCTCATACACCCCAGAATCCCTCCCCCCAAACTGCCCCATTTCTAATATTTCAGAACCAATTCTAGGGTCCTAATCGTGTCATGAATTTTCAAAACTGCCATCATTTTGCCCATGCTGTTCTTTGCTTTGAATACTCTAGCTCCTTTCTCTTCCAAGCAAAAACCAATTGATTACCCAAAGCCAAGATGACACCTTCTTTATGAAAACCCTAAAAACTCTCTTCAAAAACATTGGTCTCATCCTCCTTCACCATTTCCTCTATAACAGACTGGATTATTTGTCAGAGTTCATAGATTAAGCACTTCTCTCCCCTAACTGACTTTAAATTCTCAAGGACTAAAAAACTAAGTGTGTGTACTTCACGCAGCACACAGTTGGTGCTCAATAAGTGTTTAATGAATGAGAACATAATAAAATATCCTCCAGCAAGCAAATAGTGTGGTTCTGAACATGTAAACTAGAAGAAAAAAGCTTTAAATGTCCTCTACTGTTTCTATCACTTCTATAACATAAATTTTTGGACTTTAAAAATTAAATATTTTCAAGATTTCAAACTGCACAAGGATTTTATGAGGATGCTTTACATCTCAAAACCTATAAAATTTGATGAAAAAATAAATTTCCACATTTCTGAATATGGTAAAATTGTGTTTATATGGAAACACTGGCACCATGTTTCAGTCAAAACTTTTTTTGGCACTCATTCACAGGGAGCAATAAATCATTTCCTTCTGCATATGAATGTTATTGTGGGTGGGCCTTTTACACAGAAAAAATATTTGGATTCAAAGGTTCCCTCTTTGGCACTGGAGAAAGTTGTCATGACCAGTTCTTGAATTTAGGAATTTTGTACTTCAACATTCAGCAAAAGCTTGATTTTTTAAAAAAGCCATCAATTCTCTTAATAATCAGCCTGGAATGGCATACAATAATCATACTGGAGTCATTTTATTCACAAATGAAAAGAAATAGTGATTTAAGAACAAGGGATATAGGTAATTATCTGTAGTCTACCACAATCTAGCTAGAGTATTCCTTGTCCCTGGCAGTAGGTGAGGACCTATGCATGAGTTCTAACCAGTGGGATGTGAACAAACATATGTGCAGCACCTTTGGGCCTGACCCATGAGATCCTTCAATGTGCAATAATTTCCCTGTTCTTTCCCTTCCTTGGCTTGGTGCATGGAAGCACCATGGAAGCCATACATGGAAAATGATGGAGTCATGAAATAAGATTAGCATGGGTCCTTCAAACATTAGTCAAAGAGGCAGCCACTGGTCAGAAAACCTGTTTTGGACTTTATGTGAGTAAGAAAAACTTACATCTCTTCTAAAGGTTAAGCACTAACACATTTTGAGTATCCTTGTTATGCAAAAGTTACCATTATCTTATCTAAATATAGTCATTGAGTCTGAAAATTAACAACTTGAGAACTTTAATCATATTCATACATCTTTATTGTTACCTTTTTATCATTTCATAGAAAATCATATGAACATCTGATTTTTCCTTGTACCATAATCTACCCAATCTTCCTAATACTATGTTATGTACATAAAAGGGTTTCACATATATAAATTACATATTATACATGAGATATTTGATCCCTGCTTTATATATAAATAAGTAAAGCTTATAAAAATATATCAAACATATAAAACAGAATTGATATACAATTTATAAAATCAATATAAATTTATATGTTAATATATATATAATTTGATCCTGCTTTAAAATCATCCCAAACCAATTCAATAAGCATCAGTTAGCTACCCTACTATGTGCCTGGCACTGAGGTAGCCACTCAACACACAAAGGTGAAAAGGATACAATGCACCCCAGTAGGATTTCATACTTGGCATATTTCTTCTCTGGCTTTACTGGTAATCAACAGCTTCAAGAAACACAGTTAGGTCTTACCTTTATAGAAGAGATTTAGGTAAGAAGTGTATGATATATTTTGAGGACAGGCTTTTTAATTTGGCTGTGCACCATATATAAATACCAATTAAATTGTATTTGTCTCTGTGATGAAGTGTTTGATGTAGGTTTAGATCTCAATCTTGCTGTATTCCTGACCTTGGGACAAAAAACAACATAATTTACTGCCAGTTCCCAATCACACGCCACACTTATACCTTCTCCCTTTGCACTGATTTTCTAATCCTGGAACTAGACACCACTCCAAGAGAGAGGAACAAAATTACTTATTAAACTATTGGCAGTATTTGGTTATATTCATAGATATAGCATTGTAAGTTAACATGTTTTTCAAATTTCCATGTATTGCTTAGCATTCTGAGTATAATCAAGTTAATATGGTACTCATTAAAGACAGTATATGCCCAACAACCGTTGAACAAATTGTAGCAGTTCTTTAACACAAAACAGTAAAAGTACTTTGACTGGCTTGGAAGCAAATGCCTACATGCAGAATGACAAGGGAAAATGGCTCAAAAATCTATAATTCTTGGGAGTCAATAGATAGCAATAGCCTACAAAATTCTCTCTCCTTACTCCTTGAGAGTTTTATTTTAAAGCACAGAAGACAGAAAAGATTGTGCCATTTGGATCTTAGTCCATTGCCAATCTGTTTTGGGGTCAAAAAAGCTATAAATTCACCTGCTCCTCTGTTGTTTTAGACAATTGCAAAGTAACTGAGAGGTGGCATTGACATACATACTTCAAGAAGTCACGTTCTAGGGTAAAATAATCAACCACCACCTGAGCCTCTCCCTGTCTTTATGGGTCAACGTTCCAGCTGTACTTTTCCCTCAAATCTTGGATATTGGCAAAGAGCAGATGGATATTTAACTTTATGCAAAAGCTCATTTCCACTGGTATTCTTGCGTCCTTCAGATTCATGGCCAGGTTTCTGAAGTGTAAAACAAATTTGTTTTAGAGAGAGAAGGATAAAATTATTCATGCAAAATACTGTTTCCCATTACTACAAGTTGGCGAGAAGGAACTGCACAGTATGAACACAAAAGGGAGGGGAAATACACGAATGGAAGAAAGTACTCGAGAATATTTAGTACTAGAGACGAAAACAGCTGTACTGGGTATTGGTTGTCTGTGTTCTGTCTTACAGTTAGCATGATCCTTAGAGACTTGAAACTGATACCATTTGAAGCTTATACATTATGAAAGAACTGATGGGTTGTACATTTCACAGAATGATAGTAACCTCATTACATGCAAACTTGTGGGTTTTTTTTTTAATTATAATGGCGTGAAGGGGGAGCCAGAAGGTGTTTAGCGAAGACAGTTTTATATAATGTTCTATCTACATAAAACACTCAAGCAACAAGCATTTATTAAACTCTTCTCACGAGCCTCTAGCATATTGCTACTCTAAAATGTGATTAAAATGTTATAAAAAGTAAATTGACCAAAAAAAGTCAGTGGTCAAATGCACTTATAAAGTTTCAACCATAGTAGTAATCAAAGAAATGTAAACATTTTAGGTTTTTAAAATTATCCAATTAGTGAAAACGTCTGAAAATACAATGTCAATCTTAAATGGTGGAACGAAACAGGAACTCTCACACAGTGCCAGTGTCAGCAAAAATAAGCACAACCCTTTCAGAGAGTAATTTTGGAAGTCTCTCTCTAGAACCTTATACTGTATATATTTCTTTGGATTATTAAAATTCTACCTTTGGTAACTAGGCTAAAGCGAAATCATGACCATATAAAAAGCCATATGCCAAAGCTGCTCATCTCAACATTACTTCTAAAAAAACTACAACTAAAGTAAATGTCTAACAGTACTGGACTGGCCGAGTAATTTACTATACACCAGTAGGATATAACATTAAGTCGCCATTAAAATTATAATTATGTTATGTTGCCATATTATAAAATAATATAATAATCATGACCCATCTAAACTATGTATAGAGGAAAAAGGTGAAGACTAAAATACCAAAAGTATATCAATAGTTTTCTTTGGATAATGGGGCCATGAGTAACTTTTTTATCTAGTTTTCTGTGAATTCCAAATTTTTTATATTGGATATATATTGCTTACACAGGAAAGAAAATGCAAAAACCTTTAAAATAGCATTAGGAAAGAATTTGATGTTCACTTAAGTTCTGAAATGCTATAAAGCAAAAATTACAAATAACCACAAAGTGGAAAATCAAAAATGTTATAACTATATTACAATGAAAAAATTTAAGTTTTCCTTATTATTTACTATTTAAATGCTGAAGTAACATAAAAGAAGTTCCATTAAACACAATGCTAGATATGGGCTGAATATACTTTCTATTCTCCACAGATTACACATCATATGTTATACTCTCCAGTCACAATGTCCCAGGTTTGGCTAGTATTTTCAAAGGATTTTCTGTTACCACATTTCACTCTTTGAAGTGAGATTAAATTATTCTTAATTACCTAAGTGTGATTTGTTTCATTACTTAATTTATATGACTAAAAGTGCATTCACAATTTCCCCTCTATTGGTTTCTCACTTTTTTCTTTCTCTCGGTGGTTTTTTAATTCAAGAATTAAGACACAGGCATTTATAATAAAATGCATATCAAATTTTTATATCAAATCTGATTATTTTAATGTATATGACATAATATATAACATAATCCACAAATAACTAGCAACTAAATACTGACTATTCAATATGAACTTTTTAAACAGTAATATCTTTATTTTTTTAATTAACACATAATGTATAATTGGTTTCAGAGGTATAGGTCTGTGATTCATCAGTCTTATATATACTCAGTGCTTAGTACATCACATTCCCACCTTAATGTCCATCACCCAGTTACCCTATCCTTCTACCCCCTCCCCTCCAACAACCCTCAGTTTGTTTCCTCTGATTAAGAGTCTTCTGTGGTTTGTCTCCCTCTCTGGTTTTGTCTTATTTTATTTTTTTCCTCTCTTCCCCCATGATCCTGTTCTGTTTTTCAAATTCCACATATCAGTGAGATCATATGATAATTGTCTTTCTCTGACTGACTTATTTCACTTAGCATAATACCCTCTAGTTCCATCCATGTTGCTGTAAATGACAAGATCTCATTCTTTTTGATGGCTGAATAATATTCCATATAGCTCTTTCCATAGTTTGACTATTGTGGACACTGCTGCTATAAACACTGGGGTGCAGGTGCCCCTTCAGATCAACAGTAATGTCTTTAACAAGGAAAAGGAGTATCAATTGTTTGTAATGTAAAATTCAGCATGTAATAATCAAGATGCCAGGTACAGCAAATAAAAATACATGATACTCAGTTAAATCTGAATTTCATGGGTGACCCAGTTGTTTAAGTGTCTGACTTCAGCTCAGGTCATGATCTCAAGGTTCTGGTACTGAGCCCCACATTGGGCTCCCCACTCAGCGGGGAACCTGCTTTTTGCCCTCCCTCTGCCCGTCTCCCCACTCATGTTCACTCTCTCTCTCAAATAAATAAAACCTTTTTTAAAAAAAATCTTTAAAGATCTGAATTTCAGATAAATACAAATAATTTTTAGTATAAATATGTCCCATGCAATATTTGAGATAAGCTTATACTAAAAACTTATTCATTTTTTTTATCAGAGATTCAAGTTTAACTGGTTGTCCTCTATCTTATCTAGCAACCCTGGAAGTAATAAATGGAATACTAAAGCATTGGAAGCATAATTAACTCAATTATTTACATTTTGTCCTACAACATAGTAACAAAAGAAAAGATGATAAATGAAGAAGAAATGACTAGTTTACTCTAATTTTACTATTAAAAAAAGAGAATCTCTATGAGCTTACATAACTAGTTTAAAGTCCAGCAGCTAATAATAGTTTGCTACAAACAAAGGAGACTAGAATCAAAGTGAATGAATGAGCCAACTAATTAATTCTTTTCAGGTTCCCAGTTCCCAGTTATAAGAAAGAAGAGTGTTAACTCTGGACCTGACTTTACAAACTCACTGTCAACACTGACTGAATTCACTGAATACTGTTAAAAGGGCTATAACTTAGTCTGAGTTTAAATTTTACATATACTCTGTGAAGAACAACTTGAGACAATAAGGAAAATGTTTCATTTATATAAGAGATTGGTTTTCTTGAATAAAGCTAAATTGAATTGCACTTATAAGTCATCTCAAAAAATATATTGCTTGGAAAAATAGGAGAGGAAGGAAAGCTTACAAATTCATTGTATGAAGCCAGCATTACCCTGATGCCAAAATAAAATAAAGACACTACAAAAAAAAGAGAACTATAGACCAAGATTTCTAATGAACATAGATGCAAAAATCCTCAGAAAATACTAGCAAACTGAACCAAACAATATCTTTTAAAAATTCATTCACTATGATCAAGTGGAATTTATTCCTGGGATACAAGGATAGTTGAATGTTTACAAAATGATCAACATGATACAACACATCAACAAGACAAAGGATAAAAAACACAGGATCATTTCAATGGACACTGAAAAAGTATTCAACAAAGTACAACATCTAATCATGATAAAAACCCTCAACAAAGTAGGTTCAGAGGGAACTTACCTCCACATAATAAAGGCCATAAATGAAAAACCCAGTGCTAACATCATACTCAATGGTGAAACTGAGAGCTTTTCTCCTAAAATCAGGAACAAGACAAGGATGTCTACTCTCACCACTTTTATTCAACATAGTGTTAGAAGTCCTAGCCACAGCAATCAGACAAGAAAATTAAATAAAAGGCATCCAAATTGGTAGGAATAAGTAAAATTTTCACTATTTGCAGATAGCATGATACTGTATAACCCTATAAAACCCTAAGGACTCCACCAAAAAATGACTAGAACTGATAAATGCATTCAATAAGGTTGCAGGATACAAAATCAATATACAGAAATCTGTTGAATTTCTATATGCTAATAATGAAGCAGCAAAAAGAGAAATTAAGAAAACAAACACATTTACAATTGTACCCAAAATAATAAAATACCTAGGAATAAACTTAACCAAGGAGGTGAAAGGCCTGTACTCTGAAAACCATTAAACACTAATGAAAGAAATTGAAGATGACACAAACAAATGGGAAGATTCCATGTTCATGGCCTGGAAGAACAAATATTGTTAAAACATCCATACTACTCAAAGCAATCTACTGATTTAATTCAATCCCTATAAAAATACTAACAGCATTTCACAGAACCAGAAGAATTAATCCTAAAATCTGTAAGGAAGCACAAAAGACTGAATAGTCAAAGTGATCTTGAAAAGGAAGAATAAAAATGGAGGTATCACAATCCCAGATATCAAAATATATTAAAAAGCTATAGTAATCAAAGCAGTATGGTACTGACACAAAAACAGACAAATACATCAACTGAATAGAGAGCCCAGATATAAATCCATGATTATATGGTCAATTAATCTTTGACAAAGAAGGCAAGAAAATACAATGGGAAAAAGACAGTCTCTTCAACAAATGATGTTGGGAAAACTGAACAGGTACATGAAAAAGAATGAAACTGGACCGCTTTCTTATACCATATATAAAGATAAACTAGATTAAAGAACTAAATGTGAGATCTGAAACCATAAAAATCCTAGAAAAGGACACAGGCAATAATTTTTCTGACATCAGATGTAGTACCATTTTTATACATATGTCTCCTGAGGCAAGGGAAACAAAAGCAAAAATAAACTACTGGAACTACATCAAAATAAAAAGTTTCTGCACAGCAAAGGAAACAATCAACAAAACTAAAAGACAACCTCCTGTGGGGCGCCTGGGTGGCTCAGTTGGTTAAACATCTGCCTTCGGCTCAGGTCATGATCCCGGGATCCTGGGATCAAGCCCCGCATCGGGCTCCTTGCTCAGCAGGGAGCCTGCTTCTCCCTCTCCCTCTGCCTGCTACTCTGCCTGCTTGTGCTCTCTCTCTCTCTCTCTGTCAAATAAATAAATAAAAATTCTTAAAAAAAAAGACAACCTTTCTGAATGGGAAAAAATATTTGCAAATGACATATTTGATAAAAGATTAGTATCCAAAATATATAAAGAAACTCAACACCAAAAAAACAATTAATCCAATTAAAAATGGCAGAAGACATGAACAGACATTTCTCCAAAGAAGACATACAAATAGCCAAAAGACATATGAAAGGGTGCTCAACATCACTGATCATCTGGGAAATGCAAGTCAAAACCACAAAGAGATATCACCTCACATCTATCAAAATGACTAAAATAAAAAAATACAAGAAACAACAGAGGTTGGCAAGGATGTGGAAAAAAGGGAACCCTCTTACACTGTTGATGGGAATGTTAAAGTGGTGCAGCCACTGTGGAAAACAGTATGGAAGTTCCTCAAAAAGTTAAAAATAAAACTACCATATGATTCAGTAATTCCACTACTGTGTATTTACCCTAAGAACACAGAAATACTAATTTGAAAAAAATATGCACCTCTATGTTTACTGCAGCCTTATTTACAATAGCTAAATTAAGGAAGCAACCCAGGTGTCCATTTATCCAGATGAATGGATAAAGATGTAGAGTGTGTGTGTGTGTGTGTGTGTGTGTGTGTGTGTGTGTGTGTGTGCGCCACACACATGCTCATATTCAATGGACTATTACTCGGCCATAAAAAAAAAAAAAGAATGAAGTCTTGCCATTTGCAACATGTTTGGATCTAGGGGGTATAAAAAGTGAAATAAGTCAGTGAGAGAAAGACAAACACCATATGATTTCACTCATATGTGGAATTCAAGAAACAAACGAACAAAGGAAAAAAGAGACAAACCAAGAAACAGACTCTTAACTATAAAGAACAAACTGATGGTTACCGGAGAGGAGGTGGATGGGGGCATGGGTGAAATAGGTGAAGGGAATTAAGAGTATATTTATCATGGTGAGCACTGATTAATGCAGAGAATTGCTGAATCACTATATTGCATACCTGAAACTAATGTCACACTGTTAACTATACTAGAACTAAAAATTTTAAAAATATTTTAAAAAGTTATAAAAGTGAAAAATGAATTGCTTGGGAAAATATCTGTTGACTTACAGTGGATTCCAATATACATGGTTTGCCACTGTATCTGGACAATGAAAATATCAGAAATATGTACTGTAAGGAAACTGAGTTATCTTAATTATATGGAAAATATTCTATTACACTATTATTGGCTATAATTTTCTGGTTCTATTTTTATTCATTCATTTTTTTATTCATTCTATATATAACTTTTCAGCTGCTACTGCGTGTTAGGATATGGAAATTTCAAAATGAAGAATAAAAGTTTAGGACAAAATATAACAGATTTATTCATTCCCAGGACATTTTTGGTTAAAAGCTAGCTTTTGCCAGAATCTCCACCTATTCCTCACTGCTTTCCCACTTTTCACACTACTCCCCATAGTAATTCTCCTAACTCCATCGGAACAATATAATTAGTCTGTAACTTTTCCATTGAAAACCCATTTCAACTGTTGGGAACAACAGCATAAATCTGATTTATAGCTACATTATAAAATTGTTCCACTGTGGCTCATGAATACAAACCATTCCAATTGAGGAACAAAAATCCTCTGTAATAAAATTGCATCTTTCATTTACCATCAACAAAAGTCTCTTTTTCAAAATAAATTACAATTCAAGGCTCTTTCTTCACATATTTATAAAATTTTGCAAATATACTTCCTTGTAGTAAATTTATTTACATTTTATTTTTTTACATAAAGACAATGGGAGATTTAATGTCCATAATGTGCATTTGGTTTTAAGATCTTAAAAGGAGGGGCGCCTGGGTGGCTCAGTGGGTTAAAGCCGCTGCCTTCGGCTCAGGTCATGATCCCAGGGTCCTGGGATCGAGGCCCACATCGGGCTCTCTGCTCAGCAGGGAGCCTGCTTCCTCCTCTCTCCTCTCTCTCTGCCTGCCTCTCTGCCTACTTGTAATCTCTCTCTCTGTGTCAAATG
Organism: Ailurus styani; assembly: GCA_002007465.1. Taxonomy (NCBI): domain Eukaryota; kingdom Metazoa; phylum Chordata; class Mammalia; order Carnivora; family Ailuridae; genus Ailurus; species Ailurus styani. The sequence goes on from LNAC01000152.1 coordinate 2,338,983, forward strand.
AATAAATAAAAAATCTTTAAAAACAACCTTTATTAAAAAAAAAACTAGATCTTAAAAGGAGGGATGCCTGGGTGGCTCAGTCAGTAAGCATCTACCTTCAGCTCAGGTCATGATCCCAGGGTCCGGGATCGAGCCCCACATCAGGCTCCCTGCTCAGTGGGGAGCCTGCTCCTCTCTCTCCCCTCTGCTCATTCTCTCTCTGTCTCTAAATAAATAAAATATTTTTTTTAAAATCTTAAAAGGAATCCAATTCCTTAAGTTTAAGTATAATATTTTATCTAAAAATAAAGTTACCTAAATGTTAAATCATCATTCAGTTTACCAACAAAGGTAATATATTTTAGTGTTCACTATAGAATCTTAAAATTGTTATTTGATTTCTCTGAGCCTCATTCCTCTTCCTTGATACATTGTACAAAGAAAAACTGGCTTAATTTCTGGCAGCTCCAAAATTCTGTGCATCTTTAATTCTAGAATTCTAGGTCAACCTATTCCTTTAACAGACATGTTTAATTCTTCATTTTTTAGATTACAGAAAATGCTTCAATAAGTACTATTAGTTGGTATATTACTTCAGACTCTGTGTATACTGGCTATTTCTGTCTATAATGAATTATAGAACTTAGTAAACATAAATGTTATTAATATTATGCTCTTGGTCTGCAAAAAGCTGATGTAGACGAGGTCCCAAGTAAATCTGTTTGCCTACAGCCAAGTGAAACAACATTTCAGAGTTTCACATTGAATCAGAAGAGAAAACTAAATGGATCTAACAAAAGACTCACTACTCACTTCTTAAGCATATGTGTTACAAAACAGTTTCCATGCCATATAAACTACTTAACCAAAAAAAAAAGAAAAAAATCTCCAAATAAAATGATTTCTACCTGGAGTTCAGTTCAAAGTAAATACTAGGTGAGCAGGTTTGAACTATATATTTACCTTGAAAAATACCTTCATTAGCAGCTCTCTAACTGGTATGACTATGGATCCTGCCCTGTATTTAGGTCAGCTGTGGCTAAAAACTGTTTTCCACTAAGAACTAGTAGGTAGCTAACATTTTTTAAGCCTTATGGTCAAAATTTAAGATACCTTTTTTCTTTTTTTAACTATTTATTTTAATTCCAGTATAATTAATATGTATTATATTAGTTTTAGGTGTACAATATAGTGATTCAACAATTCTACACATTACTCAGTGCTCACCACAGTAAGTGTACTCTTAATCCCCTTCACCTTAAGATTTTTTTCAATGCAGGATTTTTCAGAACCTTTAATAAGCTAATATTTGTTATGACTCTCCAAGAGACCATTATCTATTAGCCATGCATCCCTTTTGGAAGGAATCATTATTAACTAACCTACAGGACTCAGTTTGGAAAACTCAGGTTAAAGGGCCTAGGTCAATTTCCTGAGTCACTCTTTACCACTTCCTGCAAACATACTCTTTAGCGTTAATGTTGTTTTTTTACCTGTTGACTTTTGAGCACATGACCTTTTCCCATATCTGCCTCAAACTTCCATCTTGGATAGATTAAGATTTATCACAGAACTGCTAATGCAAGGATCAAGACAAAAGAAATATTCTAACATTCAGACAGTAAGATTTTGTATCAAGACAGGAGTTTTGTAAATTAAATTATTACCTTGAGAGAAGATTTCATAAAGATCTTTATCTTTCCTTCACCATCTTTGCTAAGCTAAATCACAGAAACCTGTATGAGGAAGATCTGAGAGGAAAATAAAGGAGGAATTCTGCCTATTTCTGATATTGGAAGAACTGTGGAAACAAAAGAGGAGAGAAGTAGGAAACAGAGAGGAGTAGCCACATGTCAATTCTGCTTACCTTCTCACAGGCCCACTCTGATCACAAGCTCAGTGCTCCATTTGAGAGTCTTAGGATATTCCTTCTGGGGTAGAGCCATATCCAAGTACACCACAGTTTACGGGCACGCAGGGGAGTCACAGAGGTTTAGCTTTCCTGAACGCACTAGATTACTATGTTGGTTGGGTAGACCAGACACGGACTAGCTAAGAATCCAGCCAAGAAACTTCTCAGAGGGAGATCACTGCCATAAACTGAGGCAGCCCTGGAAAAAGGTCTACAGGGTGGACTGCTCTGGACATGACCAAATGGATGTCACAGCCAGACCTCCAAGAGTTTCATGGTCCAGCAAGAGCCAAGCAGAAGTCTGAAGTTAGCCCAAAAAAATGAAAACAAATGGACCATCGAGTTCATCAGTCACAAGCATGAGCACTGGAAGTTGTTAAGACATTCAGCAACCAGTGAAGCAGAGACGTTGCCCCAAAGACGAAGGCAGCAGACAATGGACACAAGGTCAAGAACTCTGCCCTGCTACACTGTACATCTCACAGATGTCGGACCATTTTGTCAAAGTGCTAGGAAAAAGGATGAAAGATCTGAGAGATGAACAGTGTTTCCTAAAAAGAAGTATTATTACCCAAGGAGACTTTAAATTATAGACTCAAACTACTTTTAATCTAGATTAGTTTAAGACTTTTTGTCCCTCTTAAGCAATGAGTAAATGAGCCAAACTAGACAATCCAGATCAATTTTACAAGAAGTACCTATTTCTCCATACAACCAAGTTGCAACAAAAGTGAATTTTGGAGGGTGTCTGGGTGGCTCAGTTGTTAAGCATCCAACCCTTGATTTCGGCTTAAGTCATGATCTCAGGGTCATGAGATCGAGCCCCACATCAGGCTCCATGCTCGGTGCAAAGTCTGTTGAAGATTCTCTGTCCCTCTCTCTCTGTTTGCTCCTCCTCCAGTTCCCTCTCTCTCTCTCTTTCTCTCAAATCAATAGCTCTTAAAAAAGGAATAAAAAGTGAATTTTATGACCCCATGAACAACTTTCTCTAATCCTATCAAAACTTCCACTAAGACCATCAATATGGTGTCATTTCTAGGTCTATGCTCATGTGCTTTGGACAAAACATCTAATTAAATCCTACCATCCCTCAAAGTTCAGTTCAAATTCCTACATTTATCACAAAGTTTTTTATTTTTACCTCACTCATCTCTCTCTTCACTAACCTCCTTGGACAAACATAATTTTAGGCTAGATGACCGAACTCCTGGATAACAAAAATCTCTTTAAACATACAGACACACACACACAGAAACACACACACACACACACACACACACACACACACACACACACACACACACACACACACACACACTACTGAGGAGTTTACCGAATGACACAGCTCACTGAGCTCCTGGAGCCTCCCAGGCCTCTCATAGGCCCTGCTGCCAAGGGGAACAGTCCTTCTGTCACAGTCCTAAGTCAGACCAACCACAACACAAATACTGGAGGTTCAGCCCGTATTTGTGGCTGACCTGGAAAGGCAAAACTCAAACACCCAGTAAAAGTGATGTCTACAGTACCTGTCTCTCAACACAATTATAGTAGGCAACTAGTACACTACAACCAACTACAAAACATTCCTTGCACCCAGGAAAAGTATTCCTCCCAGGTAGAAACAAACAGAATCACTTTGAAACAATTAATCTTTCTGCCTTGGTATATACTAGTTCATTCGTAAAATATGAATTAACAGAATCCAGTGACCAGAATAAAGAGTTCTATGGACTTACATAGTATAAAATTTCTCACAGTCAGAAACACTTGAAAACCCAAGTCAGTTGTAATTAACTCTTAATCATTTCAATGTATCATTTACCTCTATTTATTTAATCATAAAGTTCATTTTTATCAGCAAAATCCAGGAAGGAAAAAAAAATAGAAAGTTTCCAAACTATTTGTGGCTCATTTTTTCTCTATATTCATATACAAAAACTTCTTAAAATCAAGAAATTAAAAAGTATCTTCCAGGGGTGCCTGGGTGGCTCAGTCAATTAAATGTCCAACTCCTGATCTCAGCTCAGCTCTTCATCTCAGGGTCGTGAGTTCAAGACCCATGTGCGGGTCTACTGGGGGGTCCACCGGATGTGGAGCCTACATAAAAAAAAATTATCACCCAATTCTCCATCAGTGAGAAGAAAAGACAAATAGGTTAGTTCAAGACCCAGTATTTATTGTTAGCTTGAGGTCCTTGGACAAGTCTCAAGAATTTTTATTATTATTTATAAAATAGGGATAATAATAGTATTACCTAACTTATGAAGCTTTTATAATGACAAAATGAAATGATACATTTAAACCACATGGCACCAAATCTAACAGTAGCTAATGCTAAGTGTCATCAGTAATGGAGTGCTCCAGAAGGCACTGTAGGAAGGCAGAAGATAGCAAGCTTCACTGTGCAGCGACGCACCAGGGTAATGATACTCCATCAGTTAGGAAAATACAGGACACTGGATTGGAGGGTGAAAGATATGGGGGAAAGAATTCCATGAAGAGCAACTACTAGATGCAAAGTAACAAGGTGAGTCCCAGATGCCATGGGGATCCACTATGTAGGGCTTTGGAAAACATATGAAGGCAGACAATTGTCAATGTCATGACACTTGAATGAAATCGGGTTGATCAGCTTATCACCTTCCTTCCTTCCTACCATCATGAATCACCCTCTGCCCTATCCACACTCTCTGCCCTATCCAGCTTGAACCCCCAGTTCTCCTGCACGCCTCCTCTGACTAATCTACCTAGGTGCATCTTTCCTCTTCTTGATCGCCTTATAAATCATAGAAACTGCTAAAGAATAACTGCATTTCGTTATATCCTATTTTACACTATAAATGTTTGTTTTTCTATAAAATGCTATTCATACAAATTAGAAGTTCCTCAAGAATATAGACTTGCGTTACCAAATATATTTGATATATTAAAAAACAAGAGTAATAATACTACCAATTAATTTTAGGTGATTGCTTTACAGTTTAAAAATACTTTTGATGCTCAACACAGCCCCATTAGGAAGCAGTGTCCATATGCTAGTTCCATTTTATAGCTGAGGAATGGCCTGAGGTCACACAGATAGTAAGTGGCGGGGACCAGCCCAACAATCCAAAGCATGCTGACCTCGCTCTGTCACAGCTGCCTGCATATAATATTCTAGAAAAGTGTGGGACTCCTATGCAATGCTTAATAGTTCTTGCCTTGTTTTACTAAAAAGCCATTTGCTGGCAAAAGTAAATAGTAAAACAACTAAAAGACCATAAAATAGTTTTGTTTCCCCTTATAAGAAAATGCCCAAACAATCCTTAAACTTTTACACTTGGGCTATTTCCTAATCCCTGAAATGGCATATAATAAATCATTTCCCACATACTCTTCAAATATAAACTCTAAACTACCATAAAACTTCACATCTGGATCCAAAAGCTCTTCCTACACAAATGGTATCTGTGATTAAAAATGTGTAAACCTTGGTAATAGAGCAATTCCTGACTTAACATGGCCAATGAGGTACTGAAGATAGTCTGGAATTTCTTTCAGTAGACACAGCAATTTAAGAATGCCTTTTGCTGCAAATGACAAGGCAATGCCAAGAGAAATCTGAGATTATCCTCTACTTCTACCTCAACAGAAACACCTATTCCAAGCACAAATATTACACTATTCTAACTGAATTTCACTTAGAAAAGGTGACATCCATTGAATCAAATGGACTCAAGATAACAGAGGAAAAGAAATCACTAATTTAAAAACATAGTCATTTTAAATCACACAAAAGAGAAATTCTTTTTTTTTTTTCTTTTAATTTGGCTTTCAATTTCCCCTCTGTCTAAAAAGTCTGAAGGAATATCCCAGTCTTCTCTCCTTGGAGACAAAGGGTTGGGTTAGAATTACTATCCAGTGTTACAGAGGATACTACCTAGCATCTCTCTTCCTCTCTGGATGCTTCCTTCTGGAAGAGCAACATGAGTGAACAGATTCTCATAACTAAAGTGAATCGATCTTTTGTTTTGTTTTGTTTTGTTTGTTTTTGTTTTAGTATAGTTAATGCACAATGTTACATTACTTTCAGGGGAACAACACAGTGATTCCACGAGTTTATACATGATGCTGCTTTAAAACAGGAAGATGGGTAGGAGGGCGAAAAGAGAAACATTCAGTAGTTATCACCATGAGGACTCCAAGGGTAACCTAACCTCTGCCGCTCTCACCCGCCCCCACAGTCAACACCTCAGATTATCAGCACCCCGATTCAGCCCTCCACTCTGCAGCTCTGACAGGCAGATGTCACTGTAAAAGTTATCACTTAGCACTGATGCACTGAAACCTACCAGTGGTCTGTCAGTAAGTAAAAACACATGTGAAGGATTCTGCTGTCTGGCTTTAGGAAAATGTGGAGGTGGGAGGCTGGATGTTGGATTTTTAGGGGGAGTGGTGGTGTGGTGGTGGTTTTACGTGCAACTCTCTGCTGTTATTTGGATACTTACGACTAAGAACCGGGGATACTCTAGCACCATGTTAGGCTACCTGCATCTCTCTCTATACTCCAAGCATTTCTTGAGAGCTGTGCAACATAGCTGATTGGGAACGGCAACAGTCCCCTTACAAAACTCCCAACATCCCAACAGCCAACACTGATTCTTTTTTGGGGGGGAGGGAAGGGGGGATTTTTTTTTATTAACATATAATGTATTATTTGTTTGGGGGGGGTACAGGTCTGTGAATCATCAGCCTTACACAACTCACAGGACTCACCATAGCACATACCCTCCCTAATGTCCATAACCCAGCCACGCTATCCCTCCCTGCCAACCCCCAGCAACGGTCAGTTTGTTTCCTGAGATTAAGAGTCTCTTACGGTTTTTCTCCCTCCCTGGTCCCATCTTGTTTCATTTTTCCCTCCCTTCCCCCCACGGCCCCCCACCCTGCCTCTCAAATTCCTTATATCAGAGGGATCATGTGATAATTGTCTTTCTCTGACTGACTTATTTAGCTTAGCATAATACCCTCTAGTTCCATCCATGTCATTGCAAATGGCAGGATTTCAGTTTTTGATGGCTGCATAGTATTCCATTGTATATATATATATACCACATCTTCTTTATCCATCCATCTGTTGATGGACATCTAGGCTCTTTTCATAGTTTAGCTCTTGTGGACATTGCTGCTATAAACATTCGGTGCACGAGCCAACACGGACTCTTTTCAAAGGAAGAGGGAACTGAAGCATAAGATATACCTAGACTTTTATTAGGAATACTAATTCAGGCAATGGACTGTCTGGGTTTAAATCATACCTCTCCTACCCACTCAGCTAGACCCTAGTTAATTCACAATGCTCTGTGTTGGTTTCCTCATCTCTGAAATGAGATAAAAAGAGACAAGATATATCAAATAATAATCACAAATGCTCTATGTGATCAACACACAATGTCTGCCATATCTCAAACAATAAAGAAAGACTAGCTATTATGAAGAAGGAACAAAGCGATTATATGGCTAGAGATATTTCTCGCCATCAGTGTTAAAAATGTATCCACTAACATGGCAAACAGTCCCCTCAAACAGCAGAAATACTGCTCTTGTGTGCAAGCTGCAGTCAACCAACGCTACCTGCCAGTCTGACTCTTTATCACCGGTGAGTGTTTGCCAAACCTCCTTAAGAGCCATCCAGGGGACTTGTTAACAATACAAACTCATGGACTTCATCCCAACCCTGCTCAATTAGAATATCCTCAGAAAGGACTTGAAAATATGTTTTAAAGTATACATACCCTCCCTCTACCACCCAGGAAAGACGAGTTATTAAGCAAATTTGGGAAATACTACATAGTCCACCCCAGACTGATGGAATTCACTTCTCCATTAATCACCAAGCCCAAAGCTGGTCACAATTTTTGTCTTGATTGTTCCCAACACCTTCTGAATTCATATTTAATACCACTGTATCATTTCTTCTGTATGACACAATCACAGCACTGACTTCAGTTTACAGAATAGACACTTTAGGAATACATACATTTCTAAAAATTTTCCCTGGGCATCTTTAAAGTAAACATTCTAGAAACAGAGAAATAATGGTTTCAACTAAACTGTATTGCTTACACATATATCTCTTGAACTCTAAGTACTCCAACAAAGGCTAAACTATTTATACTTTATGCAATTCTATATTACATTTAATATTTAATAAACAGGTAAATCTTATTAAACCAGACCACAATTACAGGTTAAAGATAAATGAAAAGCAAAAATTACTTTGGGGGTTATTTTTTGTTATACTCCTTACAGCACACATCACAATTTCAAGAAGCACTGGAAAATAATTGTTAAAACAATTATTATAACTATGGAATCACTGGAAACTCAGGGAAGCCCAATAACGACACATGGACAACATAAGAACTAAAAGCACAGGAAGATCCTCTTCTGGGAAAATTTCTGCTACTCTGAAGTCTGTCTTCAATGAGATGAAGGAGCAATCCAGTGATGTGTTTAAGTAACATCCCTTATTCCGTTCATTCAGTCCTCATCTTTACTCAACCTAAAGCAAACATCTTTTAAAACCTTGTCTCAAAGACTTCAATTATTTCCTATTTGTATATAATCCGAGGAAAGCTCAGAGTATGGATTTCCTCAACATATATTGATTCTAGTTGTCCGGTGTATTCAGAAACACAATTGATGCCACAAACATCAGTCACAAATCTCCCATATTACCAAACTGATTGTTCAACAGAATAGGGTCAAACCTGCTGTTATAAACATGACTTCACCTAAGTACTATTAACTGCATGGCATGTCTGCAGATCACATGTTTAAAAACTCATGTAAACTGAGCCTGACAATTTACTGCCCACCTCCAAACATGTGAAATAACATCACCACTTCCATGAATGCAACGTGAATCTACTAAACACAGAATTTAAAAAGCAAAATCTGAGGATAAAAAATATTATAGTTCTGCTTACTGTCCTCTAGCTCCCCAAATGTTTTAGTATTCTCAGATGTGCTATAACTTTTTTTTACTTCTTTTAAATATTAATCAAGATCCAAATAGGGTTTTTTTTAATGTTTCAATAAGGTTTCTATGTATCTTTTCATCAGAAATTAGGTACACCATACTTTCCCTTTTTTGTGACTATCTGAACAATGCCATTGCTTTGAGACAGTAATTTTCTAAACAGTAAAAGCAGAACCCATTTGTAGACAGCTGTATATTCTTGGATATGTGTCCATAAACAATCCTGCTTCAAAATTTGTATGGAACCATCTAAAAGTTATATTTCTACATTAGCATCTCAACTAACGTCATGTTTAATAAGAAAGTTCAACTCTCAGGCACCTGGGTAGCTCAGTCATTAAGTGGCTGCCTTCAGCTCAGGTCATGATCCCAGGGTCCTGGGATCGAGCCCTGAGATGGGCTCCCTGCTCGGCGGGAAGCCTGCTCCTCCCTCTCCCACCCCCCTGTTTGTGTTCCCTCTCTTTCTGTGCCTCTTTCTGTCAAATAAATAAAATCTTCAAAAAAAAAAGAAAGAAAGAAAGAAAGAAAAGAAAAGAAAATTCATCTCTCTAACCCAATCAAGACTGAAAAGCAAACAATACCACTAACCACTTAACAGAGATACCAGATAACAAACACAGTGAGATTTAGATATCTGGCTCATGACAGAACCTCCTGGCTTCAGATTAAAGCCCAATTTCAGTTCCTCAATCCTGGGATGCCTTTTCCAGTCTTAATAATGGCGTAGAGACTGCCATCTTCTATTCAGAACAGCAGAGACCTCTCCTCCTGCCTCAGTCACCTGTTCGTCTTTCACCAGTTCCCTATTCATCTTTCATAACATAGAAAGGCTGATGGGACCACTGCATCTTAGAACCATTTGCTGAAGGAAAGACAGATAAGCAATTGTTTGTCTCCTTCCCACATCCCATCTCTCATTAGGCAGTTGGCCTCCCCAGGGTGTGATCTCCTTCACGTTTCCGGGATGTGTTTCCTGGCCTCTCTGGGCAGCTTCCTTGGCAGCCACAGCCTCTGCATTCAGAGGGCACCTCAGCACTGGAGCTACTGACACTTTTGCCCCATTGGGAGTGATGGAGGTGGGCAAGAGCAGGCCCTCGTCTCCTCAGAGGTGGCTCCGTCAGAAGCGATAAAGGCAGAGGCTGAGCACCAGTTATGACAGGAGAGATCTATCTCCAGGCTGCTCTGCAGAGGGAGAAGAGCAAGCTGATGACACATGGGCAGGTGGGACCCAAAAGACCTGGAAGGCACATGAACTGGATTTAGTACAATCTCACCTCCCCTTCTGCCACTTCAGTGACTTGCACTCTCTTAAGCTACAACAGATCTTATATAAGAAGGCTGTCATTACCTCTTCTTAACACATGCAAATCCAATTCTTTATGGAGTGACTTGTATTCATGGAAAAAGAGTTCTTAGTAAACCAAGTTATAGTCTATGCCACTTGCAGCTGGCTCTGTAAGGTTATATTTATCATCCCTCCTCTACCTCCCATTTTAGTTTCTCTTCACCCCTGACGAGTGTTCAGAGTAGTCTGGGTGACCCAGGCATTTATTCCCAAGGGGCTTGAGCCTATCACTGCCTTGCCTTTTGGGGCTGTGGCTGTTTAAATTGTCCATTTGCTACTATCACAAGGCATGGAAACACCAGAAGATGACCCAGAGTATTCCCCAGGTCTAGGGTTCCTTCCCTACACCTAGTATGTAGTCATCACCTTAATGTTCCCATGTGTTCAAAATTGACTGGTCTAGCTGATAGTTCTTTTAATGCCAACTGGTATACTGTCGTATGCCCAAAGTTAACAGGTGGTAGTCTCAGCTTCCTGTCAATGATATTCCTACTGTGTCCTCTAGCTGAAGTGTTCCTCATCCTGCCCTCCAGGAATCAGAACCTATTATCCAGCAGAGACTAAAACGGCAGATACAGAAGACATAAAGTCGGCAAGTAGGGCATTGTGGCTGATAGTAAAAGGGAAATCTAATTTACACGCCTTCATTGCAGATTATTTCCATCTGTTACCAACTCAGTACTACCAAATCAGTACCACATACAGTACATCCAACCCCACAGCTGTCCATAAGCCACTGCCTTCACTGAACCTTTCCTCCATTCCACAGGCCATTCCATCCTTCTATCCAAACGCTTCTGGGTATTGGAGAACAGGGTAAGACCAATGAATCCTGTGAACATGGGCTCAAGGATAAAATAGGTCCCTTAGCCCAAAGAAATGTAGCAAGGGAGATCATACTGACTTAACAGGCATTCAGTCAGTGGAACGAACACTCAGATGGTGATATTAGAAACTCTGCAGGCAGCAAAATAAAAAACCTCTATCTGGTGTGTGTGTGTGTGTAAATAAATTCTGTAAAGAACAATTTGCTACCTTTTCCAATTTCAAAAGTGTCCTTGATAATCCATCTGCCACCGATGCTTATCTGGACAGTGCCATTTCAAGAGCTCAGTGCCTAACTCTACTTAGAGCAGGTTAGGCATTCACTAGAAAGTTCAACAATGCATCCCTTGCTGCCTTGGTAAAGGAAATTCTGATATTTCCACAGGTCCTAGTCAGAACATTTACTCCCAATTCACAGTTAAGTGCTCGTATAATAATGAATTTTCACCCAATAGTGCCTTCTATTCCATGTCCTACCATCACTTAACATCCTCAAGACTGACTCCCACAAATGTTCACATAATCCCTGAAAGTACACACTATCTCGCCATTATTTTGACATACAGTATAATATTTTCTTGGAGTAGGGAATGAGACCCTACTCAGACTATTCAACCTGGAAGTAAGGAGGGGTCGTCTAGACAGAACTTAACGAGCATAAGCACTGACTTACAATGCATTGACTTCAGGTAAGGTCACTGTACAGACTCTAACAGAGGGAGGGATATTCCCCCTAAGAAATACAGGGAAATTTAAGGGTTCAATACTATCAGATACATCCACCCAATGTCTCCATTCCTGGTCTGTCACAGGGCTCTACTGTGTCTCTACCAAAGTCCTGAATTTGACATAGGAAGCCTATCAAAATTATAAATCTAATCTACTTAGGAGCCCTTTCCCCCTAATAATTATATCCTCAGCCTGGTTTTCAACACAGTATTCTCTGTGCATATAGAAATGAGTCTCTTAAACCAATTGTAGAGGCCCCCTGGCTTTCATGGTATGCCTTAAAGTTCACTTTCAGATGCCCTGGGCCTACCCTTTTCCTTCTCAAGGGCTCCAATGTTGCCAAGACATCAAAATCCCTACAGTTATCCACGTCTATCTGTCAAGTGCAGCAGCCACATATTTTTCCTTTCACACACACTTCGCACCACAGAGTCATAGTTGCAAGCAGCCCTGCGATGCCACGCCATGCTGGGGGTCTCTGTCCACCCCTTTCCAAGAGGCAGTCCTTACAGCCTTCCGAGAGGTAGACAATCAAACTGTAAACCCCCTTCCAAGCATCAGCTTCTATTTCTGTTCCCTGGAAATCAGAGTTTAAGACTGAGCTTACAAGGCATTGATTTTTTAGTGAGTAGAGGAAAGGAAGAATAAGGGTAAAGAAGAAATGAGACAGCACACAAATGAAAATAACTCTAAGGTGATACATTAACAAACGGACCAAAACTTTATAAGAAATCACAGCTGGCCGAATGTCACTTCAAACAACTCCAGAGGCCAAATGGAAGCATTTTATGTCCCATCTTCTTCCTCCCTCCTATCACTCACTGGTCAGCATCTGCTACACCGCATGATAATTCCCCTGTGTGTCCAGGCTGTTACCTGTACCCTCCGAAGCAGCCGCTGAGGAAGCCTGAAGCTCTGTAAACCCAGACCTTGCCTGGGATTTGCCGTGGCTCCCACTTCCAAAATCATACGGAGTCTACACCAAAGCACAAAAGAGGAGGCTAGGATGACCTACGGTGTAAAGGATGAGGTTATGATGAAAACATCCACAGCTTTATGATCATGGGAGCAGCATGAGCTGGTACTGTGATCTCTCTAAAATCAAAGTAGGACAAACAGCTGAGGTCCAAGGTGGTCACGGAACCAAATGAATCTGGGGAGAGACAAACTAGGGCCAACACAGGCACACCTTGCTTTACTGGGCTTCACAGACATTGTGTTTTTTACAAATTGAAGGTTTGTGGCAACCCTGCATTAAGCAAACATATTAGCGTCATTTTTCCAACACTTTCTCACTTCATGTCTGTGTCACATTCTGGTAAATCTCACAATATGTTAAAATTTTTCATTATTATTATATTTGTTACAGTGATATGTGATCAATAATTATGACTCTGAAAGCTCAGATGGTGATTAGCAATAACGTATCTTTAATTAAGGTATACGCATTGATTCTTTTAGACTTAGTGCTGTTGAATACTTAATAGACTATGACATAGTGTAAACAGATCTTTAAATACACTGGTAAACCAAAAACTTTATCTGACTTGCTTTACTGTGGTATTTGCTTTATTGCAGTGTTCTGGAAAAGAACCTGCATTATCTCCAAGGTGTGCCTGTACAAAGTTTATGCTGATATACATTAAAATTTAGACAAAATAGCAAATTCCTCTACATACATACATACACACACACACGTGTGTGTGTGTGTGTGTGTGTGTGTATTTGAAGAACTGACTCAAAGTGAAATAGAAGACCTGAAAACTCCTACCAGAAAAATATAACCAGTAGTTTAAAACTAATCCCACAGGTTCAGATGATTCATATAGTTCTCTAAAACTGTCAAGAAATGTAAGATTCTCACCTTATACAAGTGTCTTTGTTCAGGCTAGTTTAACAAAGTACCATAGACTGAGTAGCTTACAAACTCAGAAATTTCTCTCTCACAGTGCAGGAGGCTGGAAGTCCAGCAGAGTGGAGCTTTGGTTAAAAGCCCTCTTTCAGGATGCAAACTATCAACCTCATTGTAGTCTCACACTGCAGAGACAGAGGAAGCAAGCTCTCTTGTGAGGTTTATAAGGGCACTAATCCCATTCACAAGGGCTCTTCCTCAGGACCTCATCTAATCCTAGTCACCTCCCAAAAGCCCCACCTACTAATACCATCACACCAAGGGGTAGGGCTTCAACATACGGATTTCAGAGGGATACAGTCAGTCCATACCAATAAGTTCATGCAAAGATCAGAAAAACAAGTTACATTATCCATCTCACTCGGTTAGGCTAGTATACCTTTGATACCTAAATCTCTGGTAGACAATAAAAGTTTTTTACTTTTATTACTATTTTAATTTTTTTAATTAAAAACTAATCTCACAATTATCCACTTACAGAACAGTAGCATAAGGACCTCTGCAGAACTACTCCCCTGTCAAAAAACTGTAACTGAAAGCTACTTAAAAATTTAAAAATTTTAAAAACCATTTGAAGTCTTAGGAAATTGTCAAAAGGGTAGAATGCAAATCAGGAAACATTTATTCGAGAAAATATACTAAGTCTTGGTAAGTACACTGAGTATGGCACTGAGCCACAATCTGCCATCTCTTTCTTCACCCCAGCTTAATGTGAGTGAAGCTCCACTCCATGGGGATGTGCCAAGAAAATAGGGATCCCCTTCCCCTCAGCTCTCAGTCAAGGAATACTATCTCATTAGAAGGGAGAGGCCACCAGTGTTTGGCATTTCTCCAGCTCTCAGTTGCAATAGCAACATTCCTGGTTAAAGTAGCTAAGAGCTTGGTGCTTCCTTCCTCCACCAACCCCCACTCACAGTGTGAAGACTCTAAACTGAGCATGGCGGGCAGAAAATGTTGGGGCTCTGAAGGCCCTCACCCCAGCTCACTTACAGTGCAACAGTTCTATATGAGGAGAGGTGAGATGAGAAGACAGTGTTTACCACCTCAGCCCAGCACCATGCTTGCAAAATAGTGGTCTCCCACCAAGAGAAACAGCCTGCTGTCCCCTCCTACACTGCAGATCAGCAGCTCAGAGATTCTGCCCGGGGGGGGGGGGGNNGGGGGGGGGCAAGCAGTCCATAAGAACAGAGCTTCAACACCCTTACCAGACAGACTAACTTCAGCTGAAACCACGGAGTGTAGGAAAGCTCAAGCCTAAGGACCCTTGAAAACAAAAGAGATCTTGATGGTAACCTATTAAGAGGAGACTGGTAGCTCCAGGAAAGATATAAGCCAAACCGTTGGCCAGCTGGTTTACCAAAGAGAACCAGGAAAGAGCTGAGCCCTCCTCCTAGAGTCAGAACAAACCTCAAACATGGGCCTCAAAAACTACCCCTAAAAAGTTAAAAAGTTGTCTGAAATTTATTCTACCAATGGTAGCTGTGAAGAAATTTATGCTCTAGAGCACTATCACAACCAACAGAATTGTCAATCAATCAATAATTAGTAGAGCGTAAAAGCTAAGTGTGATAACAGAGGCAGACAAATTAATCAAAGAAAGAGGCAGTAACAAAAGACCTGCCAAAACCATGTAATCCCAGGGTGACAGTGCAGATGCCTAAGGTTGTGCCTTCTGAAGACAGATATCGGAGACTTCCCATTATAGGGGGAAATAGTTAAAATAGTCCAGTCACATCACTGGAGAAATAAGCAAATAACAACAAAAACAAGTGCCAGGGGAAGATGGGAATCAGATTTTAAAGTTGCTACAATATATTACCTAAAATGTGCAGTTATTAACAAAAAATTACAGGATATACAAAGAAACAGGAAAGTGACCCATACATGGGGAGGGGGGGAAAGTAAGCACCAGAAACTATCTGTGAGAGGGTCCAGATGTTGGATTTAACAGATAATAATGTAACAAATAAAACTTTCAAAACTGCCATTATAAATATGCTCAAAAGATTAAAGGAAATCACGCTTAAAGAAGTAAAGGACAGTATGAAAACAGTGTCTTATAAAACAGGGATGAATAAATGTATTGATAGAGTGAAATTACTTCTTTAATGGAAGTTATGGAGATAACAGTAGAGTAATTGTTATAGAAAACTGAATAGAGGAGCTTAACAGACTTGAACTGGCAGAAGAAAGGGTAAAGAAACTAAAAGGCAGAACAACAAGGTTTACACAACCTGAAAAACAGGTTAAAAAATGAAAAACAAGTAGAGCTTTAGAGAAATGTAGGAGACTATTAAGCCACTATTAAGTCCATGTGTAACAGGACTACCAAAAAGAGGAAAGAGAGAGAAAGGGGAAATTTTTTTGAAAAAGCTGACTGAAAATTTACCAAATTTGATAAAAAACACTTTAATTAAAAATAATAAAAAAACTCAAATTGCAAGTGGAATAAAGATAAAGAGGTCTACACTCAGATACATCATAATAAAAATAATTAAAGATAAAGACTATTTTGAAAGCGGATAAGCAAGAATGAGCTAGCATGCACAAGAAAACTACAGTAAGATTAACTTCTCATCAGAAACAATGCAGGCCAAAAGGTACTGGAATAATAGTCATCGCTCTTAAAAAGAAATATCAATCATGAATCTTATAACCGTCAAAACTATCTTAGAAATATGACGGTGAAAACTCTTACAAGAAAACATAGGTGTAAACATTTATGATGATGGATTAGGCAGTGGTTTCTTAATATGACACCAGAAAGCACAAACAACAGAAGAAAAAAACAGATAAATGAGACATCATCAAAATGTAAAACACTTCTGCTTCCAAGGACACCATCAAGAAAGTGAAAAAAACAACCCAGAGACTGGGAGAAAATATTTGCAAATCATGGAAGAGACACTTATTTAGAATATATAAAATAACACAATTCCATAATAAAAAGATAAATAACCCGATTTTAAAAATAGGCATGGATCCAAAGATATTTCTCCAAATAAGATATACAAATATCAAATAAGTGCATGAAAAGATGCTTGACATCATTAGCCATCAGGATGATGCAAAACAAAACCACAATGAGATACCACTTCATACCCACTAGGATGGTTACGACCAAAAAGATAATAAATATTGAAAAAGATGTGGAAAAACTTGAACACTCATACACTTCTACTGGGAATGTAAAATTCTGGGTCCATTTTGGAAAAACACTCTGGAAGGTACTCAAAATGTTAAACATAGCGTTACCTATGACCCTGCTCCTATATATATCCTCAAGAAGAATGAAAATACATGCCCACACAAGACCTTGGACATGCGTGTTTATAGTAGTATTATGAATATTTGGTATAGCCATACAATGGAATATTATCTAGGAAAAAATAAGGTACCTAGGAACAAATCTAATAAAAATATGTGCCAGATGTCTATGAAGAATTTATCATATCCTATGTGAGATGCTATTAAAAAAACTACCTAAGAAATAGTGAAATATGCCATATCTCTTAGTAAAAAGACTATCAAGAAAGGTGACAATTCTCCCCAAATTCATACCCAAATTACCTGGAATTTCAATTAAGAGCTTGTGATCTCATTATAAAATTTATACAGAAGAGCAAAAGCACCGAGAATAGCAAAGATTCTCCTAAAGCAGGAGGAAATGAAGAAGGGACAAGCCCAAAGACGTATCAAGACTCACGGTAAACTTTCATAACTAAGGCAGAGTAGTTCAACAGAATAGAAAAACAGACCAACAGAATAAAATTTTGAAGCTCAGAAATGAATATATACATTTATATTCGATGTGTATACATAACAGAACCGACATAAATTGATAACCACTCTGAATGAATAACAGTTTAAACACATGAAAAAAAAATTATATTGGACCTTAACTCACACCTCACAAACAAAATTCAAGTGCAGATGGATTAAGGGTATAAGAGAGTATCATTATGACCTTGGGGTTCACAACGGTGATTTAAACAAAAGATTAAAAATATAGACCATACAGGAAAAAAAGTGAAAATGTTGACTACATTAAAATTGAAAACTGTTGTTAAAAGCTACCAAAGATAAAACAAACTACAAGTCAGAAGATCCCTACCATCCATTTAATTAAAGGATTAGTATTCACAATAAACAATAATAACAAAATCAGTACAAATCAGTAAGAAAATAGCAAGCAACATAACATAACCAGCAAAAACCATCAAAAAGGCACACTGCTGGCAGTTGGGTAGGGAGGAGGGAACAAATGGACAAAGAAAATGCATAAAAATATGCTCATTATTATCAATTAAAAAATATAAGTTACAATCCCAATAAGATATCATGTTAAACATGGATATTAATAATATTTAATAAATTAACAACATAAAGCACAAGTTAGGAGGTGGCACAATAGGAAACAGCATCTGCTGCCGGTGGGAGCATCAACTACTTTGGAAAACAATACGGCATGATCTCATAAATGTGAAATGCACCTTTTCTGTGAGCAAGCAATCACCAAGTACCTGATAGCTGTGAACAAAGAGACAACACAAGAAACTCGTAACATTCCTTACAGCAGCAAAAATCCAGAAGCAACCAATCAAAAAGCAAATGAGAAACTAAACTGTGGTCTATTCACCAACAGAATAATACAACATAATAAAATTAAGTGAAATGCAGCTTCGAGCAACATAGATGAATCTCAGAAACATAAATTTGAGAGGGGAAAAGTAAAAACATAGGATGCTAATTACAGAATGATATTATTATAAAGCTCAAAAATACACTGTTCAAGAATACACATGCATATGGTAAAATGAGTTTGAAAAACAAATGAATTTAGACGACAAAGCTCAGGTTAGTGTTTACTCAACGGGAAGGAAAAGAACAAGATGTGATTGAGGAGTACAGAGGGGGCTTAAAAGATACTGAGATTATTTTCCTTCAAAAACGCTGACTAGTAGATGTAAAAGCATTCAGTCGTATTCCTTAAAATGTACATGCAACTTAAAATGTTTATGCCCTTTAACATGCAAAAATGTGGGACGCCTGTTGTGGCTCAGTGGGTTAAAGCCTCTACCTTCGGCTCAGGTCATGATTCCAGGGTCCTGGGATCCAACCCATCGGGCTCCCTGCCCAGGGGGAAGCCTGCTTCTCCCTTACCCTCTGTTGCTCCCCTCCACTCTCACTCTTTCTTCTCAATATCTCTCCCTCTCTCAAATAAATTTTAAAAATTCTTGGAAGGAAGGAAGGAAGGAAGGAAGGAAGGGGAAAAAAGGGAAGGAAGGAAGGAAGGAAGGATGGATACACATTTGGTGAAGAATTTTCTACTGTCATTGAAGCAAAGAAAGAAAAAAAAACAAAATGAGGGTACTTTATGCTTATTACTTAGGTGAGTAAAATGACACCAAAATTTACCTAGAATTAGCTCTCACTTCATAAACAATAAAAGCAAGAGAGGGAGGGAGAGAACACAAAGGTCCTCGATCAAGAAAGCTGTCTTAAATGTCACTAATGCATCACTATAGAAATTTGCTTTTTAACATAAAACAAAGAAGGAGTCTTGTTTTACTGTTCTTCAATAAAATATTTCCAAACACTTTTCTGCTTTTCTTCAGCACAGATGTTAAGAAGACGATGAATGCCATTTTTCAAAATAACCTTAACATCTCAAAAATATGTGTACAGGGGGAAGAGTTTGAGAAGACAGAAACAAAAGTTTAAAAAAAGAAACATTCAGACTTTCAGAGAAAAAAGCTATTAATTTCTAACTGTAGTAATAATATTTGAAACAGATGTCTATCTACTTTCAAATCCAAACTGGATCATGGTTTACACAGTTTAATAAAACTTTAATTAAGGTTCTGGATCAATGTAAGCTGATCATGTCATGCAACTAAACACTTGCTTAATATTAACATCTCTTCAAGCTCCACTAATGCTAAACTTAACCAGACTTTGCATAATTCATCCAAGGGAAAATATCATTCAAATTAATAAAAACATACAATTTATCCTCTTATTACATAAACTTTTCTTTATAAGCATTTGAAATAGAAATGGAAGAATCCCAAACTGCATAAAAAGGAAAGGAAATAACTTTGTTTCTAAGAGCTTTTTGTTTCTAACTAGACACTTGTATTTTAATATTAGTATGTGTGACCTAAAAAATTTCGCATTTGGAAACACTTTTTAAGAAAGCTTTCTCTTAAATATTGACCAATTAACTTTGTAAATTTCCTTTGTTCTATTTTAGTGGAATAATCTCATACAGATACCTCATAAAGTAAGCCTGAGTGCCAATACCACTTTAAAAACCTCTAAAATAAAAGAGAAGAATGAACACTTACTGAACAATTACTATATGCCAGGCAGAGCTCCAGGTACTTCATTTACTTCCTACAACATCCTTATTTAGTAGGTGTTCTTATTATCCCCATTTTACAGATGAGGACATTGAGTGGGAGAGCCAGGACACAAACCCAGGTATCTACCTCCAAAAATCAGTGTTGGAAATCTACACTGGCTTTAGTCAAAATAGAGAATTTTTCCCTACTTCATGTCTTAGAATGTATTTTTTTAAAAGATTTTATTTATTTATTTGACAGAGAGATCACAAGTAGGCAGAGAGGCAGGCAGAGAGAGAGGAGGAAGCAGGCTCCCTGCTGACCAGAGAGCCTGATTGGGGGGGGGGGGCTCGATCCCAGGACCCTGAGATCATGACCTGAGCTGAAGGCAGAGGCTTAACCCACTGAGCCACCCAGACACCCCTCAGAATGTATTTTTAAAACAAATACAAGAAATGACTTTAAAAAAAAATCCTAAGGCTTCTCACATATTCTCAAAGTCAAATTTTACACAATCACAAAGAAATAAAGATTATGGCCACACAAAATAGAGAAATCAATTGACAATAACCAAGTGACTTTTGGATGTTGTATTTCATATTATGAAATACAGGGAAAAGAGAAGAACAGAACACAGTTCTCTAGCAGTCAGTACAGGAAAAATGGTAGGGATGCTAATTACAGTAACAATTCAGGGAATTAGTAATGAACAGATACAGTGTAGAGTGCATATAAATGAAAGAGGGTACGTAGCAGAAAGAAGGAAGAAAATTGAGTCCAGTTAAATGGGATTAATAGAATATTGCCTAAAAATCAACTCCAAGTTAGGTTTCAAAAGAAGGGGAAAGCACAAGCCTAGCATCAGTATGAGAAACTGATAAATGAAGTGATCCATGCTGGGCATAAGGTATTAGATCACAAATTCTAAGAAAAAAGTCCGTGCGAAGGGGATCTGCCTTACTCTGTCACATATTCATTCTCATTTCTGCTTCAAAAGTTTTAATATCATGAGCCCTAACTCAGGCACTATGGACAAGACCATTTTCAGCATTTCTTAAGGACTTCAATATCTGCCTTGTTTCCCTTCTCATAAGAACAAATAATTCATATAAAACAATCAACTCCATAGGTTCCAGTGGAGGCTTCTTGCTTAATATTAACAGCAAATGCTCCAGGATGAATTCTGAGGGTCTTTGATTATTTGTTTTCTCAATTTTATTTCACTTAGCTTGATAAGTATAATACACCTGTTAGTATATAGACTTTTTCAGTACTGACATACTGACATACTATAAGGGAAAGGTTGCACAGAAGCATACTGGGATTAAAAATTTGCTACGGATAATCTAGAAAATACCACTAAAACCTTAAAACATATAAATGTAATAGAGTTGATTGCTGATAAAAAATATAGTTCTTAAAAGGAAATTACTAACCAACTTGAAAACAGTACTATATCAAGTTGCCTGAATGTTCTAAAGGAATTCGAACATTAAATCAATCCTAGAACAATATGAAAAAAAGTATATTTTAAGAAGAGAATGGGCAGTAACTTCTCATAGAGAGAACCAGCTATAACTGCACAACATTTCAACCTAGTTCAGTCTCCCTGTTTATGTTACAAATCATTTTAAATGACAATACTTAGTACAAGGAGTCACAGGAACAAAGGTAATCAATAAAGCATACAAATCATCTCATTGATTAGTGAAAAGTTACAATCACAAAAACTAACTTATATTGCTGCCATGCTCTGCATATTTTATCTCTAGTAAAATTAGCCATTATAATCCAATACAGTCAAACAGGAAGCTGAATCTGACTTTGGAACAAAACCTTTTTAGCAAATACCTTAAAATTCCTAGAAAATAAATTTTTTTTTAAAAAAGAGCATAATATTGATTGCAACAGAGTACAACCTACTCACCAAAATTATTTGCAACCAAGGAAAGGATTTACAGAAGCATGTAAAATGGTGTATAGTATAATTATATGATTTTTTAATATCAGTCTCTCATGCAAAGAATTATAAAATCTCAGAGGTGATAATGTTTGGAAAGGACTTCATTTGTGAACATTCTCTTTTGTCCCTAAAATTCCAAAAACCACCTGAGGAGAAAAAAAAAAATTTTTAAAAGACAAACATGCAACAGTTATGGTGCCTTGCTCTAAAGAAACTAATGCCACACTGTGATTATTAACTATGATAAGATTTGCCCATTTGGGTTACAGAATCACAGCATTTCAGAGCCAGAAGACCTTATAGAGCTTGACCAATCTTTTATTTAAGTGATCAGTCTGAGGTTCCAGAACTAATTATGGACTTCCCTGCCTCCCTATCACGTGCTCTTTTCAACATACTACTTGCTTTCCTCCCCTGAAAGAGAGAACAGATGTAAAACGCTAAAATGAGAACAATAAATGTACTGAAACATATTAGTCTATCTCATCCATTACTGTGATGAGAAATTGCGAAACAAGAATTATTTGACCTGAGAAATGAGAACACAAAGAAGACTGGAATTATATGAGATTATGAAAGTTAAAGTAAAAAATAATCAACTAGTCCTTCCTTATTATATGGTTTCATAATAAAATTATGAAGGGTCATTCAATGATTTAAATGGCAGGTAAAATTAAAACAAATAAAAGGAAATACCCTTGACGTGCATAACAAGCCTCCAGAAATACACAAGGTCACAGAACAGAGGTCGCGTCGTTAAATCCAGTAACATGATTTTAAAATAATCTGGGTCATTAGTGAAGCAAATATCTGATTATTTATGTTCAACATAAATATAATTTTCCATAATGGGAAAATTGTATTTTGGAATATAAGGAGTCACTAAGGAAGCTTTCTATTTGTTACAAATTATACTATAGCTTAGTATGTCTTTGTGATATTTATACTCCATGCTCCTTTGAAAAATCGAATGGTGATTACTGGACTTGCAAAAATGTGTTCATTTAACACATATTTGGTATTTGTAATACTGAAATTTTTTAATTTACCCTTTTCCTTATAGTGCCTAAAACCAATTTTAGGTTTTGATTTTCTCATAGTACTTTGGTTTCATGTGAAATACACGTTTCATCTGGTTATTCTGAACACTAAAGTTATCTTTTTTACTTTAAAAACTGCCTCAGTGAAACTCCCTGGCCACAGCCAAAGACCCCACTGCATCTGTCCTGCAAAACACCGGGTATTATGCTTCAAAGAAGGTTTTAAGATTCCTTCTAGAGAAGATGTGTGTGGAGATGCAGAGCAAAGTGTCTGGCTGGTAGACAATGCCCAGCTGGGCAGGCTGCAAACCAGCCTGGAGAACCACCGCAGGAATTTCGTTTCGCTCCACCACCTGCTGACAAATGAAAATAGAAGAGAGGAAATATGGGTGGTATCTCTTTACAGATGATGATCTAGAGCCCATTTCAATATTTTTAAAAATGATTTATACAAATTTCAATATCGAACTCTCCCTGAAGGTTTTTATTGTGTTTATGGCATATACCTCCTGGTCCCTCCCAACAACTGAACTTTTGCCAAACTGTACAGACCGGTTCACTATTAGGCATACATCATGGTGCCTCCTTCAAAATAAGGTTTTAAATTTAACCACATCATTTCAGATAAATTGATCATTTTAAGTGATTTTTCATCATTTGCAACTCTATATCCTTAGCAAATTATTTGTGGTATTTGATTTCCCTAATTTATTAAAATGTCACTACATTTAACCCATGTTGAATGTCCCTCATCTATTTCTCTCTCTCTCTCCCCCTCCCTCTCCTTCCCCCTCCCCTTGCTCTCTCTCTCTCTCTCTCTCTCTCTCACACACACACACACACACATACACAAACAGGTGGATCAAATCAATTTTACTAAAAAGGTAGTAACTTTGCTCTAAAAAAACAATACCAGTACTCTCTGTATAGAAATGTTCCATAAATGAAAGGGGGAGAAAAAGATTATACCATTCAAGGTTCATAATGTTTTTCCAAAGATTTTCAATGTTTTCTCTCTTTATCAATCTCTCCTCTCAAAATATGATCAACAGTCCAACTCTCTATCTTGAAAACTCTTTTAACAGTCAACCTTTCTCTGTGCTCTCAGTGCCTTCCGCATGCAATTACTGTTTCATACAGTTGTCATGCACAGGATTCTTCTTGCCCTCGCAAGTCTTTCCAAGCTCTCAGGCTCCCATAGCTGAGCTGAGGGCCAGTCATTTTCCATTATCAAAAATGAACACAACATCTGGCTCTAACAGGCCTTCAACATTTAAACAAGAATTTAGAATCAGATGGTCGTATGTTAGATACAGATCAGGGTTTAGATTAGGTCCTACCACCTGCTGAACTCACTGTGCCTTAAACTACTTCATCTGTTAAATGGAGATGACAATCACTACGATCATAAAATGAGGGACAAATAAATAAAATCTTTAAAAAAAAATAAAATAAAATAAAATGAGGGACTTATTTAGCACGTTGCCTGGAACGTAAGAAAGACTCAAACACAGTAAACCTCTTTTTTTTTGCTCACTTGCTTACATAAAATTGCAGTTCAACCATCCACATTAATACAGTTTCATCTCTTTCATCCACTGTCTTTCAAATTTCTCTGATTTAGTGTTATATTTCTTGGTAATTTGGCAAAGTTGTGAGGTTTACATATGCTAAAGCATAAGGTGACTGAAAAATTTAGCAAATATGGGGGGTAGGGGAGCACTAGCTTTGAATTTTTTCAGGGGTATTCATGTCTTGGCAAATTAAAAGATGGATGGAGCCTCAAGGGAAAAACCAGTGGATATAATACATCTATTTTTTTAAAGCCCCTTGACAAGGTACTACCACTAAAGTGGTTTTTTTTTAAAGATTTTATTTATTTGACACACAGAGAGAGAGATTACAAGCAGGCAGAGAGGCAGGCAGAGAGAGAGGAGGAAGCAGGCTCCCTGCCGAGCAGGGAGCCCTATGCGGGCCTTGATCCCAGGACCCTGAGATCATGACCTGAGCCGAAGGCAGAGGCTTTAACCCACTGAGCCACCCAGGCGCCCAAGTTTTTTTTGNTATTTATTTGACAGAGAGAGACAGCGAGAGAGGGAACACAAGCAGAGGGAGTGAGAAAGGGAGAAGCAGGCTCCCCGAGGAGCAAGGAGCCCAACCCAGGATCCCAGGACCCTGGGATCAGAACCTGAGCTGAAGGCAGACGCTTAATGACTGAGCCACCCAGGCATCCCCTACCACAAAAGTTATTAAAAACAAAAGTGTCACCAGAGGATTACATGAACTTTTGCTAGAGAAACAAAGACAGTGAAAAAAAAAAATGGCACTGCTCTGGCAGGAAAACTATAAATAGGGAAGGTGCTGGAAGTGGTCTTATTTAACATCTTTATTTATTTATTTATTTATTTATTTATTTNACACAGAGAGAGAGATTACAAGTAGGCAGAGAGGCAGGCAGAGAGAGAGGAGAGAGGAGGAAGCAGGCTCCCTGCTGAGCAGAGAGCCCGATGTGGGCCTCGATCCCAGGACCCTGGGATCATGACCTGAGCCGAAGGCAGCGGCTTTAACCCACTGAGCCACCCAGGCGCCCCTAACATCTTTATAAATGATGTAGAAGAGGAAATGTAGATTAAATTTTCCAGGTCTGCAAAAGACACTAACTTTTTCCAGTACGTGAAGTGCTAACTCAATGGGATAACCTACAAGATGTCCAAAACTTTATGAGTTACTAGGGGGAAAACATCAAAGAATATTCAAAGTGGAAAACTATAGGGTTATGGGTGTAGGGAAGGAAGTTACGTCTGTACTTCTCAGGATAATGGGCCTTAGTTATCATAAAAAGGAGTTTAAAAGTCACAGCATTCACGTGTTCCCATGGCCAACAAAGCTAACAATGGCACCAACATTACTCAAAAAAAAAAAAAAAATCTTTAAAAGAAAAAAAAAAACAACACATGGTTTTCATCCTATTTAAAACCATAGTTCATCTTTACCTGAAATATTGCATGCAATTCTAGTCTACCACAGCCTAGCACTCCAAAATATCTGCTGCTGAATGAAGAAATTATAAGTCTAATTTCACCAGAAAAGAGAAAGGAAAAAAATATTTAGAAGCTAAGGAAAATCCAGGGCACCTGGGTGACTCAGTTGGTTAAGCATCTGCTTTCGGCTCAGGTCAAGATCCCAGGGTCCTGGGACTGAGTCCTGCATTGGGCTCCCTGCTGGGAGTGGGGACCCTGCTTCTCCTTCTTCCACAGCCCCTGCTTGTGCGTTCATGCAGGCACACATCCGTGTGCACACACACACACACTCTCTCTCTCTCTCCCCCTCTTAAGGGAAAAAGCAGCAGCTAAGGAAAATCCAAGCAAATAAAAATAGATGATCAAGTTGACCAGAGGGGAGTCTTCTGAAGAAAAACAAGGAAGGTCAACATTATTTCAGACTAGAAAGTTCTGAAGGCCACAAGGAAACGTTACAGATGTCAAGACTCCTGGGCTCCATACAATGACGGAAAGTATGAACAAGGGAAATACAGAGCTGAAGAACTACTGCTGTACTTCAACAAGTATTCACGGTCTGGTTGAGAAATGAAATATAAATCCAAGATGCTAAGCAAACTAAACAATTCTAATCAGTTTTAGAAAGAGGGTAGCTTATGTAGAGAAAGACTAAGGTATTCATTCAGAGAGTAGAAGACGGAATCCTAAATCTGTAAGCATGGAACACCAACTCCAGAATTCCCGAAACACATCCCCTGACGGCACTGACTAAAGAATGTACAAGACTGAATCGAGCTGGCTCTTAATAATGTTGTCATCAACTTCTCATTTTGTCTTTCCCATATTCCATCTATCTGTGCCCTGCATTTATTTTTTGATAGTGTAGCATCTGTAATTTTAAACATCTCTCCTCTTAGAGCAAGACTCAATTCTCTCTTTGACACGTACAGCATCAAGTTCATTCATACTGCATAAATATTTAATAATTCCATTTGTAAGACAGACGTTATTCACAAACTAAAGATACAAAATATTATTGTTAAACTGCATTACACCTTCCAGGTTTAGGAGAGATGAGCCAAAAAAGGAAGTTACAGGCTCATGATAAGTCAAGCTGCACACTCGTTGAGTTTAAGAAAAATGTTTAATACTTAATAATAGCTTTCAAACCATAATTATAAAGACATGAGATTTCAAATAAAATAGGGACTAAAGAGTATTTGGAGACAACCTATAAAATGCAACTACAGATTTCTGTATACCAAAGAGACTGTATAAAGGAATAAAAATGGTCTAAATCCAAGTAATATCTACAATATATTTTATATAATATGTCCACGCCATTTGTTAATTTTTTAAAACATTTTTTTACTTATTTATTTGAGAGAGACATAGAAAGTGAGCACAAGTGGGCAGGGGGCAGAGGGAGAAACCCCCCCTCCCCCCACCGCCCCAGTGTGGGGCTACATCCCAGAACCCAAAGCCAGGACCTGAGCCAGTCAGATGATTAACTGACTGAGCCACCCCGGCGCCCCAGGCCATTTTTAGTTTAAGCTATAAGAATGCATTTCTTAGGGGCACTTGGGTGGCTCAGTCGTTAGGCGAATGCCTTCGGCTCAGGTCACGATCCTAGGGTCTTGGGATCAAGCCCCGCATTGGGCTCCCTGCTCCGTGGGAAACCTGCTTCTCCCTCTCCCATGCCCCTGCAAAAAAAAAAAAAAAAAAAAAGCATTTCTCAAATGTTTAAAACATGGACATTTCATAAAAATATTGAATGGAATTATAGTTAAATAAGTGATTTCATAACAAAATAGAAATTTTTCTTGCTGTTATTATCAGTCTATGATATTATTAAAGTATTTTAAGGTTATGTCTACAGAATATCAAATCATCATTTCAATTATGCTAACTCACTCAAAACTCCAATCAGTCAAAGGATGTAATGCTAGTAAGGACCTCGGGAATTCTCTACAGGTTCAGAATCCTAGAAATGAGCATGTTTTAACCCCTCTGGCTCAGAAAAAGTAGTCAGAAGAAATGATGTTTTCAAATCAAGTGCAAAAGTGAGAGAAAAACAGAAGAAGGGGAGATGGAGGGAAAAGTAGGACGGTGTGCAGAGTAAAAAGAACACAAATGAGCATTGTGTATTCACAAAACAACTGCAATTCTCACATCCAGATTATGGCAGATACAGCAAAGCTTTTTTAAAAGCTAAGTATGTTTTAAATATCTTGAAACTGCTAAACATGAATAACAAGAAATAAAGACATTAAGTTATAGTCCTTGTACCAAAGCATATAAAATATGTTCCCATGCTGTTGACCACAAAGGATAAATTTTACAACTAAAAATACTTGAAAACTAAGTTTTTCTAACCGGTTTTCAATTTCTTCATAGTGTTGGAAAACAAGAGATTACAATGTAAGAGAATGCACAAAATCTTTGATGTGCCTGAAATGCAGAAGATTTCAAGGCAGTATCTTTTTTAAGAAGTTTTGGATCACCTGCCATTTTTACAAACAACAGCACCTGCTTCTATTAGTAAAAGAGTCAAAACTTAAATTCTACAAAACATTTTTCGGAAGTTAGTTTATATATGACTTATCTTAGCCTTAATGTACTCCACAGAATATTAAAATGACGAAATTTAACTAAGTTTATGTTATAGAATTAACAATTTCTTACACCATCTGTATTTAAAGAAGAAGTATACATTATTCTATAAATATGCATAATTATGGGGTAGGAAATGCCTAATTTGCCTACAAAAATCACAAGGGTTTGATGACTGAAGCAAGGAGTGAATCAGGTCCATTGAGAATTACTAAGAAAAACATAATCAGACATAAATGCCACAGAATACAAAGATCATTTTCCAAATTGGTTCCAGAAACAGCTCCTAGGTAAATTTCCATGAAAAGCTAATTTAATTCAATTAAACAGTGTAGCATGGTTTTCCTCTTTAAAAAAGAGTTTAAATATTTTCATTTGCTAAAGATATTAAAGATAAGTGTCTTAAAGAGGGACTGATTTAATCTTCAGTGAGATAAGGATTTAAAATTGTTGAAGGACCTCTGAATGAAAAAGGACTTCGTGAACAGATACATTTTAATCACTATAGCATAAATCCACCATTTATGAAGTACGCAGAGTAAAATGTACAACAGTGAGAATTTTTTTGTATCCCGCCATATAAAAACAATATTATTTCCCACTCAAAATTGTAAGATAGACACTGCTTGTACCCCATATTAGTATATTATTAGAGCCCTACTTGCAACATGCAATGAAGGAAAAAGATTTATCATTTAAAAATTAAATAGTTAAATTTATCTTGGATAATTCAGGTTTCCCTGGATAACATTTCCTAGTTAATCTGAAGATTATATAAGTTCACTCACAGTCACTCAGGATGAGTAAGTAAGGCCTCCAGAGCAGCCTGGTCATGGATTCTTCAGCGCCCATCTGGCTGCTGGCTAGAACACTGGAATGACTCATAAAAATGAAGCAACCTGAGGTCACCTACTCCAGGTCTTTTAAAAAGAATTGCCAACTGCTTACCAGGTGGTTCCAATTTCCGAATGAGAGAGAAACTCATTCTAGATACACCATTTTATTTTCATATTGTCTCTGGCCACAGAATTTGGGGAGTAAGGAAGGAAGCTCTTTTGAAATGTAGATTACTAATCATCTGAAAGCCAGAAAGCACTACATTTCTTGGATTAAGAATATTATATAAATAAAGTCAAGTGAAAAAATGAAAGGCAGGACACAAAACCATCTTATATTATGCTCCCAATTTTGTAAAGGAAAAAAAAAAAAAAGACCTGAAATGTGAATAGTGCCTATTTCTGGGTAGTGGAAGGGTGCGTGATTTTTATTTTGTTACAATTTCCTGTATTCCCCCAGTTCATATCAATGAATATGCATTCTTTACTATTAGAAAAAAATACAAGTAAGTAGCTTTCTAGAAAATATTATACAGTATAAACTTTGGGCTCAATAAGCCTCAAGAGGTCCAGGGTATACTCACATCTATATTGGCAAAAAGGTTTTCTCTGGGTAAGAAAAATACTCATTTTACTTTTAAAAAGAAAAAGAGAAAGAAAAAAAAAAAAAACCTCAAGAACTCTGTTCCTATTCTAGGATAGGTGTGACACGTAGAGGAAAAAATCCTGGCAACGAGAATGGTCCTTTTCTTTCAGGAGACAATAGACTGGTGAAATGTTTAGTCAATTATTTATGGGACCAACTTTTCCCGAAGTATGTTCTGAGGAATACTAGTTCAATGCTAGCATGGAACATATGCAGGGAAAAATACAAGCCCCATGATCGAATCCCCCTTGGGGGAGAGCCACAATGTACACTAGCATAATACAGGCTCACAGAAGGATTGCAGTTGGAAAATGCCAGCAATTCCCCAATTTCTTTAATCATTTATTTACTTATCAAATGCTTCTGTGGTGGTTACTACCTACCTGGCTTTGTTCTAGACCCTTTACAAATACTCACTCTTCTCATCCTCAAGTAAACCTATTAAAGTAATCACTATTATTGTCATCCCCATTTTATGGATGATGCAGAGACGAACAAGGTTCAGTCAGTCACCTGCCCAGAGTCAAAGAGCTAACAAGCAACAGAGCCAAGATTTAAACCAGTCAAACTCCGAAGTCCCCACAGTTAGCCAGGTGGCAATGCTGCTGCCCGCAGGATCCTTCTTGGGCTACACACCTGACATTCACAGAACCACTGTTAGGCCTAAAAATCTCTGGAATGTAATTACTAAACAAAAAGAAGTTTGAGTAAATTTTTCCTCTCTGTTGTCATCTAGTTTTATCAGACATAATTCAAAGGAGTTTTGATGAAATAAAAATCCACATAACTTAAGCCATCACTATACTCTCAAGTTCCAAGAGACTCATAATTTTCAGGTTATTTATGTTGTAGCATTATTGGCCATTTTCTTTTTCTTCAGGCCTGTCTAACTTTTTAAAAATTTTAATAAATAGAACCACCAGTGATCATCAGAGATCAGGTTATACATTAAATGTTGTGTTTTAAAACGAATAGGCTAGTGTACAATGGTGTTGTCAACGTAGGGCTAAGTGAAAGACCAAGTAACAATCTATATGTATTTAAAAATACATGAATTATGTATTTAATTAACAATTATGTATTTAAAAATACATAAAAACACACCAGAAAACTTTTAAAGGGTATATATATATACGTATATCAAAATATTACTTTAAGGTAATGGTATGAGGCAGCTGTAGGTTTACCTGCAATTTCTACTTCTCCCGCCAAGATTTATTATTTGTGTCATTAGGAAAAGCTTTTAAAATCACACATAAAGAACCTGAAAAACAGATGCAGGTCAACAAAAGCCACTTAGAAATGCCCCATTCAGGTGCTTGTGATCTCAAGCAAATGAGAATCCTTCCTGTTAGTCTCTCCCACTATGCCCTGTTTATATCCTTCACAGCCCTAATCACAATCTTGATTTGTAAATATTGTTTAGTTTTTTATTTCCTGCCCCTTACAATCCTCATCCCAAATAAGGGCAAACATATCTGCCCTTTTGTATACACGATGCCTTGCACCGTGCCTGGCCCCAAATACTGACTGACTTTGCAAACATGCACTGCATTAATGAATAAATAAAGGAGTCAATGAAACAATCAAATTACATACATATAGGAGGTATATGGATGATGGTCAATTTAAGTGTTTATTTTTTTTAAAGATTTTATTTATTTATTTGACACAGAGAGAGAGATCAGATCACAAGTAGGCAGAGAGGCAGGCAGAGGCAGAGGGAGAAGCAGGTTCCCCGCTGAGCAGGGAGCCCGATGCAGGCTCGATCCCAGGACCCTCGAATCATGACCTGAGCTGAAGGCAGACGCTTCACCAACGAAGCCACCCAGGCACCCCTAATTTAAGTGTTTAAACCAATAAATCTGTTGACAGAATTATTTATATAATATCTTAGGTTTTCTATGCCCATGTTGCATGAATAGAAGCATAAAAGTTGGAGTGAAAAGCAGATGTCCAATAGAGGAAAGAGTATCCAAGGCTTTCACAAGCTAAATCAACAGAAAGTAAGATCTTAACTGTTGCAACTTCTGATAAGCTGAAGAGGATTTATTGAAAAGCAAACAATATAATAAGGTATAGACAGGAGTGCAAAAGAATCTTGAAGGGTGGGGCAGTAAAGCGGGGTAGTAGAAGCAGATGGGCTATTACAGAGATTCCTGGAAGGACAGAATGACAGAAGGAAGCCTACCTTATGAGAAGCAGTGCCTTTCAGTGCAGGGACACAGGCAGCCCAAGTTGATCTAGCAGAGAAGGAGCCAAGAGAATAACACCCTCTGCTCCACCCTGCCCCTCGTCTCCTGCTGGGGCTCCCCAATGACCTAATGAGAACGGTTCACCCAGCTCTTGTCCTGGGCAGAGAGCATAAGGAAAAAGGGTTGAGAGTGGATCTGGAAAGGCAAAGAGAACACTTAGGACATAGAAGGAAATGCAAATAATGCAGGAGGTTTTTAACAAAATGGAGTTAGACAACTAGAGAAGACGTTCAAATACAGAAGGGACTCCTGACTAATTGAAAAGGACTAAAACAGTGAAAGGATTGCTAAATACATTAAAAACTAACGTAATGCCAAGCTGTCTGCACCCCCATTCGAGTAGAGCACTGCATTCAGTAATAAGAGGAAGGATTTGCGGATAATCCCTCATTATGTGCACTATTATAGCCCAATGTTTGTTGGACAACAGACTACTAGCTTAATCCCAGGAAAAAGAACTGATAATTTAGTATCTTTTCTAGATGGCTATAAAATATATTAGATAAAACTCACTGATTTCTATCAAGATACTAATTTAAACAAAGGCACCATCATTATAGACTTCCTTGGAATCATTTTAGATTCACGAATCAACAAATTAACTAGTGACAGATGTGTCTGTACTTGTTTAAGTCCATGTCTATGTAACTGCTATAAAACCAATTAAAATGTTTATCTCAAGACAGCAAGGCAAGAAAGGTTATGAGGAGAGATACTGGAGTGTATCTTTCTTCTTTTAGCCAATAAGGAAATACAACCTTCAGAAAAATAATTTCCAAACTTGCTACTTGGTATCTTCTGAAGCTGAAGGCACATGCATTCATATATTTGCTGAAAGACAAGAGAAATAAAGTTGGCTGAATCAAAACTATAGGTCCTCTAATAGACTGTATCCAACAGCATTCCACAAATATTTACTGAGCACCTACTATATACTAGCTCTCTGCAAAGGGCTGAGATACAGGATGGCTGAGATCCACATCTAACAATGCAGACTTCACAGCGAAGTTCTTAACGAAACATGTCATTTTCCAAAGCTGAGAGGCAGAGCGATATGCCACTGAAACCTGGTTAGAAAAATTCTGACTTACTTCCTTTCCTTTGTAACCAGAACAGAAATTTTATGTAAAATGAAGTGATGTTAGCTGAAAGAGTCAAGAATCCCTAGGGAGTCCAAAGATCACCCTGAGCCCTAAAGAACTTTGCCACAACACTTCTCAGGATATGTTGCAGCCCCTGAATCAAGAGGCTTGTGGCCCAGGAGATACTTGGAGGATGGTAAGGAGGTGAGGGAAATAGAAGTGCTAAGGTGTGTGATGTAAAAGTAAAAGCAACTGTTGAGCCAGTGGACTGCTGCAACGTAGATCAAGGGAGTGGGGAGAATGATTCAACTCGGTGACTCTAATTCAGTAATAAGAACAATGTCTGATCAATTTCTCTGGGTTCCACCCTTGGCCAAGCCACCAAACTATCAGCTAGATCCTTCTCAGTCTCCCACAACATCTTACTTCGGACATTCTTGCTCACACTACAGACATGCTAAGTCATATTCGTTGACTTCTCTGTATAAAATCTCCCAGGGTGGTTCAATAAGATAGTCTGAATAAGACGCATACTTCATTACACGGGTCTGGCTACCCCTCTGACCTCATTCTTACCGTTTCCTCTGCTTGCCCGAATCCAATCCCACTGACCAGTGGGTGCCCAACTTGCTGCTGCTTTTGGAGACAACTCTGATGTTCCCTCTGCCAGGAAGCTCTCTCGGATTTTCACTGGGCTGGCTTTCTGGGGGTTCAGGGACATCCTCGGAGAGGCCTTCCTCAACCACCCCATGTGAAGAATAGCCCCAGCTGTCACACTACTCTGGCATACTTTCCTAATATCAATCTTCACCATTAGAAATGATCTTACTCACGTGCTTGTTCATAGTTGTTTTCACTATCAAGAAGGCAAGTTGTAGGACAGTGAGAATCCTGTGTCTCTGATGGCTACAGTGTCTCCGAGGTATATAATAATGCCAGGGAGACTGTAGGCACTCAAACATTTAAGTAAAATGAATGCTACTGAGCTCACTGGCCTATAAAGTAGATGCTCTAAAAATCATGAAAACAGATTACTGTCAATGTACATTATATAATACCCTTTCCTTAATCTCTAGTATAGAGGAACTTAATAGTCAGAAGCAACAAAATGTCCCTCTTGCCCACTCCCAAATCTTCATTTATTTCTCTCTCCAGACTCTATCTCTAATAAGTTTTAGTTCTTCAATTTTAATTATTAATTCAGAGTGAATGCCTTTTAAATGCACTATTTCTAGTCCTGTCCCCTCCTTCCTCTGAATTCTAGGTGCTTCTCTATGTATTCCAACACTTCTACTTCAATTTCTGCCATCAAGTCACATTTCGTATATGAAAATCTGAAATTAATATCTCTCAGGCAAGATCAGCTTCTCCTTCTATCCTAAGAACCTTCTCAACCATCCTCCAGATACCTGGATTTAAAATAAAAAAATTACCTTGATTATGAAATTCAACAACTGCAAGGGAGATTGGAAGAGTAAGTGGTCTTGAAGCTTTTTTAAAACTTTGTTAGCCTTTTTTTCAAACAAAACCTCACGGGGAAGTCTGATATGTAAAACAGATGAATATGCAGTTGTTCTGGGAGTTAAACCAGTGGTCTCTGAAGAAAAACTTCAAAAAGCGCCCCTAATCTGGTCCAAACTTCCTTTCTTTTTTCCCTACCCCCCATTCAACACATGCACAGGAATTTAGAGAGGAGAAAATTTAATCCAGAGAATCTGAATCTTCTTTTCAGGTAGAAATAAGTACTCTGCCAAAGACGACACAGCCCCCAAACACAATGCTCAGCATAAAAGCACTCAGAAATCAGTGTACTAGAAGACAAACATGACCCCCATGACTACGTATGACCAATGATTACCAGTTATTGCAAAATGGTAAGTTTCATGCATGACTTATCGGTCAGCATGAGAAGAAATCTTCAGAGTTTAGATAGTAATTGTTACCTCCTGGTAATACATTTCTCGACTTCTAGTGAAAGGAAGCAAGGAGGGAAATCCAGGGAAAAGGACTGTGGTGGCTTCATTGTCTATTGTTGAACAAGGTTTTCAAATGGTGTAGGCCTCATGCTCTTCACCTTTAATATCAATGTGTATGAGGAGATGCTTTCTAAGCCTCTTTCACCCCTCAGTCTGTGCTCTATTCTACTACACTGCAGTATTTCCCTCAAGCTACTGCACCTCTAGAGAATAAGCATCAAAAGTTACAGATAAATCATCTTTGAAGAATTTTCTGACCATCTATCATATGGCAGGTATTGCACTGGGCATCTGAAATTCAGAGAAGGAAAGAAAAGGGACACTATTCTACCTCAGTGAAAAGAGAGCCCAGCGAGGAAGTCAAGTAAGTAACCAGACAAGCAGAGGTAAACAGAGAGAGGTATGCACAGAAGACATAGGAGATGTCAGGAGGCTTATGAAAATGAGGCAAGGCTTTGCCAGGTTGGAGTGGGTGACAATGAACTTTAGATTTGGATGATAAATCTGAGTTGAACACTGGAGGGTCCCATATATACCAAAAGATATCACATTCTAAGTTACCTTACACTTTTAAATAACAAAATCAACATTTACTGTAACAAAAATATTTTATCAGGCCATCTCACATGGTTTTCCAAGTTTATGAGGAAAAAATTAAGTCAATTTCCTCTTAATAAATATTACTTAACGACTGGAACATTTTGAGGGACATATATGAACACGCCATGAGTAGAGGCAGCACGTCACTCACGAACAATAATCTACCAGGGAATTCAGACAACCCTGTCCAGGCTAAATACCGTGCAGCACCTGGCAGACAAGGTGGCAAAGCCCCTATAAATAGTGATGATTCACTAATGTGACATAAATCAGGATTTTAACTCACTGAAAGCTAACATTTTGATTTAAAATACCAAATCAGTGCCATTAAAATTCATCAGGAGACCCCTAGCACGAGTAATGAGATCATATCAACTTATATCTCGTGACCAAAAGGAAAAGGTGGTTTTCTAAATGGTATTTGAGATTGGACAAATAACACACTGTATCAAGTTTTGTAGCCCGAGGCCATATTTTGCTAAAAACAAAGGTACATTATGCATGACTAAAGAGAACACTGAAAATCAGAGCAATTAATTTCCCGGCAATGTTTCCCATAAAAAACCATCACTACTATGATTTGCTTACAGCACACAACCTTTTTCTGCATCACACAATGATCTAAGTGTGTAATAACTTGCATATTTCACTGAGATGTAATATCCTTCAAAACGTCCTTATAGTGAAAGTTTTCCAAAGAAATTATTGATCTCTGGAATGTCTCATGTTTTAAAATTACCGACAAATCCTCTCCTATTTTCTTTGCAGTTAAAAATAATTCTTCTTGATCACTGGAGTGTAAAGAGGTATAAGAGTACAAAGACCGAATATTTTCTTAAAAACAAATGTCCCAGTTGACACAGGACATTTCTCATAAGTTTCTCAAAACAATAATTAGGAAAGTTGTCACTAGGATCCTAAAAATATAGGTAAGAAACACAGATATTAGTTGGCATCAGTTCAGTATAGCAGAAATTTCCATAAATGCTTTTTCAAATTATTTTCAAATACTTTGCAGCTGACTCCTCTCATTATTGGAGGCTTTTGTGTTTCTTTCCACAATTCAGAAACATGTCTCAGGTGGTTCTGCTTCACTGCAGATACGTTTGGTACATTCTCTTTATACCGTAGAGGCAATTAAGCTGCTCTCTTCTTCTGTTTTCTTTCACTGGCACCTCTGTGGCTGCTCAGTCACTGACCTCACCTTGGTGGAAAGGTGACTAAGAAAAGAGCAATTCCTAATAACTCAAGGAAACCACAGAGTTCCCAGTCTATGGAGAACAAATACGAAGGACCCAGAATCCAGCTGGAGTGGTGCGGCTCAAAAGGAATAAGACACCACACTGGACAACTTCCGGAGGATCTTCTCTCATGTGTGAAACCCTAACACTGCAAGGGACAGACAGAAATAGGGAGCCCCGACAGACAGGGGGAAGAGTAGACTGGTGGGCGCTGAGAGCGAGAGACAGAAAAAAGGACAGACAGACAAGCAGCAGAAAGTCAGCCTGCAAAGGAGAGTCCCTGGAAGAGTAGAGGAGACAGAGAGGGAAGAAGATAAGAAGACGGAGAGGGAGGGACGGGAGACAGAGAAGGGGGTGGGGAGAGGGAGACACACACACACACAGACCGAGGGAGAAAGAGACAGACAGGGGAGGTGGGGAGACGGGAAGAGACAAACAGAGAAGGGGAGGAAAACGAGGGAAAGAGAGAAACACTTGAGAACAGAGGCAGTAACAGACGGAAAGAGGCCGGCAGTAGCGGCAGAAACGCACAGCCAAGCCCGAGAGACCTGGGCAGCCCGCTGCGCACTTTCCCTCGCCGCAAAGCTGGGTCTGCGGAGGCTTCCGAGGCAGGTGGCTCCGCAGAGCTGGGTGCCCGCCGGCCCTGCCTCCCGGCCGCCGGGCCCCCTCCCAGCTCATCCCCATTCCGGGGCTGCCTTTCGCTCGCCCTCCCAGCCCCCTGCCTCGGGGCGCGGGTCCCGACTCCCCGCCTCGGCGCGTCCCTTTCCCCGACTCCGGAGCACGTGTCCCGCCCGCGGCCGCCTCTGCCCCCAACTCCCGGCCGGCACCGGCACGAGGTTTCGGGGTCCCGGCAGCGCCGCTCGCGCACAAAGCCCGGGAGCCCCCCTCCTGACCCGCTCCCGGCCGCCGCCGCCGCCGCCCCGCGCCCGCGCCGCACGCTCCCCT
>LNAC01000152.1:2377807-2427293 GCA_002007465.1 Ailurus styani
TGGTGAGCGGACTGGGGGAGCCGCGCTGCTCACGCCCTTGCACAGCCCTGCAGGCAGGGGGAACTTCCAAAGCGGCGCCCGCTGCGCGATCATCACTGCCCTGCGGTGCGAGGTGCCTTCTTGGTCCCGGGTGAGAAGGAGTTTCCCCCCCCCCAAAAAGGCTAGGTTTGAAGAGCGAAGATTCGTGGAATTACTGTACCTCCAGAGCCAAAAGGGGCTCCCGGAGATAATCCAGTGCAGTGGATTTAAACTTCTCAGGGCCTTTGACACTTCTGAGAAGTTGATAAAATGCGGACGCACCTCGTAAAAAAAATACACGTGCACATCGAATTATGTCTGCTCTTCTGGGCGGGGGTTCAGGAACTCGGAAACATATAGTTGGACCTCCTAGGGAAATGAAGTATTTCCTTTCCTCAAATATTTTGAAACTGATTTAAAAAAAAAAAGCAAACAAAAAATAAAAATAAAATGTCTAACGTTTATATTTGATGAAATTCTACAATTAGTAGTGTTTATTTTGGAAAAGCATGTAACGTCTTTACGTTGTGGTCTCCTTGCTAAAACTTTCAGGGTTGAAATATTTTCTAAGGAAGTAAATATAAATTAAGCTAGCCTGCAGTCTTTCGGAAGATTTGGGGAGAAGAGTTAACTTTTTAAAATCAGCTGTATTGCCAACTGTCTCCCAGGGGGATATCTCGTGACCTATTTTTTTTTTCCTTCCCAATGCCTTTCAGCTGCCCATTTTCAGAATTACTTTCCTTTTTTTGAAAATTTTTCTAAATAAACTGATAACTCCTCCTTAGTCACCAAATGTGTTATTTAAATAACTTGATACAATTGCACTGTGACCTAGCTTTTTTCTAATTTTCTTCATCTCTGCCTCTATTCCCTATTTAATTCTTGGCAAACAGTTTTCTTTCAACTCCTCCCTTTTCTAAAATTATTCCCATTGATTTTTTTATGTTAGGCATTACATATAATCCTCTGAACTCATCAATAATTCTATTGTGTATAAATTTATTTTTCAAAGCTCCCGCTGAGGAACAGGGGACACTCTAGGCATTTGTTGATGAGCTTGTGAAATATGGGCACATTTCCCCCAAGAAATATTAGGATCCCCAACAAAGTACATTTGCCCTATGATGTACCTGAACCATGATATTATCACGACTAAACTGAATTCTGGTGCCTGGTGCCAGATGGGAAGGAGAAAGTTGTGCTTAATGTAATACTAGAAAATGTTCAAAAGAGCCAGCATTCGTCACTGGCATCATTTTGCCTTCCTTACTCAGCCTTCATAATCTGGTCCCTGGTGCCCATTCAGTTGACCCTCACCTCAA
Source organism: Ailurus styani (assembly GCA_002007465.1). Classification (NCBI taxonomy): domain Eukaryota; kingdom Metazoa; phylum Chordata; class Mammalia; order Carnivora; family Ailuridae; genus Ailurus; species Ailurus styani. Next base: position 2,379,148 of record LNAC01000152.1, read on the forward strand.
GTCCTCTCTGCTCCAAAATTCTTTTACTCCTGGTCCTCAGTCCTATTTCCGATCATCTCCATACTGATATCAACCAGGTTTCTATAGAAAAGAAATATTTAATTGATCCCCTGTATTGTGCGAATTACTGATAACTTTTATTTGGCAAAGGTATTTTTTTTCCTCTTAGAATTTTTGTCCTCACAAATGGCAATGAAATATCAGACATGGGAGCAGACAGTGTTCGGGTATGTGTATCTTTTCAGAAGCCGTGCTCAAGATTGGCTTTCCTTGGCTTAACTCTATTGAACAAATATCCTAAGCATCTATTGGACATAAGAGAGTCTTCCAGGGAATACAGGCATCTCTGAATAGGGAAGACACAAATTCTATTTTAGTTGACTTATAAATAAGTAGATATTTTTAAATTATAAGGTACAAAAAATCCAATCAACAGGAATAAAGAAATTTCTATAGTTTTTCATTAAAGAAAAGAAGCACTCTGGGTGGGAGAGAATCAGAGAGAGCACCATCACGGAAACTGTGTTTGAAGTGGGCCTTAGAAAGTGGCATTTAAATAGGCATGGGATGGGGAATTTGAGGTATAAGCCATTCAACAAACAACATTTATTGAGTACCTATGGCATGTCACAGACTAGTGTTTGATTTTCAAACCCTGTCCATTCCTTCTTGAAACTCACAGAAGAGACCATATATATATATACACACACATATATATGTATATATATAATACATTCTCTATATAGATAGATATTAGAATAGATATAGAGAGAGATATATACAGATATAGATATATGTATTAGAACGTTCTGTAAGAAGCACAGTAATCAATACATGAACACATAACTACTGGAGCACAGAAAAAGCAACTCTTCTGCCTGGAAATGTCAGGAAAAACTGCACAGAGTGGTCGCATTTTATCAGGGTCCGGAAGGATTTGTAGAGACGAAAAGACAGTTGGAAAGAGAATAAGCATTTTAAACAGAGGGAACAGTATGAAAAAAAGCATAGTGCATTTAGGGAACAGCTGGTAGCTCAGTGCTGCTACCGAAGTTGTGAGGAGAAGGTGCAGGAGATGAATCTCAGGCTAAGGAGGGTTCAGGAATGACCTTGTCAGAAATGGTAATGAAATAGATCCTTCCTTGCTAGGTGATAGGGAAGCATTCGAGATTCTCAAAGAAAAGAGATAAGTGCTGGAATGGAATTTTCAGAAGATCATTTAGAGGTACCTAGAGAGGGAGAAATGGAAGCACAGAACCAGTTAGGAGTCTATTATGTAAAAAGTGAAGCTCTGAACCAAGATAGTGACATCGCTACCGAGATTAACAGCAGACTTGAAAGTTCAGGTAGAGTTGTAGAAGCTGATTCCCTGTGTTGCAGCCTGGGATGATGGCGCTTTTAAAAGCAAGAGAGATCGCGGGGTAGGGGAAGCTATGAAAAGAAGAGGAGGGAGGGTTTCACTTGGGCGGAATGACAAATCTGAACAAAAACACAATTTCTTTTTTCATCTAATTGTAAAAGTAAATCCTATAAAAGTTCCAGGTATCTCAGGAGGGAACACCAGTACAGCAAAGGCAAGGACTCTCAAAGTATTCACAGGCTTATTTCCCATGAAGGAAGACATTTGCCCAGCTCTGCTAGACTCAGACGTGGGGAATTTATGTGCCGCTAAACAGGACAGACCCGAGAAACAAAGTAAAGCAGTGAGCTAGCTCCTGTGTTTTCAGCTTCCCTTCTCCAACTCTTTCCTCTTCATTGGTATCCTTACTCCCTCATCTTTCCCTTTTCCGTCTCCCCTCTTTCAGAACTATAAAGGATCTGACAACCATTAATTTATTATCATAAATTAATGTATACTCTATGAAGTAACATGCTAGAGCATGTGCTTTCAAATTGCTCTTCTCTGAATGTGGAATAAAATATCTTATTTTTGAGATATTTTGATAATCAGATTAAGGAAATATTTCAGCAGAAGTAAGAAATCTTTTTCTCCACAATTCATACATATTAACACACTGAGGTCTCATAATAAACTAGGTACTATTTTATTCCCCTTTTACAGATGAGGAAACCGAAAAACAGAGAACTTAGGTAACATGTTCAAGGCCATCCTGCGAAGTAGAAGAGGCAGGACATGAACTTAGGCAGTATGGCTACAGACATCAGCCTTACTCAGGTTACTAAACTACTCTATAGGAGTAAGAACATTTTTAAGTACCCAATGAACAGACACTAGACAAAAACACCTAAAGATTTTCAATCTAGGGGCCCCTAGGTGGCTTAGTCGGTTAAGCAGCTGATTCTTGATTTCGGCCCAAGTCATGATCTCAGGGTCCTGGGATGGAACCCTGCATCAGGATTCTCTCTCCCTCCTCCTCTGCTCCTCCCCCCTCTCTAAAATAAGTAAATCTTAAAAAAAAAAAAAAAAAAAAAAAAAGATTTGAATCTAATCTATGAGCCCGATCCCAGAAAGTATGAAAAAGCAAAATACTTGAGACCTTCTTATTTTGGTAAGTGGTTTCCTCAGCTCCTTGGAAAGGTAGCAGCTGGGGGAAATCTGCTGATGCCAGGAACATGGGAAGCAATAGGGTTCATGGCTTTTAACATTTCCCTCTCTGGTCAGCAGATTGCCCTTGGCCAGGCCCTCTGCCAAGTTGTGAATTCCCTGAGAATCCCTTTGTTGTCTTTTACTACTCCCCCCAACTACTTTTTCTTTAAAACACAACCACTTTTATTAGATCGAAATGGATGAGTTTAGCTCAAAAATCAGATTTTTTTCCTGTTGCACAGTGGATTCCCATCACAAGTATTCAAGCAGAAGTAAAGATTGACTGTTATGGAAGGTACTCCTACAGGGGGTGAGAAGGCAGACCAAAAATCTCTAAGACCCCTTTCTACTTTCTGAATCTATAAGAGTTAATTTGAATAATTCAAAATTTTAACACAAATATCAACATTAATATAATTTATTTAAATGTAAATATTAATATGTATAATTAAATAAATTTAATAAACAAATGCAAATTAATATATTTCTAGCAATTCACTCTGGTACATGTCAGTCATAATCTCACAATTAAAATACACTTCCAATTACTTCTAATTTGAAGTGGCCTAAAACTTCTACTCTATTTTCTGATGTTCTCTGTTTTATACGAAACAACTGTGATTGTAAACAGGAAAAAATAACACAGATTCTAGTTCAATAACAAATTAATTTTGTTCAATATGAAAGTTCAAGAAAAATAGAATTCCTCAACTAAAATGGGAACAAGCCATGAAAAAAAATAAGAATGCTAAAATGATTTTGCTGTCAACAATGTTCCAGTTTTTCTTTTTTTTAAGATTTTATTTTATTTATTTGTTTTATTTAAATATATTTATTTAAGAATTTATTTATTTATAAATATTTATTTATTTATTTATTTATTTATTTATTTGAGAGAGAACGAGAGAGCACAAGTAGGGGGATCAGAAGAGGGAGAAGCAGACTCCCTGCTGAGCAGGGAGCCTGACACAGGGCTCCATCCCAGGACCCTGGGATCATGACCAGAGCCAAGACAGACACTTAACTGACTGAGCCACTCGGGCATCCCTATTCCAATTTTTCTTAATAAAAACAGATATTAGGCAGATGTTACTATCTACCTATTTATATGCTTCCAAGATATCCCAGTTCTGTCATAAATTAATCCCTTTGAAATCAGATTTGAAGGCAATATCATTTCACTTCAATATTTAACATTTTTTTCTAAATTTCTAAAGTCCAAGCATCTTTTTTTCTGAGCCATCATGATCCATACACCTACATATTTTCTAAAACTGGAAAATTAGGAAAAAATTTTGCAACGCAACTTATAAAAAGCAATTCTTACATCTGTTTCTTTGGAGTCTCATGTTCCTGATGACTTTTTCCTTCTAAAATGATTTGCCAACCTTGGAACTTTTCTGTGTTTTCCTGACTCACAGTATATTTACAGTGTGTGCCTCAGCAAGAAATATACAGCAACTATTTTTCTCTGTACTAGAAAAAAGAATAGAAAAGTTAAAAGAGCAAAAACACATATAGAAAAAAATCCTCAATTAAACTACCTGAAAAATAAAAATGGGTTTTGACTTGTAACAAAAGCCAATTCTTTCCATCATATAGTCTTAAATTATAGTATTGTTTTAAACTAGTGGAGAAAAAGAATTTAACTTCCGTTCCATTGAATTCAGAGATTGTGCCTTATATTAACCATAAAGATTTAACACTGTTAATGCTAGAAATAATATTGACTATAACTAAAGAAGACATTTTAGAAATTTCTTCTTGACATTTCTAATTATAATAAATTTCCATACTACAAAATAGCCAAATTGATGATCTCTGGGGCATACTGCAGGATAAAGTCACAGCAGTCCTTGGCAATATCCAACAAATCCTGCAAATTTCACACTACTATTAATGGAAAGGAAAAGACAGACTTGAAGTCTAAGGAGGAAAGAACCAAAAGAGAAAACAAGTCCTCCAAGTAACAAAAAATAGCAGGAATGAGGAAGCAAAAGATCAAGGAAGAAATTTAAGGAAATTACATTCTGAAATATATTTTTTCCTTCTGCCAGCAGAATTATTTAACACAGAGATCGGATTTGTGATTTTGTTAAGTAATGCTGTTCATTAAATTGAGCTGGATATTTATATAGTAAGTCAGAACACATGAAATGTTGAAGATCTAATTATAACTCATCTGCTTAAAAAATCGTAAGGTTCTCATTTGCCTATAAAATAAGTTCATGCATCCCAGTGGGACCTTAGGGGCCCATGATAATCTGGCCTCAACATCCCTTTCCAGCCAATCTGCCAAACACTCCAGACTGACGGACTGCTTGCCAAACATCTTGACAATTTCTCCTGGCTAGTATACCATCTGGCCCCCTGACCAATATCCCTTCATCATCTGACATTCATCTTCTAGAACCTAGTCAAATGTCTTTTCTTTCATAAAATATTTCATTTCTCCAGGCATATTAGTCACTCCTTCCCACAATTCTGCATTACCACTCTATTTTATAATTTTTAATATTCTTAACACATAAGACAGTGCCCAGCACATAATAGGTGCTCTATATATCTTTGCTGTCAGAGGATAGAAGTATAAAACCTCACCATTATGTTAGAATCATGAGGCCAATTTGAGAACCATCTCTAAATTCCCAACCGTATTGACCATTCAAAAAAGGTCTCTTGAATTAACATCTTACCAATAGGATGTATAGGCAGTAGGAGACATGGGGTTTTGTTTAAAATTTATAAAAACAAAGAAATAAAAAGAGAAAAGGAATTTAAATGAAAGAAAGAGCCACACCAGTTTATTTACTATCAGGTCAGGAAGAGCAACAGCCTAGTGCAAAATGGCCAGACCAAGCTGAGTAGCATTTTCAGTTGGGTGTGGGATGGGAAGGGTCCAGAAGGATAGAAGATCAGTCAGGCATGGGAGTTACTGTCTCAGGGGTAAAATTGCTTCTGTAACTGTCTCATGAATTTCAAAAGGCTATTATCTTAGTCCATGCAGGCTGTTCTAACAAAAATACCATAGACTGGGTAGTTTAAAGAATACATTTATTTCTCATATTTCTAGAGGCTAGGAGTGATCAGGATGCCATCATGATCCAATTCTGGTGAAGACCCTCTTCCAGGTTGCGGATGACTCATTCTATCCTCACATGGCAGAAAAAGCAAGCTCTGATTGCTTCATCCCCTTATAAGGGCACTGATCCCATTTGTGACTTAATTATCTCCCAAAGGACCAATAGTCTGATACTATCACTTGAGGGGTTAGTATTTCAATGTCTAAATTTGGGGTGTGGGGCGCGGGCGGTAGACACAAACATCCAGTCCATAACAACTTATCATCTCTAAATTGTAGAAAAGGGGACACCTGGGTGGCTCAGTTGGTTAAGCAGCTGCCTTTGGCTCAGGTCATGATCCCAGGGTCCTGGGATAACATCCAGCATCGGGCTCCTTGCTCGGCAGGGAGCCTGCTTCTTCCTCTGCCTCTGCCTGCCACTCTGCCTGCTTGTGCTTGCTCTCTCTCTCTCTCTCTCTCTCTGGCAAATAAATAAATGAAATCTTTTAAAAAAATAAAAAATAAATGGTAGAAAAGGATTATCAATTGTATACTGCTAAGATTACCAGTCAGATTTTCAGGACTCTGAATACAGAGTATTTCAAGATGTTTTCTGATGCAAAGAAAGCTTCTTGAGAACAAAAACACAAAATTAATAATCAGGCACCTGGTGCTTACTAAGGATTTAATAAACCTACAAGGAATGAATGAATTATGTAACGCAACTCTGTGTATCAATTTTATTTTATTTTATTTTTTCAAGGATTTCATTTACTATTTGAGAGAAAGAGAGAGAGAGAGAGAGAGAGAGGTGGCACGCACAAGCACAAGCAGGAAGAACAGGGAAGGAGACGGAGAAACAGGCTCCCCACTGAGCAGAGAGCCAGACATAGGACTCAATCCCAGGATCCCAGATCACGACCTGAGCCCAAGGCAGACACTTAACCAACTGAGCCACCCAGGCATACCTGTGTATCAATTTTATAGCATTAAGTGTTTCACCTACCAAGTGCTTTCTTTTTTTTTTTTTTTAAAAGATTTTATTTATTTATTTCACAGAGGGAGAGAGATCACAAGGAGGCAGAGAGGCAGGCAGAGAGAGAGGGGGGGAAGCAGGCTCCCCGCTGAGCAGGGAGCCCGATGCGGGCCTCGATCCCAGGACCCTGAGATCATGACCTGAGCCGAAGGCAGAGGCTTTAACCCAATGAGCCACCCAGGCGCCCTACCAAGTGCTTTCTTAAAGCAAAATAAGGAGAGATTGATTCTTCTCACGCACACTCTCATTGTAAATCAAATTAAACAAAATTTAGGGTGAACTGAAATAACAAGAACAATAAAATGCTAGAAAGGGTGGCTGTTAATTGTTCATTGCTTACTATGTACTAGGTACCATAACATTTACTTTATTATCTAATTTAATCAGGGATACTATTAATACTATCATTTTAAAAATGAAAAAAATGAGGTTTTGAGGAATTAATTAACTTGCTAAAGTACCGAGCTAGTAAATGATGGTGTAGATATTTAAGCCCAGGATATTAGTTCACATTCTTAACCAGAACATCTCCCTAGATCTTCTGAATACTACCATATGTTTAGCTATAGTTAAAAGTGTAAGCTAATGCATGAATTAACTTAGGTACTTTTTTTTTTTAAGATTTTATTTATTTGACAGAGAGAGATCACAAGTAGGCAGAGAGGCAGGCAGAGAGAGAGGAGGAAGCAGGCTCCCAGCCGAGCAGAGAGCCCGATGTGGGCCTCGATCCCAGGACCCTGAGATCATGACCTGAGCCGAAGGCAGAGGCTTTAACCCACTGAGGCACCCAGGTGCCCTAACTTAGGTACTTCTAACCAAATTTATCATTTTGTTCTTTTCTCTATTAGTAATAGATCTGTCTAGAACCATGAATTTACCTTAAACGGTTGTTCTTCTGTGAAACAAAAAGAGATAAACAGTTAGGGACTAAAGATACTTTACCATTTGCTTCAGTGCCTTAAAGTTACTTCATGGCCTCTACCTGTATACCTAATGCCACAGATTGAAATGTTAATGACAAAGCTATCACTCAGACACCACAGTCAACTTTCAGTATCACTTGATGTTACAGATAAAATGTTTATGCTTGATTGAAATTCCTATATTAACAAGGAGTGAGGATATATTATACCTTAGCATCTCCCTTTCCTTCTGTTGAAGGTTTTAAAACATAGAGAGTATATCGAACTTTAAGTTTTATTTAATCTTTCTCCTCTGCTTGCTGCTAAATGTCTTTGAGTTGAAACTACATATTCGCATTTTTTGTTTCCTCAGCATTTAGCACACTCTGTAGCATACCGATTGACATTAATACCTGTTTAATGAATAGGTAAATCGTGTGATTTTCCATCCCATTTTGACTCACACTATGTGTTTCTGAACTATATGTATTAGAAACAGATGTCAGAATTAAGGAATAAAGGAAATTAAACCATGTTGCTACTCTAACATGAGTCCTGAAATAGGGGCAGGTCATTCTTCAGATGCCAAGTATCTGCCCTGTGAAGAAAGAGAGGTCTCAAAGCTAACAAGAAGCCTGGTACATTGATGACTATAGTCTTCTGTGTATATGATACAGAAACCAGAGGCAGTATTTTGAATGCTGCTAACAAGCCAAAGGACACTGACCAAACATGAAGAATCTTCTCTGGGCAGTGAGAAATCTACCTGGAGAACAGCAACTTTTGCCTTTGAACGCTCATTAACAAAGTTGCTGCCTCACGCTGCCCCGGTCACTGTATTCTTTTGAGGGGAAAGCAATTGGGACAACTGACCAAAAAGTTAATGACTGTGAGGGCTTTCAAAGACTTTTGAATCATCCGATAGAACATTTCACATGAGTTGTCCCTGTATCTGCCACTCAATTTCAAAATTACTGATAATTGTATTTTTACATTTAGCAAACTAACTTGTGTGTGTGTGTGTTTAGAACACAGTACTTGTGAAAAGAATTAAGTGTAAAATATACATAAAATTAATATCGTGGTGTCCAAGATATCAACAAAGATATTGTTTCTCTGGCTATCACTGTTGTTTTAATGACCTTGACTCAACAGAATGACTTCCCCTTAGGAGTGTGATAGGACAGTGTGCGTGTGTGGTGCTCACGGGGAGCTGGCAAGGTCAGTAATCCACATACCTACTACACCCAAAGGACACGAACCTCGGAATTCCTTGCCATCCCATTATTGCTTTACTTAACAATTAACGAATAACAGTTTGAAGGCTTTATCTCAGTGTACCCATGAGTGAATCGAGTTCTGAACTGAAGATTCCCAAGTTCTGCTCAGTTATTAAAAAGCAGCATTCATTTCTATCTATGACCAGGCTGGATTGTATTCAACCACCGTTTGCACATATACTCTAGGTCATGATATAGTGGCAGATGGAACGGCCTGCTACTATGATTTCCATTTCTTTAACATTAACTCCTAGGATAGTATTTAGATCCTTTGTCTGAGTAATCAGACATGTAATGTCTGAGTAATCATGTCATGTAGAACTAGAATATGTCAATATAAATACAACAGATTTGGAAGTGAAAGAAGATTCAGGCAGCTGATGTCCCCAGAGCCCAGCAACGTAGCTTTAGAAGTACAGGGAACTCATTAAACAGCAATTCACAGGCTTTCCCTGGCGTCTTACCTGCTTTTGTTTTCTTGTAAATCGAGGTCTAACCAAATCCTTTAGTCACGGGCTATTTTGTTGCAGTTACAAGGGTGTTACTATGAAGGTGAACAACTAATGGCTGCAGCAGGAAAAAAACTGATGTGTCATGAATTATCGCCCTGTTTACACTCCTACTTTAACCATAATCATTTGTTTAAACAAAAAGTTCTGCATTTGAACTTCCACGCTTGTGTGCATATTATAAGCATCTTGTCTTTCATCTGGGCTCAGCCAACACTTGAATGTATTGACGCTCATGAGGGAAGAAAATCTTGTACTAACAAATAATTATTCATCGTGAAAGAATGTAAACAGAACCTTGGTTCATTGATTTGCTAATTAACACTTTTAGTTGCATGTATTAACTACTAACATTTTCGCTAAAAATCAGTAAAACTGTCACATGCGAATCATTTACAACTTTCTCCTTTATCTCTCAAAGGATTATCTTCTCATGTTTAGCTTTGGTGGCTGATACTACTGACTTTATATTTCAAAAATGTTCATATCCCTCACCTGTGGCATGCCAATACAGCTGTTAAGTATACATTACCTATCTTTTCCTAGATCATATTCTAGTTCATGTAATTTCCTCCCTCATGTTTTTTTCTCAAAGGGATTTATAAGATTTAGGATTCACTTTAATGTACAGCATATTCTTTCACTTTGGTTTTCCTATTGAAACCAGTGTATTTTCATAGAAAACACATTAGTAACTCTACCTTGCTATGCACGACATCTGGAATGCAGCCTCCTTCTGAATGAGCACCATAATTACTTCATTCCCTGGACTTTATCAGAATTCATGAGCAAGCAGAACTGTTAAAGGCACCTCTCCCAGTAATCAAACCCAACAGGATAATCAGCAACAATTTTTAAGGGAAATCACAGTGTTTTTCTCATTCTCTAATAATAATAATTTATTCACATCTCTTGTTATCGGCTTTACCTCTGAATCTTTTAAAGAAGTTGCAGTTTTACTCTGGTGTCACTAAAACCAGAAAGAATAACCTAGAATTTCATGGTACAAATTTACTTTAGTAACTGTGCCTGAAAAGATGAACAGAGAAGAGTGATTAACGGGGCTAATGAACGAAGCTGAAGAACATTCATTTCCAAGTTAATTCTCTCAAGGTCTTTGTCTACCTAATTTTCCAGGTAATGAACATATTCAACTGATTGTCTAAATGTTAAGCTTTTCCCAATTATTTTTGGCCTCATTTAATTCAGCACATATTATGTAAATAGACATTACGCTATATACTGAGGAGGCATTAGGCAAGACAAAAATCCCTGTCTCCACTGAGTTTCCAGTCCCAAAAGGAAGTTAAAACAAATTACTAAACACTGTGGCTATTTATGATTTACTAGCCACTGTGCTAGGTGTTAGTTATACAGCAGTGAGCAAGACAGACAGGCTTCTGCCCCGATAGAGGGTGCGTGTTGAGTTCTCAGATAGCATCAAACATCAGATCCTATCACACAGGGAGCACTTAAACCAGTCTTTAGAGGATAAGAAAGTCATCCGGAGGCAATGGCCGCTGAGCTGAGACCCAAAAGGTAAATAACACTCCGCCAGACAAAGAGTGAAGGAAGGCGGAATGTTCTGGTGCACGTGCACATACGTCAGAGAAGTCAGCTCAGAGCCAGAGCACGAGAGGGAGTGAGGATGGCTGAGGTAGAGCAGGCAGCACAGAAATCCGAGAAAGCACTGGTAAGCAAAGTCATCAGGAACCAAATCATGAAGCACAGTAAGGTCGACCAGTACAGAATCTGAGGCAGGCTGCTGGGGTTCAGATCCTGGTTTGGGCACTCACAAGCTGTGTCTTTGATGTCTTTGGATGTGCTGAATCATTCTATTAGCAAGTTGGTTAACTTGAGAATCATATTTCATATTCTCTTTCCCTAGATGTTCTATTAGCATTGGCCAGATAAGGAAATTGTACAAGATTTAGTAGGTGGAAGTAAAGCAGCAGCCGTTCCTCTCTGAAGGTCACCTTGGTGGAAAGCGATAGAAAGTCCCAGAAGTGCCAGGAGGGAATCAGCTTATCCTCACTCTCCTTTGTTCACACCCAGCTCTTCTCCACCTCAACTTTGGTTCCTCTGACCAAAAGCAGCCCAACCACCGGCACCAGATGGCTTGACTACAGACTCACAACAATACCTCCCACAAACTTAACCGCTAGCCATCCTCACAGTCTCACCTGGATAGCTGGATGTGCTTGACTTTTCTTACTGACAAGGTCACGATTCCTCTGATCTTCCAGTTTCTCCTTTATGACCGCCCTTTCCAATATCTCACAATACTATATATATACTCGTATCATAATAAATCCCTTATCCTATAACTCCCAATGGCTCTGTTTCCCGAATACATTGGACATGTTATATAACCTCTCCACACCCCGGTTTATCTTTTAAAATGATGATATTGGTTTATAATAGTATCTGCTTTATGGGATTGTCTTGAAGAAATAATGTATACTCCCTAAACAATAGTTATCTTAAGGAGTTTATATTTTACTTTGAGGTAAGTAAAAGTAAGAGATTTTTGGTGAGGAAGTGACATGACCAGACTTGTTTCGGAACATTCAGTCTGAGTGAGATTTGTAATACAGATTGGAGGGGAGCAAAGTGACACTTAGAAGTCTAGTACAGTAGTCAGAGTTTGAGATGTTTGTGTTCTTAATTAAGGTAGTGACACTGGGATTGGAGGTCAGTGGACAGATTCGAGAGCCACTAAGAAACTAGAAATGTCTTTCTCTGGCTTATTTACTAGCATAATATCCCCAAGCTCCATTCATGTTGTCACAAATGGCAAGATTTCTACTATATGACATCACTTATATGTAGAATCCAAAAAAGCTGAATCCATAAGAAACAGTAAAATGGTGGTTACCAGGGGCTGAGATGGGGGGAGGGGAACAGGAGAGATGTTATTTTAGGGTATAAACTTGCAACTAGTAGATAAGTCCTAGAGAGCTCATGTACAGTACAGTGATTATAGACAACAATATTATTGTAAACATCAAACTTGCTAAAAGACTAGATCTTAACTATTCCTCCCACCAAGAAAGAAATGCTAATTATGTGACATGAGTTGTTTGCAAATGCTACAAGGGCAGTCACATCACATTATATAAATCAATCAGCTGTATACCTTAAACTTACACAATAGTATATATCAAAATTACTTAAAATAAAAATTTCAAACTGAAAAAAGCTGAACACCAAACAACAAGATACATGACACATGTGTCAAATGACAAACTTGGTAAATTATTAATATGGGAAAAGAGGAAAGAAAGGCACGATAGATTACTTTGAAGCTTCCAGTTTAAGGCATGGGGTGGATCATGATACTGTTTTTGTGGAACAGTAAAAGTGGAAGAAGAACTTGTTTGATGAAGAAGTGATGAGATTATGCTTTGACATGATAAGCCTAAATGGCCCATGACACATCTAATTGGAAATATTAAGAAGGAAGTAACTCCCGTCTGTCACCATACAAGGCTATTACGAGATCATTGACTGTTTTCCCCGTGCTGTACCTTGGTAGCTACACTTGTGGGACTCATAGCATAATGTATGAGTTGTTGAATCACTATGTTGTGATTGTGTGTCATCTATACGTCACTTTAAAAATTTTTATGTATATAATAAAATAAATTTTATATATATAATAAAATAAATTTATATATAAAATAAAATAAATTATATATATATATAAAACAAGGAAGTTGGTTATGCTGGACAGTTGAACATGGAGATCAGGCACGAATTGTGGCCCCTTGTTTGTCCACTATAGTTACAGGGCAAATGTGCTTTTCATAAAGGCAAGGAACTAGAGGCTGAAGTATTGGATTTTTATTTTTGTCTCCTTCAGCATTTCTTTTTTTTTTTTTTTTTAAGATTTTATTTATTTGTCAGACAGAGAGAGAGAGCACAAGCAGGGGGAGTGGCAGGCAGAAGAAGAAACAGACTCCCCACTGAGCAAGGAGACCAGTGTGGGGCTCAATCCCAGGACCCTGGGTCATGACCTGCCTTTGGCTCAGATGCTTAACCAACCGAGCCACCCAGGCGCCCCTCGCTTAACCAACCGAGCCACCCAGGCGCCCCTCCCTCAGCATTTCTAAAGTCTTTTGGTCTCAGGAAACCTTTACATTTTTAAACTCTGAGGTCCCTAAAAAGATTTTGTTCATGTATATTTACTGGGTGAGAAAATTAAACTCAGAGATTTTAAATTAAAAAATACTGGGCGCCTGGGTGGCTCAGTGGGTTAAAGCCTCTGCTTTCAGCTCAGGTCATGATCTCAGGGTCCTGGGATGGAGGCCCACATCGGGCTCTCTGGTCAGCAGAGAGTCTGCTTCCTCCTCTCTCTCTCTGCCTGCCTCTCTGCATACTTGTGATCTCTCTCTCTCTCTGTCAAATAAATAAATAAAATCTTTAAAAAAAATACATACTAATTCATGTCAAAATAATAAACCATTACATGTTAGCATAAAGAACACATCCTTATGAAAAAATAACTTTTCTAAAACAAAAAAAAATTAGAAATAAAAGTACTATCATTGGGGCGCCTCGGTGGCTCAGTCTGTTAAGCATCCAACTCTTAGTTTCCACTGTCAGGTCATGATCTCAGAGTCTTGGGATTGAGCTCAGCAGGGAGTCTGCCTGAGATTCTTTCCCTCAACCTCTTCCCTCATTCTCTCTCTCAAATAAATAAATAAATCTTAAAAAAACAAAAAGCACCATCATTTACTTTTTATGAATCGCCAATGTCTGGCTTAATAGGAAACAGCTGGAGTCCCGGCGGCTTCTACTTTCAATCTGTTGAACTATCGCATATCATGTAGCCTCTGGAAAGCTCTACAGCATACTTGTGAGTGAATGATAGTGAAAAGGAAAAATAACATCTTAGAATTATTACAAAAGTAGTTTTGACTTCACGGACCCCCTGGAAAAGTTAAGTCTCTGAGAACTTCAGGAACTCCGGACCACACTATGAAAACCACTGTTTGCTGTGAACATTAAGTCAGAAGATATGATGCTCGGGATGGGAGTGGAGAGGAAGACCCAGAAACTCAAGTCCTCAGGGGAGAAAGCAGGGGATCAGCAGGTTGGCAGTTGACAGTGACAGAGAGGAAGTATGATGTGGTTGAATAGTGCATGGCTCAAGTGGACAAGGGGTCTTAGGAAAAATGGGAGAATTAATGAATGGTCTTGAAATAGTTTTGGGAAACGAGAGCCATTCAGGTCACACCTCCACTACCTCAGTGGGTGGTACTGGGGAGAGAAAGGAGCATGTATGTGAGAAGATTTGGGCAGCTGTGTCTCCTCAAAGAGCCAAGTTTTAGCTAGCAAGTACTAGAAACGTAAGTGTCATGTTAATGTGGAGAGGGAATTTCTGTACTACACGTAACAAGTCCTAGTAGTTGCCTCCAAGTGTCCCATCTCTCTTTCTTCCTCGGAAACAAAATTCCCAATTCCTAACTGGGCATACTGCCACCCAGACAAATCCTATATCTTCCAGCTTCCCATAAGATGTGACTCATTCCTGGCTACTGAGGTATAAATGGAAGTGCTGTGTGAGGCTGGAGAGACCTCATAAAAGCAGCTAAGTCTGGAGAAACCCATTTTTCTTAACTTTCCTCCTCACTGCGTCTGGAATATGTGACCGCTTGAAAGCATGATCGGATAGGCGTATATGGAACTTCACACTCAACGAATACAGTATATACACTCTTTTCAAGCACATGGAAAAGACTGCCAGCATTCTACCACTTAATGCAAACATTAATTCACTTCTAAGGATTGGTATCACACAGACCGTGATGAAGTTGAACACACTGTCTGCCTGCTAAATATTCCCAGCATTCTCTTGGGGAAAAAAGGAAGGGAACGTTTTCAGGCCTCTCTAAGAAATCATCTACATCCTGGATTGACTGTGCTCCTGAAGGAAATCCTTGCCCTTTGAGCAGGAAAACAAAAGCTTTTACCTCATTCCCAGCTTGTCCAGCAGGTACTACAGAAAGCAGAGGGACTGGATCCAGCAGGAGTTTCAGGCCTTTTACAATCAGGCGCAGACTAAGAGGCCTTAAAAATTCTGAAAGGATCCTAAATCAGGTAGCCCTGCGGGCATTATGGAGAGCGAGGCTTCCCACCGGAATGTGCACACACAGCACCTGAGGAGAAGTTTTGTTAAAATGCAAATTCAGAGTTCTTGAGATTCTGCATTTCTACCAAGCTCCAAGATAGGGGTGATACTGTTGGCCCAGAGACGTCATTTTGAGAAGTAGGGATAAAAACGGCCGTAAAATTGAGACACCTGGGTGGCTCAGTCAGTTAAGGGTCTGCCCCTGGCTCAAGTTATAATCTCAGAGTGCTGGGATCGAGCCCCGCACTGGGCTCCAGCCCTGAGCTGGGCTCCCTGCTCATTGGGTAGCCTGCTTCTCCCTCTGCTGCTCCATCTGCTTGTGCTCTCCCTCTGTCAAATAAATAAATCTTAAAAAAAAAAAAAGTGTAGAAAAAAATTTATGGGATTAATGTAGGCTACAAAGCCAAAAGTCTAATTGTCAACCTCAAAAATGACTTCTTGCATACATTACTTTATCCGTGTAATGAATATTAGAGGTTTATTATGTGCCAGGTATATGCTAGACTCTGGAGAAAACAATGATGAACAGAACAGAAAACCTGCCACTCAAGGAGTTTCAGGTTTGTTAGAGAAGCCAATAATTGAAGAATTACATAAATAGGTATTTACTTCTAAAACGTATGTGCCTAGAACATCATACAGTGATCTGTCAATAAGGACGTGAGCTAACTCTAGAGACCAGACTTCCATGGCTGCATATAATCCAGAGAACAGTGAAAGTTTCTCATATGAAGTGATGGTTAAGCAGATACCTACCTCTGGGTACATAACAGTTCTAAAAAAAAAAAAGTTCTAAATGAACAGGTGATAAGCAGCAATAATGGGAAACAAGTGAGAAGAATCCTTGGAAGAAAGAGCAATTGAAAAAAATCGCAGGAAGTAGGGAAGGACAGGACAATTTAAAGAATATATTAATTTTTAAAAATACATTAAGGATATATTTTAGTCAAGTGAATTTCATTAGAAGTTAATTTTAAATTATGTCAACTTTTCTAAATTTGCAAAAAATAAGAGTTTATGTGGTTTTGTTGAGTTATGTCTGATTTGATTTACCAAGTTCTCTTTAGATAGGGACCTCCAAATTAATAAGACAATTCTGAATCAATCGGATTCAGAAACCACAGTTCAATGATTTCATGTAATCATACCCTCAATTTTAGGTATTTATAAGAAAGGTAAAATTTTTTAATTTTAAAGTTAAAAAAATTTTCGCACACTTCTAAGAGATCCAAGCCAGCATTGAATAAAGCAAGAGAAGAGATTAAAAGAATGAGAATTGGAAAGAAAGAAAAACGTGGTTTGTCATAGATGCTATGATTACCTACATTCAAAAATTGCAAAAGAATCTTCAGATCAGTTATTAGAAGTTTTAGACTAGTGAGGCTGTTGGATACAAAGCAAATATATAAAAGTCAGTGATTTTTCTGTAAGCCATTACCAAATAGAAATTAAAGAAGTTAAAGAAATTAAAGAAGCCAATTACCATGCCATCAGAAAAATAAAGTACCTAGAAATAAATCTTGAAAGAATCTTTACAAAATACACTATAAAGTTTCCAAAAAAAAAAAAAGATTTGAAGACAATGCTATGATCATGGATGGCTGTGGTATCATAAAGATGTTAATTTCTCACAAGCTGATCTACAGATTAAATACAAATCTAATCAAAACTTAAAATATTACAGGTCTTATGGAACTTGGCATGCCATTTCCAAATCTATATGGACATGAAAAAGGCCCCAAGTCATTACAAAAAAGAACAAGTGGAAGAGTGGGGCGTGGGGGTTGGTCCACCGGGTAATATTTATAGAGTCACAATAACTTGTATCGTCTGGTACTGATGCAGATGTAAACCAACTGACCTGTGGAACATAATCAAAGAATCCATAAATAAACCTGTACTTCTGTGGAAACTTGATTTTTTTTTTGGAAATTTATCTATCTATCTATCTATTTATTTATTATGTCCTGTTAGCCAGCATATAGTACATCATTAGTTTTTGATGTAGTGTTCAATAGTTCATCAGTTGCGTATAACACCCAGTGCTCATCACTAGACACAGCCAGTGTTTACCTGCGTGACCACCATGGCTTACACACACACACACACACACACACACACACACCTGTTATCAGGGGTGGCGGATGTGAAGGGCTGCCACCTCGGTGAAGTCTGGGGGTCTGCTTCGGGAGCACTCTCACTCCCGGTTTCATCCCCTGTTCCTCCTATTTAGGCAACTATTCTTTCCTCACCGTGCAAAAACAAACACACCAAAAACTAATCTAAAAACCAAAATGGTAATTTGTTCTGGGGAAAGGACAAACCCATAGGGTCTCTGGATGGAAGGCACAGGACAGTTGTTGGCTTCAGTGAATGGTCACACCAGAGGCAGAGACCACCAGACCTCTTCCCCACATAGGTGCCTGGTGTGGACCTGAGGCTTGCTGCCTCTGGGAGAGACACTGAAGGAGCTGAGTTCCCTTGGCCATTTACCAAGGCCAGGAAGCTCCCTGCTCCCATCCTTAAAATTCTTGCCATTTGCAAAGTCATGGATGGAGCCAGAGTGTATTATGCTAAGCAATGTAAGTCAGAGAAGGACAAATATCATATGATTTCACTCTTGTACGGCATTTTATTTTTAAATATTTTATTTATTTATTTGACACAGACAGAGAGAGAAAGAGCACAAGTAGGCAGAGCAGTAGGCAGAGGGAGAGGGAGAAGCAGATGGCAGGTAGCCCGATGTGGGGCTCGATCCCAGGAACCTGGGGTCATGACCTGAGCTGAAGGCACTTAACTGACTGAGCCAGCCAGGTGCTCCTCCTATGAATTTAAGAAATAAGACAGATGAACATAAGGGGAAGGGGAAAAATTAAAAAAAAAAAAAAGAGAGAGAGAGAGAGAGGGAGGCAAACCATAAGAGATTCTTTTTTTTTTTTAAAGATTTTATTTATTTATTTATTTGACACAGAGCAAGAGAGAGATTACAAGTAGGCAGAGAGGCAGGCAGAGAGAGAGGAGGAAGCAGGCTCCCCGCTGAGCAGAGACCCTGACGTGGGCCTCGATCCCAGGACCCTGAGATCATGACCTGAGCCTAAAGCAGAGGCTTTAACCCACTGAGCCACCCAGGCACCCAAGAGACTCTTAAATATGGAGAACAAACAGGGTTGCTGGAGGGGAGGTAGGCAGGAGTGTGGGTGATAGGTATTCAGGAAGGCACTTGTTATGAGCACTGGGGGTTATATGTAAGTAATGCATCACTGAATTCTACCCCTGAAACTAATAATACACTGTATGTTAACTAATTAGAATTTAAATAAAAACTTGAAACAAAACAAACAAAAAAAGTGGGGATAAAAGTTACTTGGAGATTTGGGGAAACACTAAATGAGGCTGTATGAATATCTGCATAGTCCCTGGAATGTGCAGTAATAAACTGAATGGGTGATAAAAAGTGTTTCCTATAACAATTTTATAATAAAGTGAAATTTAGTAATTGATCCATTTACATATGTATACTGGCTTCCTAAGTTTCATGAGAGTAGGGTATGCTTACCCCTCATTCAGTGTTTTATCCTCAGTGTACAGGAGAGTTCTGGACATCTACCAGGAGTGCATTAGGCATGTGCTCACTGTTGAAGGAGTGAATGCTCATCCGATGACTTCAAAATTCATGGGACCTGGACTAAGGATTAAAAATAGAAATGAAGTAGAATGCAGGAGTCCTAAATTCTAAATCTGGTTCTTCTAGATGACTTTGAACAAATCACCACAACCTCTCTGGACCTCAGTTTCATTTTCTATTAACTGTACCTGGTGGACAGACCAGGAAAGCCTCTTCTGGCTGTAACTCTTATCTCCATTTGGAAGAGTTGCCTTTGTGGCTTCAACAGGCCTAATGGCTACCCTTGAAATAACACCCAACAGCATATTTTGCTCACCTCCAGTCAGTGAGCAGGCATTAATTGATTGATAGCACTCTAATAAGGCTAGGAAAAACAAAAATACACAGTTCCGTTGCCTAAAAACAAACATGGGAGATTCCAACAGACTAGTAATTTGGCACATGGTACCGTTTATTGCCCTACACAATTTTAGCAGAGTTATAGCTAAAATCTTATTACTATAAACTTCTGGAAGATCCAATAAAGCATTTTATCTTATTATTAGCAAGATCTCAAATACCAGGAAGAATTAATACTCCAGAAAACCAGGTTAAGTTGCTCTTGCATATTAAAAACTTCCTAGTTTTATTCCCATAGTTGATTATTTTAACTACAGATCTTTTTGTATTTCCAAACCAAATGACATGATTTTAAGTGGTATTAACTGTGGCTTTAACATTAAGTTAATATTTAGGGTTTGATAACTTAAGAAAATAAACATACAAGTTTACTTATTGAAATCACTCCCCCTCCAACCTTCAGAAAATAAAAAACAATAGCATCTAAAGGAGTCTTCTTACTCCAGACTTCATATCATTAATGCACAATTTCTTCCTGTGTGAACATGTCTGATTGGGATTACCATATGTGATCTTTAAGGACTATAAAACAATATGCTGTTTCCTGTTCATTGTGCTTTATGGATATGGCCTATGAGAGTGCTATTGGAGTTCAATCTCCTAAACATTTTCTAAGTCATGTTTAAAATTAATATTAAAATTTACTCAAAGTATTCTCAAAATAACAGAAGCAACAGAGAGGAAATTCTGGGCCAAGGTATTGAACATCTTTGCATTTCCATTTTGTCCTCCATGAAATGTCTAGTAATAATCCCTCCCTTGCAGGGTTAGTACATGTAAATGAGTTTGTACATATGAATCATTGAGAAGAGTACCCAGTGTAGAGAGAAAACTCAATGGACTATTAATCAATCTTTATGACAATCCCGTGAGAAGTATTCTTAGCCTCGTTTTACCGATGAAAATACTGAAATAGAAGTTCAAATATCATGTCTAGGGGCACACAGCTAGCAATTTCCAGGCCATAATTTGGAGGCAGGTCTGACTCCAAAACTCATGCTTTCTCCACTGTATCTGGTGAATTAGAAAATAGGCAACGAAAAGAGGGCAAGGAGGGACATGAACCCACTTGTCTCTCCGTTTTCCTTGAAATAGTCTTGTACCCTTTTCTCTCCCGTACCTCAAAAAAAGTGAGTCCTAACTGTAGCACTCACTCGCGGTGTACCTTAAGGATGAAGGCCTCCAGCTGTCCCCACTCACCCCCCAATTCTGGACTTAATTTAATAATTTTTCTGTTTATAAGTCACACCTGCATTCCTCTATAGGATTGATTGATTGATTGATCGATTTGCCAAGGCTGCCTCCCCCAAGGTCATGTCTCAGCCTCAGGAACTGCTGACATCTAATCATTAGTTAATGTGGGGTTTTAAAGTCTCCCAAGCCTCCTTGCTTCAATTTGGGACAACTCTGGAGAGCCGTACTGCTTGCAGAATTCTCTGTGGGATCCGCTGAGGCCTCTGTTGTAACCGATTTGTCTCCCCAACCATGCCTTCCTCACATCCCCACAGGCCTCAGCCCTTCCCCTCCAGCCGCCCTCCCCAGTACACCTGCTACCCTGAACCTCCATCTCACAGTCTGTTTCCAGGAAATCCTAGGACTGAGGACTAGAAGCCCCACCAGGAAGCAATTCTACAATAGGGCGAGGGAGGGGGATCAGAGGAGGAATACGAAAGGCCCCAGCATAGTGTAGCAATCCAACTGCTGGGCCGAGGTGAGCAGAGCAGGAGGCTGGTTGAAGGGAAGGCTGAAGGGCGCTGTTATCTTGGGCATTTACGAAGGACGGGGAAGTAATGGTGATAAGGACTACGGAATTAGATGGCTGCTGCTAAGCATTATCAATGCATCTGGAAAACAAGGAAGACCGTGATGGTCGATTGCCAATTTAAAAGTATGAGTTAGAGGGGTGCCTGGGTGGCTCAGTTGGTTAAGCACCGAACTCTTGGTTTCGACTCAGGTCCTGATCTCAAGGTCCTTAGATCAAGCCCCACGGGACTCCACACTCAGCTCAAAGTCTGAAGACTCTCGCTCCCTCTCCCTCTACCCCTCCCCATCCCATGCTCTCTCTCTCTTTCAAATAAATAAATATTTAAATAAGTAAATAAACAAATAAATAAAAGTATGGGCTAGAGACTGTTCATGGCAGCATATGAAAAGGTTCAGCTCCTGCAGCTGGAGGGCAGAAAAGGCTGAGGATCAGGCTCTAGACTTAGAGGGTGAAGTCCAGAAGCTCACATCCTTGGATCTGACAAGTCAGCTCCATTTTAGCACCCTGATAGGGAAAGCCCTGACACGGGGTAGAAACAGCTTGGTCAGTGGACCTGAGAACTTTGAAATCCCAGATTCTGCTGCATTTCTAACCTTCCTTAAAGATGTCACAGAAGGCTCCGTCATACAAAAACACGCGCTGCAGAGGATGGGAGATGATCCCTATGAAGGTTCAGGAGTCTGCAGCTTTAGGGACATTTTCAAGAACCTGCAGAGAAATCTGCTAAAAAATAAAAGACAAATTTTTGCATCTCATATCTGCCACCACTGAGAAAGAAGCATAGTGCTTTGTAGGCTTTTATGAAATTTGGAGATAGCTTGTCAACGCTCTCACCCCAGTGTCCCATCCTATAAGGTATATCATCTGGCACCCCATTTAGGAACCTGAGGTTAAATTAATTGGTAATGTATCTTCACAACACGTGTGCTCAAAATATTCAGTAAAACATTCTGAGAGGGGAGTAACTTTTAATAAGTTAGTACATATTTCACTGTGTAAATATTTCGATTCAACTACACTAAACGACATAGTTCAGTAATCAGATTCTTGAACCCCTATTTCTAACTACCAACATGATTATTACATTGTAAAGTGACACTAGTTGTGGAACTCAAATATCACAAATGAGGGACACCTGGGTGGCTCAGTGGGTTAAGCCTCTGCCTTCAGCTCAGGTCATGATCTCAGGGTCCTGGGATCAAGCCCTGCATCCGGCTCTCTGCTCTGTGCGGGGGAGCCTGCTTCCTCCTCCCTCTCTGCCTGCCTCTCTGCCTACTTGTGATCTCTCTCTCTCTGTCAAATAAATAAATAAAATCTTTTAAAAAAATCACAAATGATATTGTCATCAACTGTATGATTTTCTAAAATAGTAAGCAACTCTTGGTAAAAAGTCCCAAAGGTAAGATAGTGCAATTATTTATCAGGTAGTTCTGTTCCTGGGGTGGGGAAGGGGAGAGGTCAATGCATACTGAAACCATGGGAAAAAAAATCTTCTGTTTAAAACGGAGTCACTTTCTGGACTCAGAACAAGCTTCTAGATGCATCAGTGTCTAGAAGGATAATCAAAAGCCATGCAGAATGTAACTATGAATTGTGTAGAACTGTCCTTTCCTTGTAGGACACTAAATGCCAATAGGATTTCCAGTCAGTGTAATGACTAAAAATATTCTCCTTTGAAGGGGTATCTCCCTTCACCCTTGAAGGTCTCTCATGGGTCTACTGTATGTTTGAATTTCTCCAATTTCCTCTACCACTCTTCTCATGCTGGCTACTCCTAATCCATCTCTCCAGCATAGCTATCTCTTAAGCTCAGGTTTATATCTTCAAATTTCTGCAAGATATAGACCCAGGATATCCTACCCATATCTCTGCAGACCCCTGAATATCCTCCCTATGTCTCATACTCAACACGTCCAAATTGTTCTGTTAACTTTCATCTAAATGTATTGCTTTTTCCGTGGTCTTAGTCTGTGGCACTATCACACAAACTAGTGTCTGGGGGTCATCTCTGACTCTTCCCTTCCCTTCCTCCCAGATCATTCCCAACACTAAGACCTTCCGATTATACCTCCTTTCTATTCTATGACCGTCACACAAGGTCAGGCCCTCATCATACATAAAACAGCCATCTTACAACCAGAGCGAAAATAGCTGGACTGTGGCTGTGACGTGTCATTCTTCTGATTTATACTCTTCGGGCTGAACTAATGCTTGTGTGCTTATAAATAATGCCTTGCATGTAACTCAATCATGGCCTGTATGACACTGTGTTTTAATTACCTGTTTATACTTCTTCTCAGCTAAGCTGTAAGATCTCTGGTGTTAGGGATTGTGTTTTCTTTATCTCTGTGCTCCCCAGTGTTTAGATAGTCAATAAACACATGCTGAATTAGTGAGATGCTCATATACGACCATAATATTGATGATTAACTTAATGTGAGTAAAACAAGAAATAACTTGGTTATATCAGATGCAGATTTTGGCACTGATCTTTAATAATTATTAATAAAATTATTTTTTATCTTTTGGAATTGTTTTTGGACAAAATGGAGGTTTAAACTTAATATGTTGTTGACTTTAAATGAACGAAAAATGCATGGCCTGATAACTTGATGAGCTTATTTTCTCTAAATAAGGAGCTGTTAAAAAACAAAACAAAACAAAACAAAAAACCTCTTTTAATCGTAAGAGGCAAGTGGGTTTCCTGTTATCCTTTTTCTCATTTAAAAATACTCATTAAGTATCAAACATATGCCAAGCAATATGCCAGAAAATGGGAAAAGGTGGAAGGCCGGAGAAGATAATAATGGGGATGAAGATATGATCTTTCCCTTGGGGTATTCAAAGTATGACAGCCACACAAACAAAACCACCTGTGCCGCGGCAAGTGTAACAACCAAGTTACGACAAAGCATTACAGAAGCACTGCAGAGCTGTAGTCAATGTGTCTTCGCAGGACATGTGTGGAACAGGTTCTAGATACAATAACTGAACCCAGTTCAAATGTTAGTTTATCAGTCAGCGTAGGTGAGGTTAAGCCATGGTAACAACCCCCCATCCCCAATTTCTGTTGATTCAACACAAACACAAAAGTTTCTTTTAAAAAAAATTATTTATTTGAGAGACAGAGAGAGCAGAGCAAGCAAGAGAGAGAGCACCAGGGAGGGTGAGGGGCAGGGGGAGAGAGAGAAGACGACTCCCCTCTGAGCAGGGAGGCCAGAGCGGGACTCTGTATCAGGACCCTAAGCTTGTGACCTGAGCCAAAGGCAGATGCTTAACCGACTGAGACACCCAGGCATCCGGACAAAAGTTTCTATCTTTCTTGCATTTGACATCTAGTTCCTGTTAGCAGAGAACTGTGATCAGGTGAGAGACTGGATCTCAGTGCATGCCTTCTTGATAGATGAAGCAGCAGAGAAACATGGGAAGGCTCATCCCTCTCAATATCTCTGTCAGGGAATTTCTGCCTGATCCACAGTATGTCTGCTCACACTATTGGAAAAAGCAAGTAAGCTGCATGACCTCATCCAAACTGGGATGGAGGAAGAGAAGTCCAAGTGCCTGAAAGCAGGCAAAAGGGATCACCTGTAAACAGCCCTAAAGATTGCCAAGTTATTAAGGCTGAATGAGATTATCTTACACAGAGAAGGCAGATAGTTCTAGACAGAAGGAGTGGTAGGCACGATGTCATAGAAGTGTGCTGTTTGATGTATGTGAGCAACTACATGAAGTTTAATGTCGACTGGGGCGTGGGCTACCGCAGCCTGAGAATTTCGAAAACAGTGGGAACCGTGGGCTAAGGCCACTTGATTAAGGGTCTTGTTAATAGGTTAAGGAGTTTAGACTTACCCGTAATAGTACTTTTCAAAAGCTTTCAGTCAATTCAATCAGTGTATCCCACAGTAAACTGGGAAACATTAAAGAAATGGTTGACTGGTTAGAAGAACTAAGCTCAAAAGAGAGACTACATGAGAGAGTAAAAAACCTTCATGTCCTCCAGAAACTGCATCCACAGACGTCCTAGATGCAAGACCTCCCGCTGAGTACGTGTGTGCATGTAGGTCACTGCATTCTGGCTATAGGCTCTGATATGGCCCATCGGGGAGTTACAGGCCCTGGAAACAGGGTGTTTTGAACTCTTGATTCACCCTCGAATAAAAAACCACAGGAGGACCTAGCTGGCTTGTCGGTGGAGCTTGCAACTCTTGATCTCAGGGTCGTGTTTGAGTCCCACCATGGGTGCAGAGATAACTTTAAAAAAAAAAATCTTAAAAAACAAAACAAACCCCCCACAATTCTCCCTGTGGCTTAAAGGTAACCAAAGTTTTGTTTAAAAATTAGAAGTGACTTACTTACATGAAAGATGCCCTAAAGATGGTTCGGTACCCATCGCTTAAAACAAACCAAACACGGAAGTTATTAGAATTCCTCCAGAGAGTATGTTTGGTTGTCTCCTATTGTCCATTTAATGGCCTGTGTGTTAGAAACTTGTGAGGATTCTATATCAAACTTAAAGATTTTTCCATTCAATCATATAGAGAAGGTCTAAATAAGTAGAAAATACAGGAATAATGAACTTATCTTGCCAATGGACATTAATGAGAGATCTCAGGTTCAAATTCCATTATAGCAAAAAAACACTACATATAGGCTTTATTATCTTTCCATCACAAACCTATTTTAATAACTAAATTGAGATATATATGAGGAAATAGATACCAAAACCCAGTCACTCATTCATTTTTTCACTTACAAGAATTCTAGCAAAGGTACAAGCTTGGTCTCAAATAAGAAATTGAACATGACAAGCTTGCCTAATAAATCGATGCATTAGGGTTCTTAAGAGTTGCATGAAAGTTTTTCATGGGCACATGGAGTTAGAACTAGGAAAAGAGATGAGCAGTCTACCCTTCTGCTATCTTTGTCCCACTGCCCTTGAATGGGCCTTGTGCACAGAGAGGTTGTGTGCAGAAGTTGAAGCTTTTTGGGGAAGGGACAGGATGCAAACAGTGCTACTTCGGTGGCTCAGTCCAAGTGAGTCAGAGCGCAGTGGGAAAGAGCCCTTTTTCCATGTCTGCATTAACACACTTGCCATCGGCACGTCACGGACTCCAGGGAATACAGTGCCGTTTTTTTTTTCATACCCAAAGGCTGTGTCCACAAAGCCACCTTGTAGCACAATTCCAGCAAGTGCCATTCACGTTGCGTTATCGAATGAGTGCTTCCTCAGGTTGTGCTGAGCATCGCCTGTATGGTCCCACATGGACCTACGGGCAGCCCCGTTCGGAAGATTGGTAGGCTACGGCTTAGCAAAATTAGTGTTGCCGTTTCGAGCCCCTCA
The DNA here is from genome assembly GCA_002007465.1 of Ailurus styani. Classification (NCBI taxonomy): domain Eukaryota; kingdom Metazoa; phylum Chordata; class Mammalia; order Carnivora; family Ailuridae; genus Ailurus; species Ailurus styani. The sequence continues at coordinate 2,405,750 of LNAC01000152.1, forward strand.
AGCAGTTTCTAATCTGCAGAAATCAAGAAGGGGGCTGGAGTAGAGAACATGACAGACTTACTCTTCAGCTCAAATAAGACATTCCTTTTAAACTCCCAGAGACCACTGCGTGAGACAAAGAGTCAATGCGGTTCACCCCGAAACTCTGTCTGTGATCACAGATATCCTCCTATACAGCATCCCATCCGGGGCCTCCCTAATTCAGGAATGCAGCCACTTCTGAAGGGCTGAGGGTACTGTTCACACACACAGAGATATACATTCAGTTTTTCTGGCTCTATTCTTATTTTAATTTAAACAGAAATACGAAAATCCCCAGGGGTACTCTCTTTTTTCCTGACTACATTCAGCATAAGTGATAAAACAGAAAAGATTTGCTCTCTTTCCTTCCAAATTCCAAGTGGTATTAAAAAGGAAAAAGTTCCCATAAACATTGGTTGTGTGGCCAGGTTTGGTGGAGGCATGATCTTTCCTTTTGTGTTTCAATTTATTGCCTCCATCGAATTTGGTCTACCCACAGAAGGTCACGGCCAGAAAGGTGGTGTTGAGATGGAGGAACTAATTCAGATACATTTTGCCCTCAACATAATTTCACCCTGAATATTGAGAGCATTTAATAAAGTGTCATCTCCCCTTAAAGGTTCTTGTTTTGCCCTTGGCCTTTGCTCTCTTATATGAATATAACTAAACCTCTGAAAATGCCTCCTAGAAACAATTTACTCTCCACATACATAAAATCTCCACTTTACTTTGATGTCCAGTCTCAGGGCTACAAACCAATACAACATAAAAACAACAAGAAAAAAAAAAACCCAGGAAACTCTGCCAGCAAAGTCAACTTTCCCCGACAAGATCCAAATATTCCAGGTTCACAGCACACATAAAACCTTTCATACTCTTGCATTGGAAAGGATATTTCCAGCGATCCACCCATCTATTTTTTTTAACCTTTAAATATCTTAATCCCTTGGATCATACTTCACACTGTAGTTCTCACCCTGGACATGAAACTGTTAAGCTCTAAGTGACAGATTTTTATTTAAGAAAAAGCAGCTCACTACTTAACAAAATAAATTCATTTCCTCATATAGATTAAAGTTTGAAGGCTGCCCCTCCCACCCCAAGTCTCAGCCTCTAGACTAAGCTAATGTTTAAGCAGCAGTTTACCTGGTACTCTGACAAAAGTTACATCAGAGGGCCTTTGTTAAATGTCCTTTCAGAGGTGATAAATGAGAAAGCACTTTACCAGAAATTGATTCAAGCAGAACTCCTGGCCCACTTAAAGCTTTTGCTCACACCCTTCTCTCTACTGATGTAAAGGCCAGGTTTACAACTGAGGACAGGGACATCTTAGAGGCAAAAATATTTCTTGCAATATAATAAAGATGATCATGAGAACTGAGATTGTTACTGAAATTAAAATAGATTTGCTTGATCTAATGATCAAATGGGACTATTTCAGAATGGATTCTAACTACTAGTAGTCTTTCTGTTTGAGTCATATGAGAACTTACTCATTTTCATGAAAATGGCTTAATTCATATATCTGAGGTAACCGTAACCCATTTGGGGTAGTCATTTTTTTATGAGCGAGCTGGGATGCTTTTGAGATAGTAGAAGTCATTTGTATTTGTTTGATATAAAGAATATATTTTGATATGTTCGTGACTCTGCCACCTTTTTTAAAACTTTAGTGCTTATTTGATACCTGGAAAAGTGAACCCTCAATTTTAAATTTTCTGGAAAAGCAATTACATTTTAAGTAATATTTCAGTTATGCTTTCCATGATTCCCATGACAGTATTTCTGAGCTCTTCTTGCTTCTTAACACCTACCACCAACATAGATTTAATGAAAAACTGAATATGATAATATTATGCCCAAATATTGGAGGTGAGAGACAGAAACCGTATTTCTGGCTTCAACTATGCTAACCACATATACAGTCTACTGTCTACGATTAAACTGAATGGTTAATTTAATACAGAAAACAACTGTGGGTCAGATCACTTAAAAGAGTCAAACTGTTTGACAATATTGTCTACATTTATATTAATTAAGGTCCCCCAAACTCTAACTTTAGAATCTTTTACTAGTTAATGAACAAAATGTTTAACCTTAACAAGCATGACCAATAATTGAAAGTGACAGCAAAAAACTGAGACACTGATGCTTGATGTTATACAAGAACAGAGGGGGTTACCTCACAATGGATGGTAATTATGGCCTGGTTTAGGCAGCATAAAAAACATAGTTTGAATATTCTTAATAGAAAACATGCGAATAGGCTGTGTATTTTTATGTAAACTGACATCAATGTCCGTGTATATTTTATGAAAGATAAGTACCAGGATCCAAGTAGCAAACTGTAGCAGGTGTAGGATTCACAGCCAGTTTTGCGGTTCATCCCTTCTCCCCTCGCAGGAAATGAAAAGGGGAGGAGCAGAAACTGTCAATATGGTCAAGGGCAACTGATGCTTATAAATAAGTACTTGACTGTCCTGGCTGGCATTTTACAATCTCGCTTACCTCATAACAAACCGAGAAATCACTTCCACAGACGGTTTTGTCATAATACGGTGACACAGGCCTATCCTTGTTTAGGAGGGTGGCTAGAGACAGGACAAGCAGGGATGAGAAGCCCAGCCCAATTTAATAAAATGTGTACAGAAACATTAAAGAAGTAAAGTTTTTAATTCTCAGTTATACATAATAAATTTAAACTGAAAATTTAGGGCCATTCTTTCATGATTAGAATGAGAAGAGGGGCACCTGGGTGGCTCAGTGGGTTAAAGCCTCTGCCTTCGGCTCAGGTCATGATCTCAGGGTCCTGGGATCGAGCCCCGCATTGGGCTGCCTGCTTGGCAGGGAGCCTGCTCAGCAGGGAGCCTGCTTCCCCCTCTCTCTCTCTGCCTGCCTCTCTGCCTACTTGTGATCTCTCTCTCTTTGTGTCAAATAAATAAATAAATAACATCTTTAAAAAAAAAAAAAGAATGAGAAGAAAAACCAAATCTGTCTTAGTGAGTAGAAAAGGATAAAGTCGTAGTTTAGTTCAGGAAACAAAACACAACAAAACAACACAACCAGCCTCCCAACAGGGCCGGGGAGTGTGATGGTGCAGGTTGTGGCTTGCATAGAGACCCCAGCCCTGGAGGCCAAGGTGAGCTGAAAACCAGCTGGTACTCCTCTCGCCGAGCCATGTGACACTGGTAGGGGTCTGGGCCTGCTCAGAGAAGGGGCACCTTTTTCTAGTTCTGAAGGAGGCAACCTTTGGACAAACAGAGTTCCTGCTTTAAGGAAAATGCTCAGTGTTTTTGTAGGGCTCAAGAAAATAAAAATCACATATACTGCTATCAGAGTAAAATTAGTGCAAATTGCCTAAAGGGACATTCAGGGACATGTAGAAGCCTGAACATGTTCCATATCCCTTGATCCTTCAAGGCCCATCCTTAAGAATTTATTTTAAGGTTCATTGTGGCAGTTTTTAAAATGTGTTCACACTCCTCCTTTCAAAGGATGGAATTCCCTGCCTCAAATGTGAACCAGATTTAGTGAGGACTCACTTCTAACAGACGCGATGTGGCAGAAGAACAGCTATATGAATTCTAAGGCTAAACTATAAGAAGAACAGCTTCTGTCTGGCTTTCTCTCTGTGTCGCTCTTACAACATGGCAGCTGTCGTGTTATAAGAACACTCAAACAGCCCACAGAGGGGGCCGCATGAGGAGGAACTGATGTCCACAGCCAAATTCCAACACCAAAACTTGCCAGCCATGAGGGTAAGCCATTGAAATCAAGCCTTCAGCCTCTGACAAGATTTCAGCTGACTCTTCAATAAATGGTGTTGAGAAAACTGGACAGCCACATGCAAAAAAAAAAAAAGAGTAACTAGACCCCTATCTGACACCACACACAATAATCAACTCAAAATGGGTTAAAGTCTTGAACACTAGAGCTGGAACCATAAAACTAGAAGAAAAGATAGGAGGTAGGCTTCTTGACATCAGTCTTGGTGATGATTTTTTGAACTGACACCCAAAGCAAAGGCAACAAAACAGAAAGGAAACAAGCAGGACTGTATTAAACTAAAAAGCTTCTGTACCAAGTAAATGGTCAACAAAATAACCTACCAAGTACCAGGAAATATTTGCCAGGTATATATCTGATAAGGGGTTAATTTTCAAAATATATCAAGAACTCATAAAACTCAATAGCAAAAACCAAACACTTTCATTTAAAAATGGGCAGAGGACTGAATAGACATTTTTCTAAGGAAGACAAATGACCAACAGCTACATAAAAAGGTGTTAGACATTACTAATCATCAGGGAAATGGAAATCAAAGCCATAAAGGGATATCACCTCATACCTATTAGAATTGCTATCATCAAAAGACAAGGAGTAAGTGTTGGTGAGGATGCAGAGAAAAGGTAATGCTTTGCAACTCTTGATCTCAGGGTTGTGAGTTCAAGCCCCATTCTGGGTATAGAGATTACTTAAATATATTAAAAATTAAACTTTAAAAAAATAAATGGAATGAAAAATAAGATAATGCTTGTGCACTGTTGATGAGAATGTAATTCACCATAGGGTGCAGCCCTTACAGAAGACAGAGTTTCCTCAAAAAGTTAAAAATAGAGCAACCTTATGATCCAGCAATCCCACTTCTGGGTACATATCCAAAGGATCACAAAGAGATACCTGCCCTTCCGTGTTTATTGCAGCATTGTTCACACTAGCAAAATAGAAGCAACTTCAGTGTCCATCAGCAGATGAATGAGTAAAGGAAATGTATATTCGTATACAGTGGAGTATTATTTAACCATGAGAAAGATGGACATTTTGACATTTGTGACAACATGGATGGACCTTGAGGACAGTATGCTAAGTGAAGTCAAACAGAGAAAGACAAATACCATGTGATCACACTCATATGTGGAATTTTAAAAAGCCAAACTTGGAAAAACAGACTAAAAGTGTAGTTACCAAAGGAAACAGAGAGGTATAAGGGAAATAGGGAGATGCTTGCCCAAGAGTACAGACTTCCAGTCATAAGATGAATAAGTTCTGGAGATCTAATGGTACAGCGTAGTGACTACAGTTAATACTGTATATAATAATAGCAATAACAATAATAATAATAATAGAAGACTTCAGATGACTACACCTCGAGCTGACACCTTGACTGCAGCCTATGAGAGACCTCCAGCCAAAACCATGGAGCTGTGCCTCTAATATCTTGACCCACAGAAAATGTGTGAGGGTTAATAAGTATTTATTGTTGTTTAAAGCCATTAAGTTTGGAGTAATTTGTTAATGCAGCAATAGACAATACAGGTATATACAAAGCTTTGACTACATGAATGTGGCATTCAATATCGTCTGTAGTAACAGAGTATGAAAAAATTTATACATTTACTATCAGAGAATGATTAGACTATTATCATATGCTTACCCATTAGATGAAATAAGAGGTAGACATTAAATGTATATTCTAAGCAAGATTTACTAACACTGGATATTTTTATTAACATGAGGTGAAAAGTTCATTTATAGATGATTAGGCACAACATAATTCTCTTTGTAAAAAAATTTCTATATATTTATATCTCTATAAGAAAGACTGGAAGACTCAAATAGAATGTTAGTAGCAATAATCTATGAGTAGCATAGAATTAAAGTTGTTTTATTATTTTCTTTCCCCTGTGGGTCTACATTTTTCAAGTTTTCTGCAATAAACCTAGTTACTTTGGTCAAATAAAGACATTGTAAAAACTCAGGGCGGAGGGGCAAGTTAAATGATTACAGCCATGGCATCCCAATACTTCTGATGTTTGGATCTCCTCTACAGTCTTCCTAGAAGTGAGTCTGCTCCTTATGCTCAATCTCTCTAGCAGAAAACGATCATTGTGGCAGTGCTAAGCAGAGAGGGCCAGAGCGCGGGTCGTTTTAGGTTTCCAGACTTGGGGAGCTTTCCAGATGCTGGGAAGAATCCATATCACTGCCTGTGTGGAAATGGTTGGTGGCACACTTGTAGGGCCTACTATTTAGGAACCATTGGCAGAGGTCAAGTATTTTGAAATAGAGAGCCAAAATAAATATTTTAAAATATATCATGTTAACTTACACAACAATAAAAGATGATGTCTAGATGACTAGTTAAACTGGTTCTTTTCAGTATGCACGATGCATAAAAAATGGCAAGGAGTCTCAAGTGACACTTAGAGGAGTATAAAACACCCCAGTGTGGGGCAATTCTTGATATCTTTATTCATTAAACATTGATTGGTGCCCACTACACCTTGGATTGTGTTAAGTGCTTAATAAACTCCTGAGAGTCATAGATTTCTTTGCTCTTAACATTTGACAAAGTTTTTTGAGAAAAGGGCAAGAGGAAAAAAAATGGGCCTGTTTATATGATTTGAGTTTGTAAATAAAAAAAATTGGACCAATGGGTACGATCTCAGTAACTTCATTGAACGATTCTGTCAGCTTACATGTGTATCAGAGATTCAAAAAGATTAGGAAATGTTGACCTAAAGAATAGAATCAGAAACTTCTAGTTGGAGGTGACATATTGAAAAGAATTTTCCACTGCTGAGTACTCAATAAAGTTAGCCATAATACAAATAAAAAGATTATCTGACATTCATTACGCATTTGCCACATGCCAGAGACTCTTCTACAAGCTTTACACGTATTAACTGATTAAACTGAATAACAACCCTTTTAGAAAGATGCTTGACAGACCAGGAAACTAACACCACTGAGGCAAACATCTGACCCCAAGTCTCAGATCACGCAAGTGGCAGACACTTGAAGCCAGGCAGTGTGGCTCAGGAGTTCATGCCTTTATCCATTCTGCTCAATCTGCCTTTGTAGTTTAAAACAAATATAGGGCGCCTGGGTGGCTCAGTGGGTTAAAGCCTCTGCTTTCGGCTCAGGTCATGATCTCAGCATCCTGGGATGGAGGCCCACATCGGGCTCCCTGCTCAGCAGGGAGCCTGCTTCCTCCTCTCCCTGTCTCTCTGCCTGCCTCTCTGCCTACTTGCTGTGATCTCTCTCTCTGTGTCAAATAAATAAATAAAATCTTTAAAAAAAAAAATAAAACAAATATAAAAAGTCAACAAAAAGAAAAATTCATCGAACCACCGAATAAGGGAAGAGGCATAATCTATTGCAATAAGAAACAGCTGATTTTGGAATGAAGCAATGATAAAAGACGCAGCTTGGCTCAGAATCCAGCCCTGAGCTTTCCAGAAACCATGATGGTAGGTTCACAAAAATCTGAGAATTCCCACAAAAACTTCCAAATATGGAAGAAAGGAAATTGAGTTGGTTTCATTATCTAACTCCTCTCCTCCTTTTCTCCTGACTGAGGAACAGTAGAAAAGGAGGAACGGGTGAAACAGAAAACAAGTGAAAACGCAGGAGTGAATGGTGTTGAGTCCTGATGAGTTAGAGAGAACTCTGGTACAGGAGATGTAATAAAATCTCAGGACCTCAGGTCATCTAACACAGCCTGCATACTTCTCCCCTCTCCAACCAGCCCTTTAGGGTACAGAAGAAAAGGGAAGAACATATAGAACCCCCAACTGTAGGTGGGATGTGAAAAAAAAGCCACTTTCAGATATTGTGGAAATAGGTAGGAAGTTATCTGTGCATTATCAGAGCAAATAGTGTGGAGAGCTCACTGAGGCATGAACAATACAAAAAGAAACAGCATAGTAACTCTGCAACATGCAAACATGAAAATGGAAGGAAAAACCGGGCTCCTGGGTGGCTCAGTCATTAAGCGTCTGCCTTTGGCTGAGGTCATGATCCCAGGGTCCTGGATGGAACCCTGCATTGGGCTTCTTGCTCAGCCAGAAGCCTGCTTCTCCCTTTTCTACTCCCCCTGCTTGTGTTCCCTCTCTTGCTGTCTCTCTCTGTCAAATAAATAAATAAAATCTTAAAAAGAAAAGAAAAGAAAAAACCAAAACACCAACAAAATGAAGAAAAAGAAAAGGAACAAAACACCCAAAAGAAAAAAATGAAACAAAGAAACAAAAACATTCAGTAAAAAAAAAAGAAAAAAGAAAAAAGAAAAAAATCAGTTAGTATTTCTTTTCTTTTTTTTAAAGTTTATTTAAGTAATCTCTATGTAGACCCAACCTGGGGCTCAAACTCATGACCCTGAGATCAAGAGTCACATGCCCTTCCTACTGAGCCAGCCAGGTTTCCCAGAAAATAAATTCAAAACATAAGATTCAAACACACACACACACACACACACACACCCTCCAAAACCCAAAAGACTCCTCCCAAGCACTTTGTATTTTCTACCTTAATAAGAATATGAGAACAATAAAAAAAGAGCTCAAAGATGGGATTATATAACAAAACGAGGTGAAAAGAAGCGTGGCAGCTGAAATGAAACAAAATTAATATCTTGGGGAAATGAAGCCCGTGTCAAAATAAGGATGATTGGGGTCTCTGAAGCAGGACCCAGGAAAAGAATAGAACATCTATTCAAGGGAAATATAATACAAGAAAATTTCTCCAAAATAAAGGGGAGAAAAAGGGTATTTGCAGGATACAAGCTGTATTTCAGGGAAGTTTGATACAGAAATCTTCAGCCTGACCCACAACCCAGTTAAGTTACGGAGCTTCAGGTTACAGACCAGCCCCCCAACCCCCGCCCCAACACACACACACACACACACACACACACACACACACACACACACGATCTTCTCAGAAAACAGGCTAGACTCAGTCTAATTTACAGCACAGTTCAATGTTACAAGTCAATGAAGCAATGTTTGGCAAGTTCCGAGGAAAAGAAAAGCATGACATAATTATTATAGCCAGTCAAGATATTCAAATAGAAACGCAGTGGGCAGAATTCTCAAAGATAAAGACAGGAACTTAAGAATACAGCCAAATGAACCCTTCCGAAAAAAATTACTTGACAATGAAATCAGTCTTTTAAGGGTTGATTCAACAAACGGAATACAAAAATAAGAAAGCTGTGATTAGAGATGATAGCACCAGGTCAATGTAATCGTAGAATATATAAGAACAGGCAGGTATTTAAAGAATAAGCATCTGTTCTATAGAACACAGAGTTGACATTAAAGATAACAAATACCAGGATGCGAAGGAGAGAAAAAGAGGTCCTGTGGGGGCGCTCATGTTCCATCTTTCATAACCAAGGATCTGTTCCTGCTATGTAAAAAGGATTTTTAAAAAATCATTGACCATGTCAACTTTTAAAAAGTTATTCGCAAGTAATTTTTCAGACTTAGCATAATTTAGAAAATAGGATCTCCTGAGGTGTGTATATTGAACAGGTCATTCCCTTCCATTTCAGCTTTTCTTTTTCTCTTCACATTCAAATAAAATTAAATGCTTTTGTGCTAGAAACAGCATCTTTAAATTTATTCTGGTTTTATAAAAGGACTTTTACATGTCCACATGCATAAGAATATATTGCAACTGATGTTTGCCTAATGTTGATGATGGGTATTTCTGGGTGTGGGGTTTGGACCTTTCCCTTTCCCTTTTGTAATTTTGTGCATCGTTCAAGTTCTTTATAATGAATTATGAGTCTTTTTTTTTTAAAGAGTGATGAAGATAAAGGAAGAAAAATCAGAATGAGAGAAAGAAAGATATCTTCAAAGATTTGTTAATCCTAGATGGTAAAAACGTGAAACACAATGCTCTTGTGCACTTTTGTCTTTTTTCTTAAATTTCCAATAAAAAATAAAAGAGGGAAATAGAAACATAGGTAAGACTGAGGTTCTCTCATGTACACATAAAGTCAAAAGATTATGTGTAGATTTTACTTGGTTGGAATTGACTGATGATAGTTTAGAATGTCAGGGACTGAAGACCTCATTCAACCCCTGTGCTTTTACATATTGTCATTTAACCATCCCCACACGATTGCCTGCTTCTCCCACCACCCGTCATGTCTCCATGGCTCCCACAAATACCCCTAGGAAGTACTGAAACTTTGATGGTAGGGAATCCTTCCTTTCAAAGTACTTGGAATGAAACAAGACAAAGAAACCCTCAATTCTTTCGCTGTTTTTGTTGAGTTAATTGACCAATGCAAACTAGCAAGAGTATGTTCTATGAAACTAAAATCAGATGCATAAAAAAACCAACCAATCAATCAAAGCACAGAGCTCATCAACATTTCTCCTTCCCCTTCTGGCTTGGGTTGAGAGTCACAAGTGGTGTTTAAGAAGACCAAATTTCCTCCTCCATTCTCCCTCCCTGGAGATTCCTAAGACACATCTCGTTGCCCCTTCATGTAAGGTGCTGCTATGAAAATGGTTAATATCCTTTGGAAAATTCTTGAAACAACTAAGCAGGCAGGGCAATTACCCTAAAGCTAATGGTTCATCCTTAAGTGGAGAGTCAGAGTCAAGATATAGTTTGAACGAACCACTTCTGGCCTCCTGACATTTCTTTCTTTCTGACTATTCATGTGTCCTCCGATTTTCCTACAGCACTTGCAGAGGCTGTAACTCTGTGCTGCACTAATGCTCAAAGAGACTACAAAGGCAGCATAATGAGTTACCACAGGACCTACTAGTTTGTTTTTTTTTTAACTCAGCAATAAAGTCTTACTTTGGTTGAAAATAATTTTTGAGTAAAGATACTTTTGCTTGCTAAAAACTAATCATCAGGCAGTATGCTAGTCTCTGACCCTAAATATCTGATAATTATAGGTGCACAATTGACACAGTCATGATGAGAAGGGTAAAGTTGGGCAAAAATGCTTAATTTTATTTTCTACTGAATGTACATACCTTCTACCTAAAGCTGTCCCCATTATCTTTTTAGTGAGAGGTAGTTCACTGCCTGGGACTAAAAATAGTCAGCTAACACATGCAGAAAAACTAAATTATATTTCAAAGACACATGTCCCAAGAATCAAGAGTCCCTGTGAAGAGTGAAACTCCTATTGAATGAGTGATACATGCAAATTAGTCCCTCTTCTCACTGAGGAGTGGAAAAGAGGAATAAATAATAAATATTCTTTCTTTCATTTATTCAGTGTGTATTGAGGACTAGTTCATCTCTAGTTTTTCTTTCCTCTCTGCTTTTTCTAATAACAGGAGCTGTATGCGCGTTTAGGGAATAATCTCTTTCCCTTTTCCACTTGCAGTCTACTTGGTTCCACTGGCATATTTCCTTTCCTGCACCTTACCCAAGATTGGTCCATTAGGGTTTCTATCCCTTTGGCCATAATGATTGATTGAAGGATGTCCCAGACCCAAAGACATGTCCATGGGACTCAGTTTGGGACTTTTACTGGAAATGTTGGCAAAAATAATTTCTCTTTCATTGGGTTGACAAGGTTGGAACAAAATGTGAATCTGAAGCCTTCATCAGCCATTTGTCTACCTCAGTTTCATTCATTTGGCAGCTGGGATCCCTTGAATTCAAGAAGTTAGGCCCTTTCTTAAGGGATCATGTTTAGTGCTTTTATGTATAATAGTTGTCAAGTTCAGCTGCACATTAGAATACCTGGGAAACTTAAATCTGACGATCAGACCAAACGCCAGAACAATTTCATCAGAATCTCTGGAACGGAGACTCAGGCATCAGGATGTAAGTCTCCCAGGGTGATTTCAATGAGCAGTGAAATTTGAGACATGGTGGCCTAGCTCATTCATGGTGATGGCAATCCCTTTCCTTTTCCTAGTGAGTGGTCTAGGGTAGGCATGTGGCCCAGTTTTGGCTAATGTGGGTAGAATCAGTTCTAGCCAAAGGAATGTTAGAGATAACCCATTGCTTCTAGAAATCAGGTTTTCTTCTCAGGTGAAAAGACTGAGCCTTCTGTGGCAAAGGCCTTCTACTCCTACACTCTCGTGCTGCTTTGAGCTGGATAAGAACCAGTGACAGCCAAATTGTCACCGTGATAAAAGATGGTAGCATAGAAAGGGAGAAAGAACCAGGGTCTTTGGTGATATAGCTACATTGTCATGAAAACTGCAACTGCCTACCTTCACTTTTTCTGTGTGTGAAAGAATCAAATGTCTTTACTATTTAATCCACAGCTAGTTGGGTTTTCTGTTACTTCTTGCTGAAAGATTCCTAACAAAACCAAAAAAGTTTTTATAAGGGAAAGAGGTCTTAGAAACAATCCAAAAGGGCTTAAGACATGATCTTTGTATCTATCAAGCATTTATTCACAACACACGAAGTAGAAATGAGAAGCAAACTCGTGAGCTCTGTGGAACGCAATGCTAAGAAACATGAAGGCATTTACATAAGAGAATGCAATTACCAAAGCAGGACTTTTCTCTTGTGTGACCTCAAATACCTCTGGCTTTTTTAGCCAACCCCCCCCCCCAACTGATCTGCCCATTTCACACCCTTAACTCTAGGATTGATGCAGAATTGGAGCAGACAGTAAGTGCTTAAGCAACATTAGCCATAATCTCCCCTACCCCCCCACCACATGAAGCTAAATACTGAGGTGCTTCCCTTTTTAAACTGAAGCAGGGCCAGTGGCCCTCAGGTCAGAGCTCCGGGCCACGTTCTGCCCTTAGTGTGCCAATTGTGTTCCTCTGACTCTCCACTTTCACTCTGTGCCAAATCAAATTACAAAAAAAAAAAAAAAAAAGTTAACCTCTTTGTCTAGTATTTTACCACATTGTTCAGCCTCTCATGTACCTACATTTATTTCTAGGCCTGGGTTTTCTTGTGTGAGTTGTCCTTCCTCTGCCTGCCTTAGTCCATGTAACTGGGGGTTTTCTCATGGGCCCTCTTTAAATAATGCCTCATACCCTATGTAGCATTTCAGCACATTTCTAATATTGAGGTCCTGTCTTGATCTTATCAATCATCTTTCCTTGGATAAAATTCTGTCCTTCTACCCCTGACCAGGGTCTGATTTCTCCTTCCCCTTCTCCTTATGGTTAGCCCTCTCTCATAAAGACTTCCAAGAATCCTCCATCTTGAGTTCTCAGTTACTAGGAATTCACCTCTTGTAAGATCTCATTTCTTTCTTTTTTTTTTAAGATTTTATTTATTTATTTGACAGAGAGAGGTCACAAGTAGGCAGAGAGGCAGCAGAGAGAAAGAGGAAGAAGGCTCCCTGCTGAGAAGAGAGCCCGAAGCGGGCCTCGATCCCAAGACCCTGAGATCATGACCTGAGCCGAAGACAGAGGCTTAACCCACTGAGCCACCCAGGCGCCCCAAGATCTCATTTCTTATTGGATCTCTATTCACTTCACAGTTCATCAGTAAGTCTAAACTTGTTGGGCACTGTGAAGGGTCTGCTTGGAAGCCACCAAGTTAGCCTGCCCCAGTATTATGGATGCTGGCTGGCAGAAGACATGAGAATTTTGAGCTAGAGACCAAGAAATTTATTACTCAATAACTACAGCCAGAATATTAGCATTGTCTTATACTAACTCCTCAAAGCTACATTTCCTACAGGGCAAAGCAATGAGGGCCAGGTATTACCCTTGCATACCCAGTGGGTTGCTTTCCAGGAGAAGAAACTTGAACTTGGAGAATTCAAATCTTCTATAATGGTTAATAAGCATGCCTGCCCTTTGCTCTAGAGGAAACAGAACAGAAATAGTTCTCCAAGATTATTCCCTATACAAAGGGATATAGTTCAGAAAAGATCACACCAAACAAAAACCACCGGTGACCCTTCTTGCAAGACATGCAGAAATAGGAGACTTCTCTCAAGAAGTATCTCCCAACACCCCGCCATAAACCCCATACTCAAGTATTTATCTTCTACTTACTCAGCACTTGCTGCCTCTCTCACTGAGACTATTGCAATAGAATTGTAAGTGCTCTTCCTGTTTCCGCTATCATCCCCTTGTAATCCAATCTATCCACAATGTGGTTAGAATGTCGTTCTTAAAATGTAATTCAGACTCTGTCTTAAAATCTCTTCTCCAGCGGTGCCCATCACGGTGTTGATAATATCCTTCTCCATAGAGCCAGAAGCCCTCTGGACATGCAGAGTTTTATGTTTCTGCCTCTACCTCCTTGTTCGCCTTCAACTTCTCCCTCTTGCTCTCTCCCCTTCACGGTGCTCCACTTCCCTGGCCTCCTTTCCATCCCCAAACAGGAAAGCTCCTTCCTTTCTTGGGTTCTTTGCACCTCTGTTCTGTCCCTTCCGGCTGGCATACCCTTGCCCGGGATCTTCACAAATTCGGGTTCTTCCCAGGGCCCTCCTTGACCCCAATCTTCACTAATTCTGACTTCAACTGTGTTTGCTGTTAAAGCTGTCTACTGAATTTTTAGTCTCAGTTCTCATTTGTTTAACCTGTTTGGTTCATTTAAAGAAACTGCTAGGACCTCTAAAACACGGTTTTGATCCCTGCAGGCATTTTCAAGTTTGCCTTTTCTTTCTTTGGATATGGCTTGTTTTAAACACAAATTTATATTTACACTAAAATATGCGTCTCATATGAACATTTGAAATGTGTACAGGTCTGTTTTTGTTGCCTGTTGTTTCGGCTTCCTGCCCACGGTACCTTGTCTCCTGTGTACTTGATTACCTTTGACTGTGAACTACATTTTTCCCTTGAAAAAGTCTACGTGCGTCGTCTGCGAGGCCTGGGCTGTGGGCAGGGGCACTACAGAGGGAGCTGGCATTCCCTTCTGCCACAGACACGGGGGAACACTTCAGGTGAAAATCAAGGCTTGAACTCCCGGGGGCCTCCCATATGCTGTGAATTTTGCCTATAAAATCCTTTTAGGACAAGCCTTGTGGTCGCCGCTTCTCAGGAATGGCTTTGTTTTCTTCCCCATATCCTGCTTTGCTCACTAACTTTCTATGCAATTCTCACAGTCTCTTGAGGTTGGGCGGGCAACGGAAGGAGCAGAGGGAGCTTGTTGTTCGTTTACTCATGCATCCTTACATACACGCACAACCCTTTAAGATCCCAGATTTATTAGGAATTTACTTGTTAGACTGCCTGGCTTTATATTAGAAGGGCTCTGTCTTCTGCCCTTCACACTGCACAAAGCTTGATAAATTAAGCTAGGTTCAGCATAAGAGCCCTGCTTACCTTCCTGCTTACCGCCCATTGGGTGGATTTTTGGCCTATTTCCTGACCATTTTTTCAGCATTTTGATGCTTAAAGAAACATACACACGTGCACAGCATTGTGTGGTTCTTTCCAGTGAGGAGGTTAGTATAAATACTCTGTTAGCCAAATTACAGACATGGAACTCTTAGAGGCCACCATAGTTCCAGAATATTTATAGAATCCCTCCTTTCCTCTCTAGTCCTATGGCTCCTGCTCTAGTTGAAATCATTGCTTCTTACCTGAATCATTCAAGTGTCTTTTATACTGTTTCTCCAGCCTCCCGTCATTCCCCATTAATTTCATTTTCTACCTAGCAAACAAATCCTTTGATCTATCATGTGACTATTTTACTCAAAATAATTCAATGGCATCCTGTTGCCTACAAAGGTCGAACTCTAGTCTTGTTCCAACTTGACTCACATTCAACCACTCTTCCTTTCCACACACCAAAGTATAATGCTCATCCCCAAACCACCATGTACGTCCATTCTTCTGAGCCTTTGTTCCAACCAACTCTCCTACATGCTACGTGCTAGTCTCCACTCACTAAGTTTCTTTTCACTCTTCTTGGACCGGGCCTCAAATCTTCACTTCTCTGAGGCCAGCCTTTACTCTGCACAGAGAACTACCCCTCTCTCCCACGACTCTACCATTTCACATGTTAATACTTTGTCTACATGGTCAAATTGTATTTTTGCTTTATTCTGCCAAAACAGATTACAAGGCTGAAGTAAGTCTAGGAATGAGAGCTATATGTTTAATTTAAAAATGTCTACCCCTTGGGCGCCTGGCTGGCTCAGTCACGGAGCGTGTGACTCTTGATCTCAGGGTTGTGAGTTCGAGTTTCACATTGTTTGTAGAGATTGCTTAAAAATAAAACCTTACCAAAAAAAAAAAAATGTCTAGCCTTCAGTATATTGCCTGTTACCCAACCAGTGTTTAATCAATAAATGAAGGCAGCTGGGTCAGCCTTTATAAAACATTAATGTGCAGATTTTTGTTTTAAATCCCCCGCCTGTGGCAATGCAGTCATAGCATTTCAGTTAAAAGGTACTTTAGAAGTCATTAGTATAATTGGTTTTATGAGTATAAAAAACTAAGGCCCAAAATGGTTAAGTGTAGAACTCCGTGAAAACTCAATGGATGTTTGTTGTGAAAATGAATACTATTTATTCACTGTTTACTGGATACCAGCCATCACAAAGTATTTTATTTCATTTCATTTTCCCCACGACCTTATAAATTAGGAATATTTTCTTCATTTTATGCATGGTGTTTATCAGTTATACCAACTAAACTTTGTGATCTGAAATAATGCCACAGGTTCAAGTTATTGGACCTTTTCATGGCCCCTGGCACCTTCTCCTTCAGCCAGTTGCTGGCTGCCATGTAGAGGAAAAGGTTTTATTGCCTCCTTAACACCTTCTGGTTACTCTAGGCTCTTAATTTCTCTCCCCCAGGGCTGTTCCTTACTTAGAGGCTAGAGCTCAGAGCCTCTGTGCACTTTCTGCTTTTATCAAAATGGTGGCAAATCATTTTGAAAGCCACCCTTCCCCCCCATGCTTAGTGAGGAGCCACTTCTTCCTGGAATAATTCTGACTTTTGGCACTCTGGTTTCTTAAAGGGACCCCATTTCTTTTACACGTATTTAGAACTTTTTTTCCAACACCATGTCAACCAAGCTGAACAATTAACTGATTTAAACAAGCATCATCGATTTAATCAAGATTCCTTCAGCTATAAAAATTTTCTAATTCTGTGGTTTTTATGTCATTATACCAAATTAAGCTAGCTCTTTTAATTGTCACAAAATATTTTTATAATTTTTTCAGCTTCATATGATTTTTTATGAAATTTCATAAGGCTAAAACAGTTGGAGGTATTCAGTAAATTAGTAGATTAGACACTAATTGGGAGCAATTAACTATAGGAAGCCTCAGTAATTCAGCCTGGATTTCCATGACCAAAATGGTGTTTTTAGTAAAAAAGATTTTCCTGAATATGGTATCATTATCACTCCCAGGCCAAGTATCAATGAAGAAATTATG
The DNA here is from genome assembly GCA_002007465.1 of Ailurus styani. NCBI lineage: Eukaryota > Metazoa > Chordata > Mammalia > Carnivora > Ailuridae > Ailurus > Ailurus styani. The sequence continues at coordinate 2,422,863 of LNAC01000152.1, forward strand.
GACTTCTTAATAAATGGAGAAGGAAGGAGACAAATAGAAAATCACCATAGGCAAACATTGTTTTAAGGCAAGAACCATCAGTGGATATCCAATTTAGTGAGCAAAGGCACAAGGAGAGACAGCCTATTTGCCTTGTCTGAAAGTATCTCCTCACAAGATAGGTTTTTAATAACCAGGAAAAAAATTGTAACTTTATAGTGAAGAGCCCTGGCTGACTCTACATTAACCAAATGAGCAAAGTCAACATCACTGGTGAGAAGACGCACCAACGTGATGGAGACTGACGCAATGCACGTAGAAGGGACAGCACCCCTCGCGCGGTGTCCTTGCTGACAAAGCCTAACCTCGAGCTAACTCTAGAAAATCGGGAGGCATGCCACAAAATAGTTGACCATTATCCTTCAAAAGTGTCACGGTCACAGAAGGGGAGCCTCAGGACTCTGAGGGACAGGGACCTGTGCCTTTCTTTGGTCCTCCTAATGAAAAAGCGCAGCTTCGGAGCCCTCCCCATCATTTCTCTTTCCGACACAGAAAGCGTTCACAACTGTCATAGCTCCTATTTTTCAAAATGTAAAAATAAAGGAAAAAAGTTTCGTTATTCCAGTGCATTTGCTTTCAAAATATACAGTGATTAGAGCGAGCTATGTCATTTGGCAATGAATGTTGGACCACCCTTTGGTTTTGTCTGTTCCATTCTTGAAGGCCTTGGGAAGTCTTGGCGCTCAGCTTTCTGTTTTCACAGCTTTGCCCCAGCACCTGTTCCAAAAGCAATTGAAAGGACTTGACTGAACACTGATTCCTAATTTTCAGCTCACGAGCAAGAATGTTTAGGATTTTAGGTATAATACCATATTTTACAGTGTAAAAATTGAAGATTTTATGTGGAATTATACCACAAAACACTTTTCACAATTTAGTGAAAACGGTATATTTAAAAGGGATATTGTCCTTACCACAAGAATACAAATATAAGGATATATGATAACCACATAAGGTGTGGAAAATACATATTTGTATGACCTTGTATTATTTTGAGCTGTTCATTAGATTATAAACTTTCCTCTTATGGAATCCTATAGAGCACGAATGCCTTATAAATGTTTCATCCAACAATGAAAGAATAAATTAAGAAAGACTTATTCCTATATATCCAAATATTTGCCCACCTACATGAATCAAAGATCCTTCCTGTCTTACAAGTGTAGGAATGAAGGCATCAAGAATAAAAATGGTAACTACTAATTAATTCAGTAAATACATAAAATAGAGTCCAAAACTGTTACCCAAGCATTGGTGAGATTCATCCAAAGATGACTTACAGCAAATGGTTTTGGAAAAGCAAGATGGACTTAGAGACCAGCAGGGAAAAAAAGAAAGTAAACTTGAGGGGGTTTCTTCTGTTCTTCTTTGACTAAAAGAATTCTAGCCTAAACCAATATAAAATGACTTTAAAATATAAACTGATTTCTCACTTAGAATTCACTCAACTTCAAAAATATACCATAATTATAAGTGGTGCTGATTCGATGGGACACTGGCCTTTCATGGGGACTCCCTTCCTGGGTAGTTGTTTCTGCTGGGGTCAGGTCAAGGGCCTGGGCAGGTCTAGGCTGGCCCAAGGCTTGGACCTATGGAGAATCACTCAAAACAAAGCAAGGAACAAGAGGAGGCCTGTCCCACCCCGTGCAAAGGAGTATGCATCTAAACCTTAGAAGTTTTGCTACTAACTTGAGAATGGGAGAGGGGGGACAGAAGTTGAGGAGGGAAATCCTGAATAGATATTCCAGGCAACCTGTACTGGGGTTGAGGGAGCTTTTCCCAGGGAGTGGGCAGCCCCAGGGCCTCCTGCTGGGAATGGCTGTGGGGGCTCAAGTGGCACCTGGGGCTAGGGCGCCAAAAGGAAGTACCCAATGACATTGAGTGCTGGTAACAAGGACACTTCGGAGAGCAAGGACAAAAAGATAAAGTGGACATTCACACTCCGCCTTTCTGTAATCTAACAGAATGTCATTCTGTCTCTTAACAGTAGGTTCTGAATTATGCATGAAATGGCTGGTCTGAAGTCAACTGTGATAGGCATGTCCCAATGGACAAAAGGAAGAAATGGGAATGAACTTTCTCATGTATGGAATTTAAGAAAATATTTGTGTTTGCTCACTTGATACAAATTCTAAATACCAGATAAAAAGACCTTTTACAGTATCACCACTGAGGATTATTCTCATTTAAAGAATGAACTTTTGAAACATTGCCTTTTGAAACATGTTTACTAAATTGTTAATGTAAATATCCATAGAAATGACAGTGGAAAGTTTTCCTAAGTGTATCTGTGAAAATTAGTTACTTCCTAAACTTATAATTTCTGTGCTTGTAAATTAATCAACCATGAAAAGCAAACCAGTTATCTCAAACAATTGAAAAATCTCTCTCCAGTTTCGTAAGGATTCAAGAAAACTCTGTATTCTAGAATTGTGAATTAATTAAATAAAAATAATGTAGTCCACACTTTTCCAGATGGTATGTTCTGATTTTCATATCGTAAGATTTTGTTTAAACAGAGTGTTGTGAGCCTTTAGAAATTTGGAAATTTCTGCCCTTGTCTAAACTGAGCATCTAAACGAATGGAGATATTATGACTAGAACCCGAATTTCCTGAATTCCACCCTGGTGCCATTTCCATTAGAACATACTTAGACAAGTAAAACAAAGTTGATCAAACTGATGTTGAACTTTAAAAAATTACAATAAAATGTAGTTCCAGATTCTGTCAATGTATTCATAATATATATTTGACAAATAAAAGGAACTGGAATCTTATTAGTTTAATAAAGAAAAAGTTTAATTTGTAATAGTGATCTAAATATAAACTTTATGGATCTGGGCAATGTTGTACATATTATACATAAGTTCGTATTTTGGCCCCTAGACATTATAGTGAAAATATCTGCTACAACTGTGGAGGAAGATTGTGCCAATGCCATAAAATTCAAAACCATAAGTTTTCAATTTTATACCAAAAAATATAAAAAAGTAAATAAATAAGAAATTGAGAAATTATGCGGCAAACCTATTAAATGTTTAAGGGGCAATAAAACTGCCACCAACCCATTAAATATTCTCTTGTAAGCATTAGATCAGGAGTCTATAGTACCAAATTTCCCAAAATTAAAGCAAGAAAATTCTAAAGGACAGACTTACTGAAAAACTATAAAAAATGGCTTACTTATGGATAAAAAATGTATTTAGTATTCTAAATTTTTACTTTTGTGCACCATAAGCAAAATAATTGTTGCAAAAAATGGTTGAAGATAGAATGTTTTAAGTCAGGATAAAATTAAGAATTGGGAAAAATCTTCAAATTCCTTAATAGAAACCTAAGAAAATAAAAGCCTAAGAATACAACATCGAGTTTATTTGCTCTAAACAAAGTTAGAAAGGGAACACATATTGTGTTCTTAATGAGGCAAAGAAAATGAAATCACTTCCAAATACAACATCTTCTATAGAATATGAATATACTTTGTGAATCAAAAAAATGCTGATTTGCGATACACTTATGTAATGTTAAAGAGAACACGTCATTTGTTCAAATTTTTACTGGCAATACGAAAGATTCCCCTAATATTTGTGAGTTATTTTAATCAGACTTGAATTTCAAAAAAGAGACTTCAGTTAAGGAGGACTTTATTGTTAGGACAGATGTGGAATCTTGGTTTTCTAACAAGTGTTCTCAGAAAGGCACATGCCAGGTAGAAATACAGCCATGATCTACCAGCAGGAGGGGGAAATCTTGCTTTGATTAAATTTCCTTTGCAGCCAATCCAACTTATGTAAGCTCTGGAGTCAGGCTGTTTGAATTTGAATCCTGAGCTCACCACATGCTAGCTATGTAAAATATTTTTATTAAGAGATTGTGTGGCTGTAATTAGGAAGCGCCCTTATATTCATTGCTTTTGTCTGCTTTTCCTCCAACTACATCCAAATAAAATTTACAACTTACTTAAATAGCATAGAAAAACAAAAAGCACTCAACATCTATATAGTTTTGGGAATATGGCTAATGCCTCTTCCTTTAAAAGTTTCATATCTGCCAATGTTTCTTTAATGGCCTTGCCAGACAAAGGGAACAAATCAGAGACCTGGGTCCACACAGGATAGAGAATTGTTCATAGGAAATCCTCCCCACAACAAGCTGGGGTGCAAATTAGCCACATGTTCAGGATAAAGTTGAACTACAGGTAAACCAACCCTTGCCTGGATTTGCAGTCCAAATTCATAGCATCTGGGTTGTATAGGGAATTAAGGTGGCTCTATATTTGTAGTGTACCCAGGATGGGGTAAATGTACTATACATTAAGGCAAAGAAGGAAGGAAGGAAGGAAGGAAGGAAGGAAGGAAGGAAGGAAGGAAGGAAGGAAGGAAGGAAGGAAA
>LNAC01000152.1:2437303-2652073 GCA_002007465.1 Ailurus styani
TCCTCTCTCCTCTCTCCTCTCTCTCTCTGCCTGCCTCTCTGCCTACTTGTAATCCCTCTCTCTGTGTCAAATAAATAAATAAAATCTTAAAAAAAAAAACCAAAAACTCTTGTGCTACCTCAGAAAAATTTAAAAACTCCTCTATTCTAGTGCTTTTGAAGGTTTACTTTTCACATTTCCATCTTTATACACTTGAAATAAATTTTTTGTGTATGAAGTACAAATTCAGTTTTCCCCTTTTATAGGCAACCCATAATAGCAGTGCCATGTATTGGAAAGGTGACTTTCTCCAGCTGATTAGCAAAGGCATTTTGATGTAGATCAAATTTTCCTGTGTTCTTGGATTTGAATCTAGACCTTCCATTTGTTTCCATTGATCTTTTTATCTATCCTTGTGTCAATACTCCAATTACTGCTTTAGAACATATTGGTTATACACAAAGATTTACTGCAGGAGAATCAAAATGACTAAATCCTTAGGGCACTAACAATTTAATTGTAAAAATCTAACTCATATCATATTTCAGGAACCATCTATTCTGTTAAGCCCATAAGCTACATTACTGTGTGATCATACTGTTTATCATTTACTTCTCACGGGTGAAAACTCTGGTCATCTAACAATATCTATTGAACTCAATACCTATAAGAGCAGTAAATGAATGGATGATCAACAATCATTGGATGTAGAATTTCTGGCATGTTTGTTAGAAACAACTTCATGACTCAATTGTACTTTACATTTGTAGTTCTGATGGTATATAAGCTTGTCCAAAGACCAGAGTTTCTGGGAGGGAATGGGCTCAAAGGCATGGATCCTTTTGTCCTGGCAACTCACTTCTGCACTGGGCTTCAAGGAGTTCTTCATATGTGTGTGTGTGTGTATGTGTGAGACAGAGAGTACGAACATGTGTGCTGAGGGGTGAAGGTAAAGGTCAGTTGCACTTACCATTCTCAAATATTTTCCTATTCAGGTTTTTCAAAACAGGCACATAGACCGAAGTACTTGTGTTGAGACCCTCAGCGCCAGTGGTCAGCAAGCAGAGCTCTTGCTGCAGGAGGCAGACTGCTCCTCAATAAGGAGGAGAAAGGAAATGAAAGAATCTAATAGAACCTAGCCCTAAGGCAAGTTCAGGAGGTGGTGAAGGATCTTTTTAAAATTTTTATGGCAAATTGGCATCTCGTTTTGAATTTATGGGAAATTGATCATTCGAAAGTCAGTTGGGAAAGAAGCAGCAGGAAATGAGTCTTGCTCTATGGGAATTTAGTTGTAGAGGGGAGAACAGGGTGTGTGCAGTCTAATTTACAAGGCTAGCTCTAAATATATCATGATGATTACTAGTAAAAGTCCCGAAGCAATTTCTGCCAAGGCTCAAAGAGAGAGGAAGGTAGATTGGGCTAAAAAGCACCAGCACCCAAGGCTGATGAGATCCTTGAACTCATTGAACTTGGAGCAACGTACTTTTTAAGTATTTCCGAGGGTATATACCAAGTCCCTAAGTTAAATAAAATTCTGTTGCAATTAAAAGATGCTTTTGAAAATTTGTATGCTCGCAGTTACTATTTAGAAATTGACTTTTACTAAGCATTTTATAACTTCCTTTTCTGAAAACTATACAATTTCAGGTTAACAAAAATCTTTAAGAAAATAGTGACGTACCATGATAAATCTCTGAAAATCTCCCCAACTCAAAGAAAGTCGTGTACTGTGAGAGATAGCTGCTCGAGGGAAAAAGAGCTAACGACGATGCTATCCGGCATTTTCGTGTTTCCCAGGTGCAGGAAGTGATGTGGGCTGTTGTCTACAAGTTTCGTGACCACGCAGGAAGGTTATATCTTTTCCATTTGGCAGATGAGGACACAAACTGAGACAAATTAAGTAACTTTCCTAATGCTGTATTTCTAGTAAGTAGCAGATATGAATTGGAATTAGGTCTGATTTGAATCCAAAACCTATGCTATTTTTTCTAAGCCGACTGGGTAGAAAGACCACCTGAGAGCTGAGATAGGCTGACGATGGCCCCTAAGGATGGATGTCTACATCCTAATCATCAGGATGATGATCATCAGGTGGTATCTACAGGGCAAGGGAGGCTTTCGAGGTGGGGTTAAATTAAGGATCTCAAGAGGGAGAGATTATCCTCGATGAGGAAGGTGGACCCAGTCTAATCACAAGGACCTTTACGCACAAAAGGGGGGAAGCAGTGGAGTGGGAGTCTGAAGGTGTGTGGAGGGAAGCAGGGGTCACGGTGATTTGATCGTTGGCAAGGGCCAAGAGCTGCAGAATATAGGCAGCCTCCAGAAGCTGCAAAAGGCAAGAAGGAAATTCCTCCCTAGGTCCTCCAGAAGTGTAACAGGACCCTGCCAAACCCTTGTTTTTAGCCAAGATCCATCTTGGACATGAATAATTGTGGTACCAATTTTAATTCTGGCATGTGCGTGTGCGTGTGTTTTCCACACCAGCAAGCAATTCAATCCCGGCTGAGTTTCCTACAAGTGAACTCACAACTGAACTCAATTCTGACACTGTCTGCCTGGAGTTAGTGGGAGGTTCCACAGGCCAAGTGTTCCACAGTCTTACAGGGCTGCCCCCCTACCTACTTCAGACGGATGCCAATCACAAGTCCAGGGTGTCATCTGTGCTTCCAACCGCTTGGCAGATCAGGGATTCCAATGATCTCCCACCTGGGGTTCGCTTACTTTGCTAGAGAGGTACACAGAACCCAGAGAAATAGTTTCCCTACTAGATTATAAGTTTGTTATAAAAGGAAATATCTCACATAACCCAGGAACAGCCGCATGGAAGTTATAGGTAGAGCAAGGTATGGGGAAAGAAGGAGCTTCCACATGCTTTCTCGGCACTCCACTCTCCTCCATTCTGCACATATGTACCAACCTGGCAGCCATCTGACCCCCCTCCTTGGTGGGGTTTTACGAGGGCTTCATTAGAGCAGCATGATTGATTGACCATTGGTAGTTGACTTCATTCTCCAGCCCCTCTTCCCTCCTCAGAGGTTGGGGCAGTGGGCAGGACAAAACTTCCAGCCCTTCAACCACTTGGTTGGTTCCCTGTGGCAGCCATCCCCCATCTTTAGGGACGTCCAAAAAGCTGCCTCATTAGCATGACAAAAGACACATCTATTGCTCTTCTCAAGAAATTCCAAAAGCTCCATGCTTAAAAAAGGTATGGAGGAAAACTCTGTGTTTTTTATTATAAGTCCCAGTCTAACAACTTCTGACATTCCGAACTGTGAGATAAGGAAATGGCACTGTTTTGAACCGCAGTTTGTGATCATTTGTTAGAGCTGAAATAGGAAACTAACACAATGGCCAAAGAGAAGGGCTCTTAACTCAGAATCTGATTCAATGTCTAGAAATACACGTACTTAGCAAGTGTTCCTTGAATCGACAGGGTTCAATGTGTCATCTGGTATGAAACCTAAAATGGGAGATATAAACAGATGCTAAGATATTATGGGGTGTGAGGGACCCAGCTGTAGGGTCCCCCAGGCTTAGGATGTTAGGCTTCCTTTTGTCAAAGCCTTAGTTTTCAATGGTTGATGAGTACCTCTAATAATGTCTGCTTTATTCATGGGGCGGTGAACAGATATAGACCCTTTAGAAGGGACTACAATGACAACGTAATGTCAATTTCTGGGAACGCTGCATTAGATAGTTTGGACTGTGTACATCCTGAAAGCCTGGTCTAAGCTCTCATTCAGCGGCAGGGAGTTCACAATTCATGCCTCTGTTGCAAGCTCCCAAGGACCATGTGATGGGAAGCTGCTAGATATCAGGGAAGAGCATGGCCACTAGCCATGGGCTGTTCATTCATTCAACAAATATTTATTGAATGTTTATTGCGTGAGTGAACAAGGCCATGTCCCTGTCTACCCAGAGCTTGTATTCAGATCGGGGAGGCAGCAAATAAAATACCATAGAAATCAGTAGGTCACAAATGGAATTGTGGAATTGTGCAAAACGCTGCGACAAAGAACAGTGACGGACCATCTAGTCTGGACACCCCAAGTAAGTCATTTAAACTCTGGTGGAAGGTTAGAACATGGTTTTGAAAACAGTTTGAAATTACTAAAAGCCAGGTAAGATCTTATACAATGTGACTGCAAAGCAGAGGCGAAGTTCTAAAATCACAAAAACGTGACTGCATGAACCTAAAGGATTGTTATTTTAGAAGACAAGTTTTCTGAGAGGCAAACCTGAGAGAGAGCCATGATTTTGCTTAAAACCATTCAGTGGTTTCCCTTCGCCCTAGGATCATGTCCAAACTCCTTGACATAGTCCACAAGGTCCTTCGTGATCTGGATCTGTGCCCCCCTTCCCTCCCTGGCCCACCTCTGCCACCACCATCACACCCTCCTGTGCACACCCTTCTCTCTGTGAGCTCCTTCTTCCTTCTGGATACAGGCTTAGCCATGGCTGCCCTCGAAGTCTTCTCAGATACTGAGTTTGGGTCTGGTACCCCTCCCCGTGTGCTCGGGGCTCCTTTTATGTTCCCTCTACTAGCACTCACCGTGGGCACCAAGTGCTTTTTGGAGTGGTTATGCAACTGTGAGGTCTTCAGAAGGCAAATCCTGTGAGGGCAGCTTCAGGTCGTCTCAGTCACCGGGGGTATAAACGCATGCGTGGCTTAGCTAAACAGAACGGTGGTGGGAAGGAGCCCAACGGGCTGAACTGGGTATTAAAGAGGAGTGAGACTCACACCTGACGTGTGCCTGCAGAGTCACAATGTCTGGGTCTGACTCCCAGGCCCTCTCTGCCCTGCGGCCGGCCCAGGACAGTTCTTATAATGCATCAAAGCCCCAGGGCGAGTTAAGCAAGAATTGGAGTTAAAACTCAGCCCGCTGCTCGCCAAACCTTCGGCCCGGCCCAGGGCCGTGCCTGCTCTGAAGAAGAGGCAAGGCTTTCTTGACAAAGATGAAATTTATACTCCAAGAGGCTTTGGTTGAATTCCCCTTAGGGGGTTATACGGACATAGAGGGTAACTTTTTATAATTCCTTTCCCAAGTGGGGCCCCTTTCTATAATTTGTCTACGCTTACTTAGTGCCTTTTTGGGACTGGATACAAGGGCCAGATACAGGCTAGCCTGCCAGCCTGAGATCTTGGGCAAGTGACCGACCTCTCAGTAAATATCAGCTTTATCGGTATCTACATCTCATGGGGCTCACCTGACTCCTATTAGATAAGCCACGCGAGGTGCTTAAGCACAGAGAAAGTGTTCAGAACTGGTGGCAATGTTAAGTGTTTAAAACATTCAGGATCCTCCGCCACCATTTTGTCTTAAAATAATAATAATAATAATAAAAAGGTCTTTAGGAACCGTACCCTTTCCCCAAACCTTGTAGGAGGTGCCCAATTTTCAGAGATTCTTCTTATTTGCCTGCTCTGCTTCCATTTCTTGTTAAATCTTTCTTTGTGCATTATTCCCTTCTAGGCTCACTTGTAAAACCACAGGACGCTGATTTCCTTACACATAATATAATTCTCACAATGGATATTTAAAATTTATGGCCAAATCTCCCACATGAAGGTGGTCTGGCAGCCATAATTCTTTCCTTCTGTACATAAATGACTATTAACTTGTTGGCGTTTTGCAGACAGGTTTTGATGAACTATGATATTTTGCTTAAAATCTTTCCAAGAATAATGTCAGACTTCGTAATTGCCTTACCCATGACCACCAGCAGGCAAAATTCACCTCCACAGCACAGCATATATTAAAAGGAATCAAACGACAACCACAGACAGAACTGTGGATTCGAAAACACAGGGCAGACAGCTCCTTTCCTCCAAGGTTCTGGGAGTGTACTCCAAAGAGGCAAAACTCAGACTATAAATATCTATACGTTGATTTCTACAAGCATCAAAAATACGCTGTGAGAATTGCATCTGTAACCTCTTTCAGAGGAAAAACCTTGGCAGATGGTTTCACATGAAAACAAAGCAATAATCAAAACTCAGCCATGGTGGCAACAAAAATGTTTCAGCTTGTAGTTGGGCGCTGTTTAGAACAAATGTTCCCAAATACCAGACTGTGGTAAAATGTTCATTTGTTCAGAGCAAGAGCAGACAAATGTATACATGCGACATTTATAGATGTAAAAACAAATGCATGTATTTAAAATGCCAGAGCTACACTGGTGACCATCTTTACTCAGGCAAAATGGTCAGTTATTTTGAGATTATGTCCTTTTAACTTCTTTGATGTTAGCATGTTCTTGTTCTTCCTCTATGTAATGATTTCCATAGCAAATGATAGTTGTCAATCTGTGGAAAATTTTAAAATAGGCAGCTTCTAAATCTGCTTTTTTTGGAAATGTTCATGCTCCATAAAATCCAAACGCTTCAGAACCAAAAAGTGACTGTATTTTCTATTTTCTAGGCCACTGGTGTGCTCTCATATAAACTAAGCTGACTTATCCTCTGTCAAAGAATTGCAGGGGCGGGCGGTGCTACAACCTTTCCCAAATTCTCAGACACCAGCTCAGGGCAAACAGGTTTGCTTGGAGACGCACAGCCCACCATGGAGAAATCCACTGAGGAGGGTTAGGATTATCATGTTTCTTGAATGGAAAATAAAGAAGGAAAATAATTTTTTAAAAACTCAAGCCCAACTACGCGGCGCACAGTTCCATTAGGACCTTTACTCAAAACCTGATATTTGACATCACTTTATACCATTACCAACAAATGAACTTCCTCCCCTGTGTTCAACAGAGAACAGCTCTATGCCACACAATCTTGGGTAAATTGCTTTTCCTAGATGGGCCTTCCTGTCCTCAACTGTAAAACAAGGTTTGGACTCAGGTGCTAAAATACCTCCCAACATCAGTATTACATACTTACTGGCTTCTTCAGCTCTCAAACATGACTCCACTCCCCGGAATAGCTTGTGTAATGAGAAGACAAGAATGAAGGCTAGTGAATAATAAGGATGACTAACAACTGCAAAAAGTACCATATACACGGAACTTAAAGATCTACATTCATGTATTACTTTGTCCTTTTTCTTGCTTCTTAACATTCTTCTGTCATCATATCATTCTCTTATTGGAAATCCTCCATACTTCTTCATTTTTAAGTCGGGGACATGGTACATGAGGGTTTGCGAGGCCAGCAGGTGATGAAGAGGAGGGAAGGGTCTGCTGTGCCCAGGAGCAAACTGGGAAGCCCGGGCTGTTAAAAGGGGCCGCAGTCACTTGGCTCCCGTACCTCAGGGCCAACTGGAAGGGCCAAAGCTGTGAAACGTTTTTTTTTTTTTTTTAAAGATTTTATTTATTTATTTTAGATACAAGAAAGAGAGAAAGAGAGAGAGGGAGAGCAACAGGGGTGGGGTGGGGTGGGGGAGGGCAGAGGGAGAGGGACAAGCAGACTCCATGCTGAATGCAGAGCCTGAGGTGGGGCTCAGTCTCACTACCCTTAGATCACAACCTGAGCCAAAATCAAGAGTCAGACATTCAACCAACTGCCACCACCTGGGTGCCCCAAAAGCTGCGAAATCTCTGAGACAAGATAGAACTACTTTTGAGTATATTATCGTTCTAATTTTTATAGTTGGCAACATTTAAAATTTTTACAACTTGATGGCCATGTAACACTTCCAACTGGCAGGTCGCTAGGCTGCTGGTTTCCAGTTTATTCTGAGTCAAGATTCTGTCACAGAGCTCAGACTTATTTTAGGGTCCCCAAACACATTTTCTTTTCACCATGTTCTTGGAATCAGCAGTTGGAACACTCTTGATTCATAGACGAAGGTCCAAGAATGCAGTCTTTGAAGAAAGAGACCTTGATACAAATTCTGATTCTGTCACTTGCTACCTTGTGAAAGCTACTTAACCGTTTTGCGTCTCTATTTCCCCTAGCTTTAAAATAAAGTCACAAATTCCTACCTTCTGGGCTGTGAAATGGTTGGTCCCTCCATCATCTCCCTTTTCTTCCAGGCTGAGAGTATCTTCAGGCACCTCAGTGCCTCTTTCTCCACAGGCCGCGCTCCTTGATGCTGCAGAAACTTCACGGCTGGACTCCTAGCCAACTCTGCACTGCAGCCCTACCAGACCAGCTCAGTAAGCATTTGTGTTTGCGGTCACCAGGAATCTTCTCTCTCCCCTTCTCTTGTTCCTTGTCTCATACTGGATTTAAGAGGAGGCATTGAAAATGATCAACTCCCGTTTTCAAAATCTAACCTCAGTTAGAAAGAGTGAAATTATTTGAAAAGGAACATGCTCAGAAATTGTTTTGACTGTTGATGAGTTTTAAGCACCGTGCCATGAATGNTATGGATGAAGACATCGAGGCCCCTGGCAGAGATACAAAACTTCCACACAGGATAATTCTGATTTAGAAAAAAAGGTGTATTTTGGGGGCACCTGGGTGGCTCAGTGGGTTACGCCTCTGCCTTCGGCTCAGGTCATGATCCCAGGGTCCTGGGATCAAACCCTGCATTGGGCTCTCTGCTTGGCAGAGAGCCTGCTTCCCCCCTTTTTCTCTGCCTGCCTCTCTGCCTACTTGTGATCTCTCCCTCTATCAAATAAATAAATAAAATCTTTAAAAAAAAAAGGTATATATTTTTTTAAAGATTTTATTTATTCATTTGACACAGAGAGAGAGATTACAAGTAGGCAGAGAGGCAGGCAGAGAGAGAGGAGAGAGGAGGAAGCAGGCTCCCTGCTGAGCAGAGAGCCCGATGTGGGCCTCGATCCCAGGACCCTGGGATCATGACCTGAGCCGAAGGCAGCGGCTTTAACCCACTGAGCCACCCAGGCGCCCTNTAATACCCACATGGAATGATTTCAGTAGCCACAACCAGGAACCTCTTCTACCCTGCCGGTTAAATAACAGGGATGGCGTCAATAGTAATAACAAGAACGTAGGATCACAGCACCTTGGTCTTGTATCCCAAGACACGGCCCTAGTTCTGAACCGCTAATAAGATCCTGCTCTCATTTTGCTCTAGGCTCTGTCCAGACTTGATGGCGAAATGCTGTAGATATACCAAGATCCGTGGAAGCCCCAGGAGTGTTTTTTGTCAAAGCCTTGCTTTCGTGATAAACGCTGCTCTCTGAGGAGATAAGTAATGCCCTCCTGCGGCAATCCATTTCAATATCTGTCCGGCATAGGTTTCTCTGGAGATTTATTTGCACTAAGTTCCCATGATGTCACGTGAAGGCAGTGATCTGGAGACAGAATTAGAGAGGAAGTGTTTGGGGGATTGTTTGGAGGAATAACCGGTGAGCCTTCCTTGCTTGGGATAAACGATCAACTGCTCACTCCTCACATGGCTTCTGAAGCCATAAGAATTGGCCATGCAAATCGGCAAATGCACAAGATCTATTCTGAGTCCAGAAGGAACAAACACTGGTATGAGAATAAAACACTAGGGAACGGTCTGTAAATCTTTGAAAACTTTGTTATGTGGCCAGAAAGAAGTTTGAAGAACAAGGTGAATGTTGTTCTGCTGGACAGTAACTTAAGACCAGCGAAGGCAGGAGGGAGGAGAGCAGCATTTTGTCGAAGCTACTAGACAAGGTCTGGGGGCGGGGGCGGCCACACCCCCAGTTCCTACCCCCCCTCGCAGGGAAGAAGCCCCCAACACCAAGACCGAGTCTCTGAGTTCTCCCTCTCGTAGCAGCACGTGTTCACACTAGGCTTGTACCTCTGGCCTGTTCCCGTAGTTACTTTCCTGGACAAAGGTGTTTGGGGGTGCGGATGACAAGGCAACTCCCCCAAAGTTCTGCAGGTCTCTACGACAGCGGTCAGTCACTTTAAGACAATCAGTGGAAATTCACAGTACCTCTCACAGGGGCTTGGAGGAAGGCGGCAGGGGTGAGGCCCTTCACCTGCGGGCCCAGGTACATCTACTTAACCCGTGTCTTCAGCCACTTAACACATGTGGCCCTTTCGCCTGCTTCCCACAGAAGAATTCCCAAGGGCCGGAATGAGTGGGAAGCCTCTCCTGGAGCCCAAGAACGGACATGAGCAGAGTGTCACAAAGAGCGTGTCTCACCATGTGGCCGGTCCTAGGAGAAGGAACTCCCTCCAGGCCCAGAAACCGTACGAAACAAGAAGAGGAATGCTGGAGACACTCAGTTTTGTCTTACGGAAATTAGACGGAGTCCAGACTTGAGACATTTCATCAAGATGAGAACTACATAATTTCTCCTACAAGCCAAAACCAGAGTGTTCAGGAAGCCCTGCCCTGTGAGCAAATCCCAGTAAAAGCAAAGGTGGTTAGAAATGTTGTAGACACACTCCCAGGCCTCCGTTCCCTCACACAGGCGAATGCGGTCCACCGGGGGCTACAGACCTGCCTCTGAAGTGGGGGCTGAGAGAGACGGACAGAGGGACAGAGAGAATTACATACCCCAGCCTGAAGGACTTGTTAACTATGGAGCATGAAAGTAAAAGCCCAAGTCCTTAAAAAGGCCTACCAGCACCCCTGGGGCCTTTCCGACCCGCTCCTCTGGCCCTCCCGAACTTCTCTCTCTCCCTTAGTCCGGCCGCACCGGCTCTTTGCTGATCTTCGAGCACACCTGGCTTTTTCCTTGCCCTGGGACAGCTTTCTCGCCAGCGGCTCCCCGGCTCCTTCCCTCCCTCCAGTCTGGTGCGCCCATACCTGCACAGCCTCTTCTCCTCTCGCCCTCTGTATGCGCTCCATTTGCCATCCGGTATTCTCTGCGTCCAGTTTCTACCTTGTGCCTTGGGTCTCTCCTGACTGGAATGGAAGCTTTAGGAGAGTAGAGACGGCTGCTCAATCTCCAGTGACTAAAAGTACCAGTGCATGGTAGATTCTAGGCCCGCTGATGCATATTTGTTCGACGAATGAGCGTATGAAGGAGTGGGTGAGGCACCAACAGATGTGGACCATATCCTTCCAACTCCCTCGCAGAAATGTTTTCTGGGATGAGATTTAATATTTCACAGAGAACTCACCTAAAGCATGACTGTTTACAAACGATGCTCTTTCCTACCTGTTCAGAGTCTAAAAACACGGGTCTCTTTGTCACCCAAGGTCTTTCACAGGGGCGTCAACACAATAAGTTCCTTCACGAATCCAGGGCCAGGAAGTCCCCTCCCTCCCCCAGCGACACTTCTCTGCCGATTTTAAAACTTAGAATGCAGACCACGTGGCACCCTTCTCTTAGCTTCCAGGAAAATAACTTGCTATCAGGGTTGCTTCTAATACACAGACAGGGAGAAGCCATTGTAATGAAAATTATTTGGGCTTTTTGTGAGTTTTATAATTTTCACTTGCTAGTTCTACTCTATACTGAGATAAGAATGTGTATGGATTTTCCGACTCCCTATCATGCTGCATGGCATCAGAAGTAATGTTATTTTACTTTTCTTAGGAGACCCCTCGGGCTTTTTTTGTTTTTTTAAGGTTTTTTATTTATTTGTCAGAGAGCGAGAACACAGGCAGAGTGGCAGGCAGAGGCAGAGGGAGAAGCAGGCTCCCTGCTGAGCAAGGAGCCCGATGTGGGACTCGAACCCAGGACCCAGGATCATGACCTGAGCCGAAGGCAGCTGCTTAACCAACTGAGCCCTCCAGGCGTCCCAACACCCCCCACCCCTCGGCCTTTAAAATTGCTCCCGAGTCCTCGGAAAGGATGGGACTCTAAAAGAGGGTCCAAATAGCTTCGTACTAGAATAACCTAAAAGGAGAGTCGTCTCCCAGAGCGCGGGGGAGGCGAGGGGAGACCGGAAACTGAAAGAGACGGACGCCCGTGCTGGGAGCCGGGAATACTGAGCTCTGGGGCCTCCGCGCGAACCTCGGGGCGTCCTGGAATCTCCATTACCCTGCGGAGAGCAGCATGCACGCCGGCGGCCGTCCAGGCAGGTTTGGTGGGAAAAGTATTAACGCCTGCGAGGCGGTCCCACAGCCAGGTCCCCAGGACAGAGGTTGCAGTATGGCTGGGGGAGCGCTGAAGAAAGAGGCCGTTTCCAGCAGCAGGGTGTCTGTTCAGCGAAAAGCACTGCACCACAGAAGCAACGGTCGCTTTGGGAGCGCGGATGGGAGAGGGCTGGGGAACCTGCGTGTGCCACGCACGCACGCGGAAGGAGCGAGCGGGGCGTCCGCGGGGGGCTGAGCCTACGCACCAGGACGGGCGAGGGTGCGTTTCGGTCCGAGCCTGGGCAACGCCTTCTGGCTCCGCGGCTCTCCGGACGGCTGCACCGCCGGGCCCTGGGCGCGGTGGCGACGCGTCCCTGAGCTCCCGACTCGCGCCTCTGTTGTGTTAGATCTTCACACAGCACCTGAGTGTTAAACATTCAGTTCGTTTGCACAGCACAGCTAAGAAAACAAAGCAACTCCCAGACCTCCCTGGGTGCCTGCAGACACCTTTTCCTCTTCCCTTCCCCCTCCCAGGCTGAAGTGGCTTTCAGTGATTTAAAGAGGGGAAACAAAGAAAGAAGGAAAGAAAGAAAGAAAAAGAAGAAAGAAGGAAAGAAAAAGAAAGAAAGAAAGAAAGAAAAAAAGAAAAGAAAGCCAAAAAACCCCAAACTCGCTTGTTACTTTTAGGGTAAGAAGCACCGAGGAAATGAATTATGATTAAACACAAAAACCCAAACCAAACTATTGTTTGGGAGAAGCCGAAGTCGTTGCAGGGAACGTGAGTGGAGGTTAATCAATCAGCGCAGAGCCACAATCCGCACAGATGGTTTCATGTCAGCCTGGAAGAAATTTAGGCGGCCTTCCAGTTCAGTGATTTACAAATCTCGCTCCTGAGAACCCGAGGAACCCCGAGTTTCCTTGACGGTTTTGCAAATTAGACGTATTTCTGCTAGAAAATTAAAGGGCCCAATGCTCACCTCTTGCCTGTTTTAGGTGTGAGGTTCAGAAGATGTTTCAAAAGAGAATTACTAAAATAAATAACGTGTACAAACCACTGAGCCAGTTAATTTTTATAGAGAAGGAAGGTCTGGTCAGGATTGGTGAAGTGCCATTTCCGGGATCAGAGAAATAGCTAGTGATCAGCCTGGCTAAACACCCAAATCCCCACTCCTGCCTCAGTGCACCAATTCTCCAACTCACTGCCGCTGCTCACCAACTCCCCCCACCCACCCACACACGCATATTCGAGTTTGTTTTTAAAGTTCAGGAAAATTAACACTCCTAATCTGGAATGATGGGGGTAAAAACACAAACTCACCATCTGAGATTTAATTACTCTCTCACCTTGTAAGGCTGTGCATCCACGGCTGGTATTTGGGGCCCCAGTCCAGGCTCTGTGCGTATTACTGAATGTGCTCTACTCTCCACAAGGGCCCCAGAAATCCTGGAAAGAAAGAAGGATGGAAGAAAGTTGCAAAATTCCCCAAGTCGATATTTTTAAATCTAAGACTTTAAAAATCTTTTTTTATATCTATTTTTTAGACTGAAACCCTAAAGTCTCTGGTTTTAGACACAAGAAGAGAAAAGATGTTGGTTTCTACCTATAGTAGAAGGCTCACTATCCCTCCTTCAAGTGTGGTCTGTGACCCGACAGCATCAATGGCATCCAGCAGAAGCTGATCAGAAAGGCACACGTATTGGCCTCATCCCAGTCCTACTGAGTCAGAATCTCAGGATCCTGAGGTCATTTGCATATTAAAGTGAACGTGATCCCCAACGGGTGCTTCCACAACAGTGTCTCCAGCCCTGCAGGATAGGCTTCACCTGGGAACTTGGTAGAAATGCATGTTTTTCACCCTGCTCTGGACCAACTAAATCAGAAACTATGAGGGTGGGGCTCAGTAATATCACAGCAACAGCTCTCCAGAAGATTCTAATGCTCACTGAAGTTTGAGAACCACTGGTCTAAAATGCAGAGACAAGCACAATTCAGGACATTTACCATGAACAAGGGAGAAAGGGTAAGCCAGTGTTTCCCAGATTGTATTATATAGAATAAGGCATTGATAGATTTTCTTTAAATAAAAGGGCTCATGGCCAAACATATTTGGGAAATACATAGTTAGAACTTAATTTTTTGAAAGATTTTATTTACTTATTTGTCACAGAGAGAGAGTGAAAGTGAGTGAGCACAAGCAGGGGGAGCTGCAGGCAGCAGGAGAAGCGGGCTCCCTTCTAAGCAAAGAGCCTGATGTGGGACTCCATCCCAGGACTCTGAGATCATGACCTGAGTGTCTGCTTAACCAGCTGAGCCACCCCAGCGTCCCAAGCTAAAACTTAATTATTTGTATTCTTCATGGCAAGACTACTCAGCTTAAATGAGCATTGGGAATTTCTTCAGATAGTCAATAGCAATTCTCGAATTTATTTTGGAAGGCTTAAAATTTAAGCTATTCATTCATTCTCATATTTCATAAAAGGTCTCATTTTCTGAACCCAGGATTAACAAGTTGACTCTGTTTTTTGAGTAATATTTCTTACTATCTCCGAGAAAAGGCTGGGTAGGTTCACATACACAATCTCATTTAAGCATTGTGACAACTCTCCAATACATTGGAGAACTACCCTCCAAGAGGGTGAATGGACACACTAATGAAAACAACAACAACAACAACAACAACACAGGCTCAACCACGTTCTGTAGTTTTCCAAGATTAGGAGGCTCTTAAGCGAGGGAACACCAATCAAAGAAATTGGCCTACTGGTTAATTCCCCTGGGTGTCAATCCAGGAGAAGCTCGTAGGAAACATTATGAGATGGAGAAAATTGTCATTTACTAGGGCAGTTCTTGAGGAGAGAACTTCATGAGGATTGATGGGATACTTTGATAAGCAGCTTAGAGTCAGGGATAGAGAGTCATAAGAGAGATTGTGGAGCAACACCAGCTGAATCCCGGTGCAGGGCTCCTTGGCTGAGTGGGGTGGACAAGTATAAGGGAGAGCTAAGTGGGTGAGAGCACCCACTCTCTTAGGGGTGGATCTCTGCTTCTGGGGGTTCTACACCTCCTCCTTTCCTGCCGACAAAGTGCTCAGCCTTCCCCCTGCGTTAAATGTTGAATAAGAATAACAAAAGATGCAACACCACGGATTTGGAGGTGACCCAAATGATCAGCCTGCCTGTGTAACCCTCTTGTAAGTTCCAGTGGGGTGTGACGGGAGACACACTCACATAGGTCCGTCAATGCCGGTGCCTGTGTTCTACCTAAAGTAGTCTGCTCTCGTTAAACACTTGACATGTTTATTTACATATAATTCCTATATTCATTATAGTCACTAATACTTTCCTTTGACAACAGCCTAGGTTGGTCTTGGAGATAAACTGAACTCACACATTTTCCTTTGGCTTCCCGTCGAAATTCGTGTGAGAGTGAACTTTATCATTATCCTTTCAAGAGATTCCTTAGTGATCTTTTCCCCTCTTTTTTATTTTCAGAACACTTTCATACAACCTGGAACTCAAGCAAGGGCTGTAACCAAGTCATGGTTTTCAAAGCATCTGAAAGTGGAGTCACCCAGGTTTCTGACATAGAATAAATGTAATTGTTAGAAGTCTTAAAACATGCTATTTCATCAACGTTATTTTAGTTTGAACCAGTCTAAGATCCTAACCACTTAAGTCTTAAGCAATAAAAGCCCATTCACATATTTCATAATATGTCTCATTTTCTGAACAAAGGATTAACAACTTGACTGTAAGAAGCAGGTGTGAGCACTCTTGATAGGTCAAAACCTTAACACCGCCCAGACAAGTCTATAATTTGTGGGCATGGCACACGGCATGCGTGAATTTTGTTTCAATATGTTTTCCATAGAGATAGCTTAGATAGGCATAGAGCCATATCCTACCCAGACTCCCATTCCTAGTGGCAGAAGTATTTGCTGATGATTGAAAGGTCATACAAAACAGATGTGAGGGCAGCTGGATTTTCCAGCTATGCTTTAGTGGACTTAGCAGCGGTGCCTGCCATTACCGAACAGCAGAGAGATTTTGTTTCAATTGAGTGAAGAAAAGAATCTTAGGCAACTTTGTCAGAATAATTAGACATATGTGCAGTTTCTCACCGAGGCCTCACCTTTTCCACCCTCCACTCTTCACACGCACAGCCCGGAACTAACGGCATCGCACAGAGAAGAACTGGGGGCCTGCCATCTTGACTTGCTTTCCAGCATCTTATAAATGGGTTCTGTTGACCTGTGTGGGCAGAGGTCACTTTCCCTGCATCTCCTCTAGCCTTCTCATTTGTTTGGTACCACGTTTGGTGTTAGCTACACCTCAGACCGACTTTTAGTATTCCGGTGCTTCTTTGGTGTAGCGAAAGCACAAAGAACAGCAAACGGACAGGTCTAACCAGGGCACAAAGACCACCTATGAAGGGCACATGGTGCGTCCACAGACGTCCCAGGTCCTGATGTTGGTGTGGCAGAGAACTGGGCAACTCGGACGGATACGGGTTTTAAGTTGTACACAGACTGTCAAAATTAAGTAATTTCTAAACCTGCCCTTTACTAACTGAACATATGAGAATTGTCCCTAATGAAGAGGGACTCTAAGACAATGTGGATGAAATAGTAAATGTTCTCGCTAATCTAGTAAAAGGCTAACTGTGAGCTTTGTCACTTATTAACTGTATGTTTTTAGAAAATCATTTCTCTGAGTTTTCATTTTCTCATCTTTGGTATTTGGGTTAAAAATACTTGACTTCTGGGCACCTGGGTGGCTCAGTGGGTTAAAGCCTCTGCCTTCGGCTCAGGTCATGATCCCAGGGTCCTGGGATCGAGGCCCGCATCGGGCTCTCTGCTCAGCAGGGAGCCTGCTTCCTCCTCTCTCCTCTTTCTCTGCCTGCCTCTCTGCCTACTTGTAATCTCTCTCTCTGTGTCAAATAAATAAATAAAATCTTTAAAAANAAAAAAAAAAAAAAACCTTGACTTTCTGTTTCTCCAGTTATTAGAACCTTAGAGGGGAGAAGTGTACCCTAGCCTGACAGGTAATATACCACGCGAAGTACAAAGATGATATAAGAGGGCGCCTGGGTGGCTCAGTGGGTTAAAGCTTCTGCCTTCAGCTCAGGTCATGATCTCAGGTTCCTGGGATCGAGTCCCACATTGGGTTCTCTGCTCAGCGGGGAGCCTGCTTCCCCCCCCCCGCTCCCCCCCCACTCTCTGTCTGCCTCTCTGCTTACATGTGATCTCCCTCTCTCTGTCAAATAAACAAAATATTTAAAAAAGACAAAGATGCTATAAGAAGTGTGAGTTATTATTATAGGTCCACTGGGCTTGAGCCTTCAAGGTTTAGTGTAGTGTGAAGGGGAAATCATTCATCTCTTTGCTTTCCTCTACTGAATATGAAAATAATCGATTTTTCTGTGTGATAGAGGTTTAGGTTTACAACAATAAACTTCTTGTTAACAGTAATACCGATTAATACCAACCTTCAATTAAGAATGTCTTGTTTTAACTGTCGGGGAAAAAACCCTTTGGTTATATCTTAGTAGACATCTGATAAATCTCTTAAATATTCAGAACTTCAATTATACTGGATGTTTAGGCGTAGGCCTTGGAAAACAACAATTGATGCTATGTTATGTTAACTTTGCATATTGAATTATCAGAGCATTTTTGAGAATAAAGGAAGAAGTTAGAAGAATTTCTTTGGGTATCCAATTCCCTAAGAACAGTGGAGGTTTCCATTTAGTTAGGAATATAAAGTTTTCATTTTGTACCCAGAAGTGCCTATTATCAATGTATTCATCTTCGCTTCCAAATTCATCCTTCAGAACCTGTCCTGTGATAGTGACCTGGACTCTTTAAGCGTTTCTCCTTTATAGTAAGCACTGTTAAGCTTTGTCAACTGTCAGCCAAGGGAGACAAAGGAATAGTGAAGTCAGGAGCTTTTCTTCCTGGGTGCAGGTGCTCCATTTTGCTTTTCCTTGTGCCAGCTGTATGGTTCATCCATGGTGCCTGGGCGGGGGGGCGGGGAGGAGGGGGAGGACGGCAACATCTGGTGGAGCTCGGCCCCAGCTGAGCTTCCAGAATGCACAGCTCCTCGGTGACTTCCCACCTCTGGCCTGGGCCAGTGGCCACCTCGCTGCAGCCCTCTCTATGTGAATACTGTGTATTTTAGCCATAGCAACACTCTAACTCCCTGTGCACACCCACCCACCTAACCTTGGCAAACTCACCTGGGCTTACCTGCATTCTGGAGGGTTGTTTTTTTGTTCCTGGCAACGGAAGAACAGCTCGGCTGGCCTCAGCAACCAGAGAACTTCTCTGCCATTTGGTGGGCTGCAACCACACTTTCTCCAACAAAGTCTGACCTCCAGCCACGGGGAAGGGTACCCATTGGAAGGTTGCTCCTCCGTGGGTCCTCTCTCTCAGTCTTAGGGTACCCTTTGTGTTCTCTTTACATTTTCATAGTTATTCTTCCATTATAGCTTAATAATTCTTTAAATGTCTCCTGCTGAGTTCGGTGTGATTTCGGCTTCCCGATTAGACCCAGTCTGATCCACCAGGCATAATCAATCACTTTCTCCCCAAACCATAATTTATACTCTTACAATCTATACTATGTTGATATTGTTAAAGATCAGCTAGAACTTCCTGGATAGTCAGGCATAAGCAAACTCATAGAGTCACATCATTAATTTTTACATTTTCTTAGGGCAGAAGTCCTCGGTTCACTTTGGTGTCTCAACTTGTTTATTAAGTCCATTTTTATCTAAAGCACTTATAATAGCATCAGAAAAATTATTAAGCAATAGTGTAACAATTTCACAGAGTGGAATAAATGTTTCAGTTGATGAAGCTAGGATTACTTTAACTTGTATTTCAAAGTTCATACTCGGCAAGCTCCAAGAATTTGTCTGCTCTCCATTTCATTCAACTAAGGAGGCTTGAGATTGTCAAGATTCTCAAGCAAACAGGAATAGAGAAAATGTCTGGGGTCAGATGACCTCAATATATGGTCACCTAAGCGAAGATTTCTATTTACACAAAAACTAATATTGGTCTGATAAGTCACCGGAGTTCAAGCTACTTTCCTATTTACCAAGGGAAATTTGGCATAACAGTGATACACTAGAGGAAAAAAATCAAAAGACAGCTCTGAAGATATTATAGTCTACTAAAATACTTCAAACAAACAATGACATTTTTGAGTAAGTGCTTAGAATAGCTCCAGCTGTGTGTGCTCTGCAAGCAAAGGAAAAAAGGGGGGACAAAGAAGAAAAAACAAACCTAAGTATATTTGAACCAGAGAGCAAATGTGACAATTAAAACATGATGAAAAACTAATTTGGAACCCAGTTATTAAACAGAAACTCTGTCCTTTGAAACACGGATGCATTAGAGACCATGTCAATCAATCCACAGGCCTGGCACAGAAGTCATTTTCCTTGGGAACTATATTGCCTGAAGAGAAATTGAAAAATTATACTCTCTGTGAATTATAAATTGTTTTATTTTTCTCCCTGAGGTCAGTGATCAGTGGTTTTGTGACATGGAAATGCTTTATTCTTCCACACTAAGCAATGGCTCCAGGCTTTATTGTATGTGATTACAAGCACAAGGAAAAGAATTGCCTTCTTGGCCAACTTTCATTAATAGGGCTCCCCCAGTGCTCTGCCATTAGTGCCAATCACTAAACACACCTTGTTTTTCCTCAACTCTGGGTTCAAGGTGTGGAAGCCACACCTTTCTTATTAATCATTGATGTAATCTCACCACCTACTCAGACAGCTTCTAAATCATGGAATAAAGAGTAAAAGTTCAGTAACATCATGCCATAGACAAATGGTTTGTTCTAAACTCTCCCCATAAAATGAACACTTGAGTGACTCAGACACTTGCCACATTAAAAATACCTTTGCATATCTCCTTAGTATAATACATACACAAGCTACTTTTGGCTTTTGGAGGGAAAGCGATTCTTTCACAAACTTTTGGGCTTGGCACTTCCCGAGTTAAATGCTCTCATTCATTCTCATAAGTACAACACAAAACTGTACCAGTCTGAGATTTCTGTTGGGTAGCCATGTGTCCTAGCCCCTTTCCTCTTTTAAATTTTAAATACTGCAAAGGAACCATTTTCCCTGTGCGGCTCCCACACTCGGGATGAAACCTCCTCTGCGGAATTTTGGCACCCTATTAATTAGTGGTTATGAGTAGGAGCTGCTCTCTCTCAGCAACTCCTATTCTGCCATCAGTCAAGTGTGATTCTGTAATAAATTCCCACGAAGCAAACTATTTCTGGTAATTCTCCCTAATTAACACCAGGCCCGCTAATAATACATCAGTACCTATGTGTTTCTGATATAACCAAGATCTTGTCTGAGAGTATTCAAAAAGGGAAACCGCCAACCTAAATTAAGCTTTTGCTGGCAAAAAGGATTTTATATGTAGTTCTGTAAGAAAACCTTTGATAATCTTATATTGGGGACATTTTGACCAGAAAACACTGAACGACAGGGAGGCTTGTTTCTGGTTTGAGCACTGAATGGGGATTTATTGTGAACACACACTGTTGAGTCTTAAGCCTATAAATCTTGCACTGGATTACTGTTTCTTAACGAAGGAATGACAGATCTCTTATTTTGTTGGTGCATTTTAATGTGCAATGACGTGATTGATAGAAACCAAACAGCAGCTATTAAAATGTCAAATGCAGACTTGATGCCCTTATAAGTTTGGCTTCTGGAGTTTAATATACTGTGAGCAAATAGACTTGAATTTGTCTTTTATTTCCAATATACAGCCTGCAACAGAAACATTCCTCTTAACTTCATACAGTTGGAAAAAAAAATCTTACTCAAACCAATAAACAAATGAGGAATAGATGAGTCTACCTAGTTATAGAAAAGTTAACTAATGAGATGGGGATGAGTTAACCATGAAGTAATGTATGCTAGTTGATTAAAAAGCATGAAAATGGACATGATGACTTATGCTGTGTCAATATATGATACAATACAGTGCTTGGTATGGTTATTCCAATACAGTTTCAGCAATAAATACTTTCTACAACAGTGAGGCTTGTTTATGTGTTAATTTACAAACACGTATTGTCTACATGCTACATGCAGAGCATAAAAATGGATTCAAATAAAACAAATGTGACAAAATATTTTCCAATGTTTTGTTTCTGGGACATTTTGATAGGCGAGTATCATAAAAGAGGGATTCTCCAGAGAATCATTACTTCTTTTCCTATCCTGTGAACACTAGTTTATTCCCATGATGACTCCAATGGAAACCACTTGCCACCCAGAAAAGAAAAACCAAGGGAGCTTGTTTGTATCACTGCAGCCATTTATTTATTATGTGCACATTAAGGTATTACTACACTGATGATATTTCTCATGTGGTTTTTAATTAGAAAATTTATCCAAAGGCAAAACAGTACAGATGTATACAAACGTAAAAATGTAAAGAGACAGAAAATAGAGATTAACAGATAAGGCAAATGATACTTTGAGAATCCAAACCCAATACCTTAAAACATATGGAGGAGAAAGATGACAAAATGAAGCCGCACTAGATTTTGGTTGAATTTTTCACTGTTTTCCCTTCCCTTATGCCTGAAAAGCCTCTCCTTTCAATAGAGATGATGAAAAAAAGCCCTAAACCTCACAAAACTGTGAATATAACCCTAGATTCATACCTGAACACGGGAGAGGAAGGACTTATTTTCTATAAAAGTGGTCCTAACACAAAACCCCTTGAAAATGGCACCATGAAAACATTTTTGTCGTAGATAATTTTAACCATAGGCTATGCTAAATTTTGAAGATTTAAACTCTTATTTCTGTTTGTCTTCATACTGTGACCGAATGACTAGGCTTTAGTTTTAGATTCTAAATGTAACCTGAATCAACAAGAAATATGTATTCTCCTGTCAGCATAAGCAGCAGGGATCCTCTCTAGCCTGCCACTCTAGCGGGCAACATTCGGCCCTTGTTAAGTCTAGAAAAAAGTTATAAACTGGAATCTATCACTAATATTTTGAATCTGGGAAATACAAGTAAAGGATGTTTAAGAGTCATATACTGTAATTTAAATCTGTATTATACTAAGTACAGCACTCCAAAATATACATCAAGAAAGACTAAAAGTAAATGCTCTACAGTAAAGAGGTAATAATTAAAAAAATGGTACTGACATGTAATATTTATAATCAGAATAATAAATATTCAGGGAGCTCACCAGAAGAATAAAGTGCTCTGCCAGTTATTAAAAGATTAACGCTGGTGTATTAAATATGGCATTCAGTCCCCACTGGAAAATACAGAGATTCTTCTGGGTTATAGTCAATATTTATTTCACAGGATTGACTGTTTTAGAACAGATATAAAGCTTTGCCACAAAGGAGAAGGACAAAGCACAAAGACAAAATGATAAATTAAGAAGTAATGTTATCTTTTTAGGGACAAAATTTAGAGGAATTCAACATTATGCTCCATGAAATAATGTGCACAAAGAAAAGTCTAATAAAAACGAAATCTTTAATGTAAGATAACTTAATAAGAAATCCAGGTCAAATAAAATTCTGGAAAGGAAATACCCAAATGTCACTGACTTTTCAAATACTATCTTGGCATAGAATCTATAAAGGCAAAACTAACCCTCCCCCCCAAAAAATCATCTCTCTTACATCCAAACAAAACTACCAATTTCTTTTATATTGTGTAAAGCAAGAGACTGACACGAAGCTATGTGATAACGCGTATCAGCCAGCATGAACTCTACAGGTGGTTTCAGCAGCAATGAGAAATATCACACAATTCAGTTCCAGCACTTTATTTTAAAAGTAAAACTTCCTGCCTCCCTACAGATGCAGGGTGAGAAGGCAGTTCAGGGTTGCTACTGGTGAAGCCACTTCATGTCACCCTTCTCATTTTTGTTTTGCTTTGATTCCCAGTTAATTATTATCTGCATATAATATAAATCTACTAGACCGTAAATTAACAGCTTTCAGGACAGATGTCTTGAAAAGTTCTTAGGGAGGTTAAACAAATATTAGAGCCTAAAACCTCCCTCTATAACAAACACGCACGCAATGGAAATGAAGTCCTTTGTGAGTTACGGGGCAGGGAGGACTTGGGTTCTGTCTCAACTTTAAAAGCACCTTGCCCCAGACACATTAGTATTTTTTAGTGGGATCATGGGTTTTCCTCCATTTTGGAAACAAAGAGAAAAACAATCAAATGTCATAATCTGTTTTCTCACTGGGCAAATATCAATAGGATTCGCAATTTCAAAGCTGTTGCTCTGTCTTCATGGGTTCTCTATATAATTTTTTCTCCAAATAAAGAAAACAAATAACGAGCCAGTAGGAGTAATTGATCATGTTCACCTCCTACACTACCAATCTCTGGGAATAAAAGCTTTCCAAATATCGTGATCACATCCGGAAGTGGTTTATTTATTACTAAGAGAGAACTACGAAAATTAAAAAACAAAACAATAAAAAAAAAACCCTTAGATTTTATCACATCCCCAAGCCAATCTTTCACTTTTCTAATGTAGAACTAAGAAAAAATTATTCTTCAAAGAGAGTTCTCAAACCTTTATCGGTCAGTAGTACAAACCTGAAACTGATCTAATGGATTCACTGTCTGAAAAGGGGAAAACTTTTTAAAAATTTTGAATACAGTCCTGACTTCCCATAATTCCTAAGCTCACTCTTTTCTACTCAATCTCTTGACCTCAGCATGAGGGAAGGGGTAAAAAATGGGAGTCTGACTAACACAGATGATAAAACAAACACGATGAATAGAAATGGTCATATTTTAACAACAGGCAAAAATTTGAAATTTATAAGCAGTGTGGCTTTTTTGGGGGCAGGATGAGAGAAATAGATTACATCTCTTATTGGCACGGCACATTTTGATGGAAAATCTTATTAGTTTTTCCTACTGGAATGATCAGTAAGATTAAAAGAAGTATATAACAGTTTTTTAAAAAACTGACACCTACTACTGATAAAATTCTGTTTAAACTCCTATTTCCTCTTTTAAAGATAAGCACTATTTTTTAAAAAAAATACATTTAATGATAAGAGTGTAAGGCAATTTTCATTGCCTTTTACAGATTTATTCAGAACTACCTAACAAGGAAAGAAAGTATAATTAATTCAGCATAGATGTTAGAGGTTTTTATTCTAAAATTTAATTCTTCACTAATTTATTCTATAATGAATTTAATAGTCAACCAGGAAATTGGTTTTTATAAAAATTTTATGGGCAGAAAATACAGGAAAAAAGTAATCATAAATGCCAAACTGTCTCTCTACTTTATGAAGCCAAATATTTCTCATAGACTTGGTTTTTAAAGCTGGAATTTATCCCTTCAGGGCCACTATTATTTTTCAAAATTCCCATAAATATTAAATCTAAAAATTAATTGGTAATTCCAATTCTCCTCTTTCTCTTCGAATTTCTTCTCCTCCCCTGGACTGTTAACTTTCAAAAATTCACAGAATGAGCATGTTTCTTGCAAAGTGGCTTGTCCTTCTTGGAGAAAAAGGTCTGACCTTCCAAACGTTCACAACATACCTGAAAAAGAAGCATTATTTAAAAGAATATAATTATTATATCAAAATTGCCTAAAAGGGAAAAATGACTTTTCACTTGGTGGATAAGACAAAGCACTTTTGTTGGCTGTACTAGACACTCTGACATTTAATGATTACTATGATAGTTCATGTAATTTTTCAAAAGCAATAATGACTTTTTCCTAGAATGCATTCTAATTTATTTAAATCACTGATCATTATTTTTCTCTACTACGCCCTAATAAGAACACACATAAAGAGGTCACATTAATTGTAATTTTTCTTCCCAAATGCTCATCAATGCTTTGAATTTGCTTCCTGTTGCAGGGAACCAAAGCACTCGAAATGAAAACACAATACAATTGCTTAGCCAAATATTCCCAAGCTCCCAAACACACAGGTACAGAACACCTGAGAATTCTTTTTTTTTTTTTAAAGATTTTATTTATTTATTTATTTATTTGACACAGAGCGAGAGAGAGATTACAAGTAGGCAGAGAGGCAGGCAGAGAGAGAGGAGGAAGCAGGCTCCCTGCTGAGCAGGGAGCCCGATGCGGGCCTCGATCCCAGGACGCTGAGATCATGACCTGAGCCGAAAGCAGAGGCTTTAACCCACTGAGCCACCCAGGCGCCCACACCTGAGAATTCTTTTTAATTCATTTCTTTGTTCCTCTTAGGAACAAAGTTCCTGGTTTTTACTGGTCAACATCTGGCTACTGGATGATTATACAGTCCACTTACTATCTGCATTCATGTCTTCTTGTCTTTCCCATTGCCTTTCTTAAATATAATAGTATAATACAGCAACTCTACCAGAGAACAGGAGAAGGCAAGTCTGCTAAGTTGTTCCATTTTATAGATCTCATGAAGTGTAAGAGATGGAAGAGGTAACAGGATGAATTTAATAGTCAACAAGGTAATGTCTGGGGAAATCATTTGACTTCAATTAACATTACTTTTTTCCCTTCATACAATGGGTATTAAAAACTATCAGATATATTAAATCTAATTTTAAATAATCAGACACCTGAACAGAGTATCTTTATTGGATATTTACTTTCTAAATTTAAAAAAGTCTTAAGGGGGCACCTGGCTGGCTCGGTCAGTTAAGCGTCTGCCTTCAGCTCAGGTCATGATCCCAAGGTCCTGGGATCAAGCCCTGTCTCCTTTCCCCTGCTCATGCATGTTCTCTCTCTCTCTCTCCCTCTCTCAAATAAATAAATAAATAAATAGTTTTTAAATTTTAATTTTTAATTTAAAATTTAAGCTGTAAATGTCTCTACAGCTATCCTCATCATTAAAAATAAAATCACAAGGGCGCCTGGGTGGCTCAGTGGGTTAAAGCCTCTGCCTTCGGCTCTGGTCATGATCTCAGGGTCCTGGGATCCAGCCCCGAGTCGGGCTGCCGGCTCAACAGGGAGCCTGCTTCCTCCTCTCTCTCTGTCTGTCTCTCTGCCTACTTGTAATCTCTCTCTGTCAAATAAATAAATAAAATCTTAAAAAAAATAAAACCACAAATATTAAAATATCAAACAAAATAGGTAGATATATCACTACATGTTTATTACAGTCTTAAAAAGAAAAAAATACTCATGGACTGTTGCTAAGGAAGGAAGTGAATCAACATATAGTTTGTTTCCACTCTTAATTTAACAGTAGATCTTTAGAATTGTTTGTTTCTATTTCAGGTACCCATCCCAAAACTACTAAAAACACTCCAATAAAACAGAATTTTAAAAAAATGTAAAGGACTCTTACTGTTTTAAGAAATATGTAGTTTCTCCTTATAAACACAAACTTATTAAAAATGAGATTTTCTCTAAAGGAGTAAGCACCTTATTCTGTGCCAAATAATTCAAAAAATGCCAAAACTTTCAATGAACAACTTTCAAAATCACTGTAAAAATACTTTTTTATGTGTGAAGGACTGAAAGATACAAGAACTGTTATTTCCATTTAGTGCTTAGGCTAAAACTGGCCATACTGTGCTCCTCTAATTTGGAAATAAGAGTTTACTTACCGAGCATACAAAGCAAGTGTCATGCCAGGTATAGCCCAGAGCCTCCAGGAACATGTCGCCAGCTTCTATGGGAAATTCACATCCATGGCATATGGTACCAAAAAGCGCATAATAATCTGTATTGGGGCAGGGTGGAGGTGGGGAGACATATAAACATGACAAAGCTTTAGAATAATAGTTTCTAGCAAGCAGCAACAAAATTGGAATCAAATGCGAAGATGCAGATAAAGTTACTAGTAACTGGAAAATGTTCAGAAGACATGCTTGGCTTGAGAAATAATGTGTAGCATGTTTCAGGGTAACTTTGGGGTATTTAATTCAGGGTAATTACCTTTGGGGTAAATGTTATTTACATAACTTAATGTCCTTTATTCCATTTTTCCACATAATACTTCTCACATATCTCCAGCTACTTAAATGTCCAAACACATATGAAGAACAACTCTGTTCCCTGATAAGTTATCAATAGACATGACTGTTTTAACAAAAGACAAGAGAATTTCCAAAAACTAGCAACGGTAAGACTAAAGGACATAAAATCAAGAAGAAATATCTGATATCAGCATTTTTCATAGAGTATCTGACTCGGTAGGGAAGGGGAAAAAAGGTCACAAGAAACTTCCATGAATTAAGTGTCATGACTGAGTTTCTAGCTGGACTGTATCATAACAGTATTAGCCATTAGTCTTTTGCTGCGATCTCCTTTCAAATTTATGACTTCATGCTGAAAATCCTTAGCCAAAGAACACCATTTACTTGACAGAGATTACAGTTATAAAATACAAAGAGGACTTCCTTCTGAAGAAAGCAGTATTGATGAGATGTTTCTTTATTATTACTAAATTAGAACTTACTGGCAATTTTCTTTTATGCAGCTACTCTCACTACTTGTGTTTACTCCAAGCCGGGCTGGAGTAGAAAGTAGACTTTCATTTCCAACTTGATTTACCTCTCTTTAACAATTCTCAATATTTCTTAGGACCATTTGCTCATCACATGTTCATAGGGTCCTACTATGTGCCTGGCACTGATGAGAGTTATAGTGGTGAAGACAGACGTGCTGCTCTCTTTATGGTGCGCACAATCTCACTGGGAGTAGGATGTCATCATTTATTACACTTTAAAAATAAGTGATAATAAATAATTTCAGATTGTGACAAGAACTACGAAGAAAATAGTCATGTGATACAGAATAGTTGGGGGAAGTACATAACACTCCATTAACTAGGTGGGTTAGGAAAAGCTTCTCGAAGGAGGTAACAATTGTGTCGAGAATTGACAGAAAAAGGAAAAATCACCAGAGAAAAGCTGAGGAAAAACTGATAAGTTAGAAGAAACAGCAAATACAAAAGCACTGACACAGGAAGGATTGGGTTTGCCTAGAATTCGGTGACAGTCATTATGGCTAAAATTAACAAGTCAGGAAACAACAGATGTTGGTGAGGATGCTGAGAAAGGAGAACCCTCCTACACTGTTGGTGGGAATGCAAACTGGTGCAGCCACTCTGGAAAACACTATGAGGTTCCTCAGAAAGTTGAACATAGAGCTACCCTATGACCCAGCAATTGCACTACTGGGTATTTACCCTAAAGATACAAATGTAGTGATCCTCAGGGGCACGTGCACCCGAATGTTTATAGCAGCAATGTCCACAATAGCCAATCTATGGAAAGAACCTAGATGTCCATCAACAGATGAATGGATAAAGAAGATGTGGTTTATATATACAATGGAATACTATGCAGCCATCAAAAGAAAAGAAATCTTGCCGTTTACAACAACATGGATGGAACTAGAGGGTATTATGCTAAGTGAAATAAGTCAATCAGAGAAAGACAATCATATGATCTCTCTGATATGAGGAATTTGAGGGGCAGGGCAGGGGGTTGTGGGAGGTTGGGAGGGAAAAAATGAAACAAAATGGGATCGGGAAGAAGACAAACCATAAGAAACTCTTAATCTCACAAAACAAACTGAGGCTTACTGGGGGTGGGAGGGTAGGGATGGGGTGGATGGGTTATAGACATTGGGGAGGGTTTGTGCTATGGTGAGTGCTGTGAAAGGTTTAGTAAGCCTAATGATTCACAGACCTGTACCCCTGGGGCAAATAACAACAACAGCAATAATAATAAAAATCAAAAAATTAAAAACGACAACAACAACACCACCAAGAATTCGGTGACAGAAAGTAAGGTGGTAGAAGATAAGGTTGGCCTAATAAGGAGTATAGTGTTTACTCGAGTGGAAGCCAAGAGGTATCAAGCATAGTCTAATTCACACTGAAACAAAATATTATCATAGCTGCTATTTGAGGGTCAGGGGGAAGAAGATATACCATTTTAGTTGGTAATTAGAGCGTCCAGGCAAAGAGAGTGAGCTGGATTTAGTTCTGACTGTTGAGGTGGAGAGAAATGAATGAATGTACATACACTGGGGATAGAACTGCTAGAATTTACTAATTAGATTGGATATGGTGAGAGCAAGGGAAAGAGCAGAATCTTAGGTTTTGGGATACTGGACAGTGGGCCATTTACTGAGATGGGAAAGTCTGGGTAATAACAACTCCTGGAGGTTGAAGAAATACAACAAAAATAGATCAAGTTGATTAAAAGTGACATTTAAATAAATCTTCAATAATACTATTCCCTTTCTGCAAGCAATTTTTGGGTCTAAAAATCTAACTTCTTAGACAACATTAAATATATTAAGGCTAGTTTTGTATGTATGTGTTTGGCTAGATAGTGCCTATCTGCCAGTTAGTCAAAATGTCTTGCAAACAGCAAGACATTTTAATTAAAAAAAAAATAATAAGCTCTTTCTTCAGAAGAATTAGGTGAAATTACAAAATGTGAAATATTCTGATTGAATCAGGGTAGGTAGCTCATAGCCATCCTGTCCCCAAATAGACCATAGAAGGGATAGTTCACTGGAATTTCCAGAGAGCTTCCTGGTGGATAGTCTGCCATAGATCTAGACTGGTCCTAACCAGGAACTAAAAGGAACTGAGTGATCAAAAAAGGGTCCAAGTGAAGTCCAATTTGACTAGCCTCAAATTAGAAGTTGACTGCTCCTTTAACTTCACTAGTGTGCAATATTCCCTTCCTCCAGCACCACACTTTGAATTTCAAGGTAGATCAACAATAAAACTCCATAGTGGAAAAGCAGTGGTAGTGAATGTAGGCATGATAAAGGGAAAATAGCTTATTTTTTGAAACATACGTGTGGTACTAATACCTAAGGCAGAGTAATATTAATAAATAAGCATTATGAAAGCTCACTTACAGCCTCTGGGAAAGAAAACAAGTGTTCAGAGCTCAAGTAATAAGACAAATGTAGTAGGTTGGTCCTTAGAGCCCAGATTATTAAAAGCAATTTTACTAAGGGAACAATCCAAGCCAAGATTACACTCCCATTCAGGAAGAGTAACAACAGATTTCCAATTTATTGTCAAGACAGTTTCCTTAAAAAGCAAATCAATATCACATTCAAAAGTTGATTATTTCTCATGTTTAAAACCACTCAAAATTCGCTATTAGAGTGTAAGAGGTGGCTTTAAGCTACACAATTTGGTAGAATTCATATCCCAAAACTAGAAGGGATTCAGGTAAAATATTTTCCTACTAGGTAATGCTTATATGCTCATTTCTCTTAATGAAAAGTTGGGAATATCTGTTTTGACAAAGTCATAAGAATTTTACATAGTTTTTTGCTATGTATTTAAAGTAGCTTTAAATGCCCATAAAACAGTTAGGAAATCTGCTTTGCCCGATATTTCCTTTCAACTTTACAGTAATATAGGGGTTAATGTTTTATCTTTACTCAAAACTTAAGAAACTAACGGCTTTAGGATCTTACCAGTCTCACAGTAGGGTTCACCATCCTCCAAATGAAAAACATTATTACGAATGGGTTTTCCACAGGCCACACACACAAAACAGGAAACGTGCCAAGTTTGTTTCAGAGCATTGATGACTTCCTGTTATAGAAAGGTAATTGGATGTAAAGAAAGATGACAATACACAAATGCTTATTTTACTAGTTATACCAACATAACCCTTTTAAACTGACTCAAAGTAGACACATGCTTTGTCTTTACCATGTGCTTTTCCTCTAAGTAACAGATGATACTTAAGGACAGACTCACAAATCGTCTAAACTGATACACTGTATAATAAGTGTGTTTCCCATAAATACACATCAATAAACTTAAGGAATGATTATGTTTTTTAAACATTATACATGTGGTGAATAAAATAAGCATTTCATAAGTGCTTGCTACAAAACATTCTGCTTTCTCTCAAAAGGGTGTCAGGGAACATTCACTTACAAAGGTTTCATAGTATTATCTTGAAAATGTCATGGAGGAAAAAAAAAGAAAATGTCATAGAAGAAGGGCAAAACATTTGAAAATTAAAACAAACCTGTGCTTTGGTGCATTATGGAAGCAATAACATAATCAGTGTAATCCAATCAGTTTAACACATGTTTAGGATTCTGGAAGTCAGCTGTGACTACACAAAGCACACACTCAAATGAGTGTCTAAAAGTCTGAACCATAAAGTATAGATTCTAATCAACAATGGCCCTATCGTTAAAAATCAAAGATTTGCACCAGATTTTAATTAGTAAAAGAAGTCTTGAGAAGCTGGTTTTACAAAAAATCATTTCTTTAGATTGAAAGAGATAGAGCCATTAAACATTATTTTTGAAGAATAGTTAATAAAATGGGAATTTACTCTTTCCATAATATTTATCACAAAAAAAGAGGATGCTACACATATGGTTATAATTTTGTAAATGAATTACTTATAAAGAGTAAACTGGAAGAAAATACATCATAAAGTTAACAGGAATTATCTGGGATTGGTAAAATATATAGGTCATTTTAATTTTTCAAGCATTTTTTGGTATTTTCTAATTGCTGTAAAGTGAAATATTTTTAACAAAAATTGTTAAAATAAAATGATACAGAGTAAATTATTAGCCTTAGAAAATGCCACAGTTCACTACTGAAGGATACTGAGGAGAAATGGCAGTTGTTTAGATCCGAAAGATTACTATGAACAGGTACAACAAATGTACATTGAACCAAATCATTTCTCAAGGCTTTTGGCATTTACTTCCCTTTCTATCCTTGAGACAGATTACTATTCCTTCTTTAATAGGAAATCAAATAACTAAAACACAACCCAGAGAATCTGTCTTTGTAGTGAAGTTATGGCCCATCTCTCAGGCAATGAGGGTAAGATTTCCATTTCCTAGAACCTCATTTGGTTCTAAGACTGTTATGTAACACTGTAATATTAATTATTCTAGAATTTATAAAATATATTTATATACTAAAAGAGTCTTATTATTTGTCATTCATTGAGAAGTTACAGCCTATATCGTTCTACTCTTTTGTTCCCAACATATTGTACAAGTTAATAATACAGAAATATTTCATGTGGTATAGTTACAATTTAAGTGTCCTCAAAGTTTTAGAACCATTTACAGATGTAATCTGAAATTCAAAGTACTCAATAATTCATACTAACTTTTCTCTAAATGATATGAATTAAAGTTTCATTATTATATTTTTATAAAGAGAGTATTAGAATACAGCAATACCATTTCCCTCTTTTGCATTAGCTGTATGAGTTTCGTGTGAGACCAGGTACCTTGGATGCCTCTAAAATAAAATTCCAACTCCTGGTCACCATAAGAAATGACTGACCCTTTCTTTGTAAACTGCAAACTGGATATTCTGGAGCAGGAAATTCATTCATTCATCATTATTTATTAAATATCTGACTCCTAAATTACTCCCTTTTTGCAAAGAAAAAAAAGGTGCTTAGATTATTTTTCTACCACATGTACGTGCTCATAAAATAAGTTATATTTTTAAACATTATATGCGTTTAAGAAAAATATATCATTTATAAGTCTCATGTTTTATATATTTCATGAGATCTGTGCCCTGTGCTTGAACCCTGACAAATGGGGAAATGCTGCTCTTATAAAAGCTATGGAATTTAATTTAAAACAGTGAAGGTGTCAGTTCTGAGAACTCTGATGTGTGTGGTCCTGTGCGACCTCTTCATTCCTGAGCAAACAGGGTCCTGTTGAGGTAGCACACCCACAGTAAATTATTTTTTCCCCACAGTGGCTAGACTTTCACCAGACAAGCGAGCACTCAGTAAGACAAAACCAAAGACAACTTAACCCCATGAGTCCGATATACTTCTACAGAGGTCTATTTAGTTTTGCTTTACAATAATAAACAGTGATGAAAACAGAGAGGGGAACAAGTAAGAAGAAAATAAAAAGGAAAACTGATGGAAGGGTTTCATAACAAAAAAATTAGTGTGCTTTAAAGCTCACTCAGAATAAACAGGTTTCTGATACTTACTCCAAGGATCTTCCTTTGGCATCGCCCACATTCAGGAGCAAAGAATTTCTCATAGCACAGCTCACAATACAGGGCTCCCTTCTCCTCTACAAATCCAATGTAGGCCATTGTATTTTTGCAGTGAGCGCAGTTAAATTCTTCTGGATGCCAAGATTTCCCCAGTGCCACGAGGAATGGTCCCCTACCAGAAGAAAAGAGATCAAGTTGGCTGGGGAGTAAGTTTCTAAAGTTAGCTTGGACAGAACCTCTTTTATGCAATGTCCAAACAGTTAAATACGTGCTCAACTACGGTTCTCAAGGGCTGAAAACAAGGGTGCTGTAAATTTACATAGGAACTCTGAGCATTTATGTAAAGAGAGAGAGGGAAGAGTAAAAAGCGGGATTCTTTCGAGGAAGGGATTCTTTCAAGGAAGGCCACTTCCCCCATTTTTTCCCATCTTCAAGAGACTTGGTTATGTTTTTTGAGCTGCAACGAGTGGCTCTGTCTGTATCATGATTATGACTGAAAATAAGGATGTTAATTCCAATGGAAAATGAAGCAATCAGAAAAAAATACATGGCTTAGGCAGAGATGGGAATTTGACATTTCCATAAAATAAACAAAAGAGAAATCTCAATTTGGTAATGTCAGAGTCTTAAAATTCATAGCAATTATTGCCTGAGGAAACACTGTGGTCCATTTCTGTTCCCCACACATTGTTTCATTACTTATTCCTCAACTTTATTAAGCATATCAAATGTTTATGACCCCTCCAACTAGACTATGGAAACTGTCAACTGGCTATTAGAGACTGTTTTGAAGCTACTTAGGAAGGTTTTATTTAATTAAAACATGAGTGATTTTTAATGCACATTTGTATCAAGGTAACAAATGTTTGTAAAGAGTTTTTTTCCATTAAATATTATACAGTCATGAACTGATAAGATGGGTTTGGTTTGCTTGACAGGAATCCATTATGAAGCCTTATCTAGTCATGAAGCCTGCAGAAATGAACCATTCTAGCCTCTGCAACATACTTTTCAGTAGCTCCATCATACTAATCTTTATTCACAGAGTGGCTTTACCTCCAAGGCACTTTTACACTTATCCAATTTGTCCAGGCAACATTCCTGTGAGATAGACCAGGGCAGTTATTTCAAATTCAGTTTAACCGATGGAGAAGCTGAGATACAAAATGTTCAAAAGATATGACAAATATCATAAAATCACTGACTGAGTGAAGGCCAGAAGCTGAATTTCCTCATTCCTAGCACACTGTGTAGGTCAGCTGATACTCTGCTTTTCATCTCATTACCGTCAATTAACATCACTGAGTGACCACAGGATAATTGTCAGTAAGCAGGGATACCTGACTTTTACACAGATTATTAATACAAAAAGTCACAGTAATGAGCATCACAAAACCGGAGTATTTTTTTCACCTTTGACAATTACATAAACCTTAGTATTCAGTAACTATTTCCCATTGGGAAATTCTTTGCAAATACATTGATGTTTACTTAGAACTAGCACCTAATTCTGCAAGAGTCAAAAAAGTAAAAAGGCTTTTGATGAATGATGCAAATATGTTCTGTGAGGTGTAAGAGGGTATTTTCTAGCCTCATTTTTATGTTAACTTTTTAAAATTAATAACACGATGCCAATTTTTGTCAGCTAGAGCATACAGTTCTCTTAGCATTTGAGACAAGTAGTTTATTATTATTTTTTAAGCTTTAGGGTGCCATAAGTTTTGTTATCACTAAAAAGGAATGTCTTTGTTAACTAATACCTGACAGAAAAAAAAAAGTGCCATAGATCATTTATTCTGTAACCAAATGTTACTTTGGGTAGGTTGTCCCCCAATTTTTAACTGGATTATAAATAACAGTCCTACTCAACAAGTTCCTTCCTCTCATTTTCTCAATATGTATTTGGCAAGTAGTTTACCTTCAAAGATAAACCAAGGAGTCACAATGCTCAAAACTAGACAATGTTTTATGATTTATGAGTATGTGGAGCTTTTTTTACCAAGTGGGTATCTGGTTGGAAAAATCTGTCAGGTTAAATTTACTGTGACCACAACATAGGGATGGTAGAACTTTGCTACTTTGTTTGGACGCGAAGGCAGATTCCAGAGGATTTGTTAGGCTGAATTTTTTTTTTATTAGGGCACATCATCAGCGCCTCCATAGGCTGGATGGCCCCTTGAAGCCAGTATCCTTATTCAGCTGTCCAGACTGCAAAAATCAATCCAACCTCCAACTCCGCATTCTATCAAAGTGCCATATGTACTTGGGGTAAAGAAAGAGCTTTACCCCTGGAACACGGCTATCAGTGCCACCAAATATATAACAAAATTCACCTGAGGAAAAAATAAGACATTTAGGAACAACTGATTTAGGAATACATAGCCCATTTTCTAGATTTAATAAAATGTGTGTTGAAATCAAGTCAGACCAGCAGAGAAGGAGGTTTTGCAACTTAGAGCATACTGGGCCCAACCCACTCCACAGAAATTATTCCCTTAACGACCGGTGCTCAGCATGATACCATCAGTCTGCACCGACACTTGTCATAGGACATAGCTCTGTAACAGTACTCTTGCTCTTCCTCTAAATTACTGTTGAGAGTGTTATTTGTTAGATTACACAGAGGCACTTGCATGTGG
Organism: Ailurus styani; assembly: GCA_002007465.1. Classification (NCBI taxonomy): domain Eukaryota; kingdom Metazoa; phylum Chordata; class Mammalia; order Carnivora; family Ailuridae; genus Ailurus; species Ailurus styani. The sequence continues at coordinate 2,472,819 of LNAC01000152.1, forward strand.
ACTCCTTGGATAAAGTCCTTTCAGGTTTCTGTAACAAGAACAGTTTTGCTTCTTCTGAGCAATAGGTTTGATTTTTTACTCATTGTATAGTACATTTAAAAATTAACTTTCTTCTTTGTTGACCACGAGAAGGCTTAAAGCCAAATTCAGTCTAACCACAGGCAAGTATGTAGATCATTGTTATTGGTTTTGTCCGGTCTCAATGGCAAATTTTTGTCCGGTCTTCATTTTTAATGGTCCCATTCAAGATTTTCATTCTTCTTTTGCTCCCTTCCGTAATTTAGAAGATTTTCTTATATCTCATGTACTTTTTTTAAGATTTTATTTGAGACAGAGAGAGCACGCATGAGAGAGCACGAGAGGGGAGAAGGTCAGAAGGAGAAGCAGACTCCCCATGGAGCTGGGAACCCTATGCGGGACTCGATCCTGGGACTCCGGGATCATGAACTGAGCTGAAGGCAGTCGCTTAACCAACTGAGCCACCCAGGTGCCCTATTTCACATATTCTTAAAAGGGTTTTTAAAAGGAGTGGACCAGAAAGAGTTAAAGTACTGACTGGCTGACAGAGAAGAGTTATCCTATCCTATGAAACTTTTACCCTGTTTATCTTCTGTGAGACTTATGCCAAAGAGAAAAAAAAGAAAGAAAGGCAAGAAAAGATGGCAAAAGGAACAGAAAAAGAAAACTTACATAGTGAGAAGATGAGAGGGCTTGCAAATTTCAATAGGCATAATCTAACACGGATTCAGCTTCAAAATCAAATGCTTGCTTCTTGCCTCTCTTTATTATTTAACTTGAACAATAAAGCTCAGTGATAGAAATTAGCTCTATAAATAGATGAAGAAAATACCAACAGCTACCTAACATTCTTAAGATCATGTGGATGATGAACCGTAAAGCTGGAAATTCTCCAAGGCCCAGCTACTACAGATTAAAAATTGTATTTGACCAAAAGTTACTACATTGATAGAAGTTAAACATAAAAAAGCTAAGAAATCAAAAGAAGTTTATCAGCAAAAGTTAAAAACAAAGCCACATAAAAAAACAACTCATGCTCAAAAATAAAAATGGAATCTGATACTCTACTTAATTTGATGTAATAATAAAAATGTATAAACCAGTTTTATATTATGGTCAAATTTTGGGAAGGGCCTGGCATGAGCAAAGAGTCCAAGAACAATAGAACAAAAGCAAGATTTTTCTGAAGCAGAAAAGATTACTAGGAGAAACTGTGCACACGCCATCACAAATACAAAGATAAATATAAGAAAGAGAGAATAAGAGAGAATGAAACACACTTGAACATAATAGTAAAACACTCTAGCAAGACTTAAAATACTCAAAATTAGCAATATTAATAATCCTTCCTAAAATTTATAAGTGCTTCATTTTTGATACCCTTTATTCTTCATTTCTAGTAAATTTCACCCGAACTTTCCAATTTGGAGCAATAAATAATATAGTCCCACCTTCATTGAGTAACATCTTTAATTTGTAAGCCCTTTAAAATACTGCATCCAAAAGGTTGGAGGTCAACTATAGCTTTTTATTCTAAAGACATAAGTGACTCACTGTTCAAGAATAAATGCAAGGGTAAAATGAGCGTGAACATAACAGTGAATAAAAAAAGACAAGTTCTAAAAAACTGTAATATTAATTGATAATTCTTTAAGTCTACTGGAGACAATTATACTCAATTATTTATATTGGTTATTATAAAATCCACAAAACAGGAAAATGTGTTTCTATATTTTACACGAATGAGAGATAATTTCAACTTGGAGAAACTGTTATCATACATTCCTCCAAATATTTTTAAAAAGTGCATTCATCAACTGAACAAGTATTTACTAAATATAACGATATCTGCCGGATACTGCTCTAGGAGCAGAAAATAAAGCAGGAAATAAAGCCAGGAAAGGCCTGCTCACACAGAACTTCCATTCTATTCTAGCATGAGGGAGAAACAACAAACAATAATCTAAAAAAAGGGGGGGTATGTTAGATTTTAAGTTCTGAAGAAGAAAAATGAAGCAGGGAGGGTAGGTAGGGAGACTGTGTATGGTGGGGGGGGAGCAGAATTTAAACAGGGTGGCCAGAGACCCTGATATTTGAGTAAAGACCTGAAGGAGGCAAAGGTGAGGTATGCAAATATCCAGAGGGAGAGAATCTAGGCAAGAAAAACCACAAAAGCAAAAGGCCTGATAAAGGTGCCTGGAGAGTCTGAGAAACAGCAAGAAGGCCATTGTGCCTGGAGCAGAGGAAACAAGGGGGAAATTACCAAGTAATAAGGCAGAGAGATAATGAGGTGGTGGTGGGGTGAGGGTGACTGTGTAAGGCCTTTAGGCCATTGTAAGGATTCTGGCTTCTACCAAAAATGGAATCATTATGGGGTTTCGAGCAAAGGAGTGACATGATCTGGTTTATGTTTTATCAGGATTTACTCTAGCTACTGTGTTGAGAACAGACAGGTAAAGGGCAAGGGCGAAAGTAAAAAGGTTAATTGGAAAACAACTTCATTATGCCAGGTGAAAAATGATAGTGGCTTGGATCAGGGTAGTAGCAGTAGTACAAACAGGAAGAAAGGTTCAGATTCTGGGTATATTTAGAAGTCAGAGTCAAAAGGATGTGCTGATAGGTCACATGAGGTCTGGGCAATTGAGAGAATAGAGCTACCACTAACCAAGAAGAAGGAGACTGGGGAGGAGATAGTATGTAAGTAGAATTCTAATACAGCCCTTTAGATATCTGCCTTCTGGTGTATATGGCCTGTGTGATCCCCTCCTCTAGAGTGTGAGTGGAACCTGTGAAGATGATGGGACATCACTCCTGTAACTAGTTTATTTTAGGATTATGCAGTTGTAATATGAGTTCCCCAATAAGCTGACACTGAGTTAACTAAGAGATTGGTGTTTAGGAGTATATTAGTTGCCATATATTTGTGAATTTCCCAAATGTTCCCCTGCTATATATGTAATTTCACTCTATTCTGGTCAGAGAACATACTCTGTATGACTTCAGTCCTTTTACATGTATTGAAACTAGTTTTTTTAGGATTATGCAGATGTAATGTGAGTTCCCTAATAAGCTGACACTGAGTTAATCAGGAGATTTGTTTAGAAGTATATTAATTTCCAAATATTTGTAAGTTCCCCAAATGTTCTCCTGTAATATATCACTAATTCCACTCCATTCTGGTCAGAGAACATACTCTTTATGACTTCTGTCCTTTTACATGTATCGAAACTTGTTTTACGGCTTAACATGTAGTCTATCCTGGAGAATGTTCCATGTACACTTGAGAAGAATTTATACCCTCCTGTTGTTAGCTGGGATAGTCTAAAGATGTCTATTGAGTCAGTACACAGTGTTGTTCAAAGCTTTTTGTGCACTTTCTGTGTAGTTGTTATATTCATTCTTGAAACTGGGATACCAAAGTTTCCAACTATTATCAACAGATTATTTATCATTGTTCCCTTCTATTCTACCAGTTTTTGCTTTGTGTACTTTGGGGCTCAGTTATTAGGTGAATATATATTTGTAATTGTTGTACCTTCCTGATGGATTGAACTTTTTATCATTATAAAATATCCTTTTCTCTTTCAACACCTTTTCTCTTAATGGCTATTTTATCTAATATTAATACACATAGTCACTTCAGCTCTTTTTTGGTTACAATGTTTGCATGGTGTATCTTTCTATATACTTTTATTTTCAATTGATTTGTCTTTTAACCTTAAGTGTCTGTTATAGGCAGCATATAGCCAGATCATGATTTTATCTACTCTACAATTTTCTTAGAGTGTTTAATCTATTTATATTTAATGTAATTGCTGATAAGAGTTAGGAATTATGAGTACCATTTTGTTATTTTTTTCTCTAGTCTTACATTTCTGTTGTCTTTCCTACATAAAAGAATGAAAAAAAAATCAAGGTCATCAGCTGACAGTGAAAATGGGAAGTAAGTTATCAGAGGCTTATGGAGAAAAAAGAAGATATAAAGTGGCTTTCTGGAAGAGTGGAGAAGTAAACATACTAGAGAAATACAGCAGACTTTGGTCACTATTAAGAACACACCTGAGATTAACAGTCATGAATTTCAAGTGACACTGGTTAGTATGGTTGTGGGTTTCCTTCCAGTCACATCCACTTTCAGGTGTAGGCAACAGAGTAAACCAAGAGTAGATTTTATCCAGCCTAGTGGTTTCAGTTAAGTGAATATGATGAAATGAGATATGGGCAAAGGAACTGAGGCGATACAATGGATACTGACTATTGACTGACTATGGAATTTAGACTAGATAAGAAGGGAGGTGAGGATACTGGGACCAAAGGGACAGTGAAAAGGTGTTTGGATCAATGAATTTGAGGTGCTGGGGGGCAGGGAGTGGTCAAAGGATTTGCTGGAGTTGAGGTAATAGGGACAGGGTGGAGATCCGAGCAATGGTTCTTGAAGTAGAGTGAGCTACTTAGAAATGAGATTACGAAGTAAACGGAGTTAATGGTAAAGGCAAGATCTAAGATTCAAGTGAAAATTGGTGACTGAAGTTAACTGGAGGAATCACTAAAGTAGACGATGTCAGAGAATTGGCAGACCTGGATATTAGAAGGATCATATAATGAAATCACCAACATGGATTTCCATTATTAAGATATTTTCCTGAGGCAAGATTAATTTTTCAGTTTTACACAACAGTGACAAATTTAGAACCCTACGGATATCTCATGATTTTCCTAAGTACCATGATTAAGGACTCCTTACTATGGATATAAGGGCAATACATACAGGTTTCTTATATTACTGTGAGGGTACAATGTACCTCTCACAATGCTTACATTATTACATTATGGTTATCTATGCCGGGTCTTTGGCTTTTCTATCAGATGATAAAATGTATAAAAACAGGAATTGTCTCTTAATTTTTATATACTATTGTATGAGTATGGCAACTTGCACATGAGTTTTTCCTTTTTTAAAGTTTATTTTTAAAAATCGAGATATAAATGACATATAACATTGTGGAAGCTTACAATGTACAATGTGGTGGCTTGATGTTTCTATATTCTACCACCCTAACAGCTAACACTTCATAAGTTTTTAATGGATATTTGTTGTATAAAACTATTGATTTTATAAGTAGACTACTGAACCTTATTGCTTGCCATTTCTTTCAAATAAAAGAAAGTGGTTTGTTGAGCTAAATAGTCCTCACCTCTCCCCTTTGCACCAGGAGGATTCTCGATGTATCCCTATTAGACTTATTACCACACTAATATTATTGTTGATTTGCTTGTTTGTATTTTTTACTAAAGTATAACTGTGTTATTTTGCTAGGGCTGCCTCAACAAAGTACTACAAGTTGGGTGATATAAACAACAGGAACTTACTTTTTCACAATTTGGGAGGCTAGAAGTCATACAGATAATAAATGGTAGAACCTAAATTTGAGCCCAGATCTGTTCAACTAGTGTTAGACAAACAATCAAGGTGTTGGCGGGGTTCCTCTTTTCTAAGGTTTTTCTCCTTGGCTTATAGATGGCCATCCTCTCCACGTGTCCTCACATGGTCTTCCCCCCATATAGCTGTGTGTCCAAATCTCTTCTTATGGGAATACCACATTCTGAGGTACTGGGGGTTATGACTTCGACATACGAATTTGGCGGGGACACAATCCAGTCTGTAACAGTAACTTCCTTAAGGGAAGGGAATATGTCTTTGATTTCTGTCTCACTGGTGCTTAAAGTGGGTGGTACATAAAATACTTAATAAGTGTTACTTATAGAATGACTGCATTTCTACATTAGATGAGAAAAGGGAACCCTGGGTTATCTATGAGTCTAAAAAGGCATGTACGTGTGGTACAAAGTCATTTTGGTGGGGAAGTAAGAATTTTTAATTATTCAATCTATTATTTACTCCCTTCTCTCTCACTTGTATACTCAAGCATTATGAAGAAAAGTACATTGCTGCACTCAAGTTATGGCAGGGCTGCTTAAGCTGTTTTTCTCCTGACTTAATACAGTAACATATATGACTGTGTGTATACGTATTCATAACAGTTCTGTATCCACATATATTAATATATCTTGATGTATATTTTCTTTATACAAAATTAGAATCATACTTAAAATCAAAAATATATTTGTTTTTTCATCTTAATATAATACTATAAAATTTTTCCTAAGTAGTAGTTAAAACATGAATAAAATTTAAAGTTAGATCTGGGCTCAAATTCAGGTTCTACCATTTATTAACTATATGACTTCAGGCAAACATGTAACTTCTCTGTGCCTCAGTTTTCTCACCTACAAAACTGAAGCAATTTCAGTAACTGTCTCACAAGCTTATAAAGAATTACATGGGAATTCAGGTAAAATTCTTAGCGCAACATTTGACATATGCTAAGAACACATTAAACAATTATTATTATTATCCAAAACCAGGATCTCAATGGCACCATAATATTAGTTGAACATCTGTGTTCTTTCCAATGTTTAACTATTGTAAATCTGAAATCTTGGTCTATATGTCTTGCTCTAAAACTTGGTCTATGTCTTTGGTTGTTTCTTTAAATTCAGGTGTTAACACGTTACACTAAGAACCTTTTTATTTTCAAGTGAAATTTTGACCAAAAGAGAGAATAAATAAAACCTACTAATAAGGGAATGCTCAGAGACTGAAATGCACAGTGCAAACAAGCAAAGTAGAGGCCCTGTTGGCCTCTACTTGGGGTAACTGAGATGGCCCAGTATGAGGGAAGTTTGAAAATCACTGAGCAAGAAACAGACGAGTAATGTTAAAAACCTCTCTCTCACTGGAATAAACAATGGGTCACCTCAATGTGATTGCTCTGGTGCTATACTTCAGGCAGATACAGAATAAAAACACTGTGGCTATTTCTTTTGAACATTCCATAGCTAAGAAATTCAAGCACTACAAATTCTATACTTCTTTCACAAAGATGCTAAGCAGAAAGTGAATGGTTTAGTCAACTCCAGGTAATACAAGTGTTGAATCGATTTTAATGCCACGAGATATAATGGTCAAGAAAAACTAGAATTTTCATAAACCCCATTCTATCTGGGAGACTAAAATGTGGTTTTGGCTACATTAACTTGATTTCTGTTTCCCTATTATACCAGCACCCAACTGTCAATCAAATCACGAGTATAAGAGTAAAAAAAAAAAAGGTACCTCTATCACAAATGGATTGGAAATGTTCCAGAGCAAACTTAATCAAAGCATCGGTAGATTTTTTTATCTACCCATAAAAGGCCCCTTATAAATTATAAAATGATAGTAAACTTCCCAGAGTTCTCCAGGTTACAATATTCTGTATTCAAAGTATCAAGTCTGCAACTGCAGCTTGTTTTTGAAACAGGTGTCCAAGTGAATGTCACTTGATCTAATGTGTCCTTGCTTTGGTAAGTGATACTGACACTGAGGCCAAGAACAGGAATTATGCTTTGACTAGGTCTTTAAACTGACAAAAGTCTATTCAAGCTACTTTAACATTTGAGCACCAAGCAAATGTGCTGTGTTAATTACTGTTATATGATCTTGACATGAACTAATCCCTGTTTCAGTTCCTATTAACTTCCCTAGTAAATGAAGCTTTAATGCTTAACTGATAACAGTGCTGGAATAATCCAGAGCAATATAAAACTTAACAGATAAGGGAAAAAAAGTGATGGCCATTCATCTTATTAACATAATATATATTTATTTCACATGGCAGAAAGACTGTGCATTAAAATTACATCCTGGCCTAGCATTATAACTGAAACCAAGGCAGGTAGGAAGGGGTGGTAATACAATTTCTATTTACATCTGAGTATTTTCTCCATACTAAGTTTTTCACATACATTGGTACTGATGATTATAGGATGTCACAGAATTTGATAATCAGAAAATATGAATCAACAAGTGATGGGATTTGTTAGCCCATCCAGTAATTGCTTACAACAGCATACGAACAGCAGTGACTCCCGTCTCCATAAAGGGTGCTTTTATCTAGAATATAGCATCCCTAACTACCAGTCTAGGTAACCAAAGTAGCATAACTTATAGAAATAGTAAGTCAGAACATATTTTTATTTTACTAATATTAATCCTAAAAATATAACAACTAAATACAGTTAGTAATTGGAAACATACTTTTATTTATTGGAACAAAGCAGTACCACTCTAGAATCTATTAGCTTACATATTCTGTAAAGTGGTAACCCTATAGTCCCACTGTTAGGACAGTGACTCTAACTAAATTGGTATTATGGCTTGAACAAGTGGCTCTAGAGTCATGCATGACTTGTTCATGTAAAATACTCACAAATCCTTCTGTGTATTGGTTACTCTCTAGACTTGGGAAACCTCTACTGATTTTCTCCTTTTCCCCATAACCATTATTACTACTACCACTGCTATGGCTAATTCTTATTAGGCAGATACTCAGTGTGGAAAACACATTTAAGTGAAAAATAGTAGCTTACAAAATATTGTCATTATAATTCCATTTCTGTAAAATAACACCTGTCTTTACATGTGTGTGTTTTAAAAGTGTGAACTCAAATATTCTCAGTGGTTATCTTGGAAGGTAGAATTATGTGTGAATTTTTATTTTTTGCTTTCTGTTTCACTATATTTTTGAAATGTTACAAAAGAACGTTTAAAATAAAAAAGCTCTTTTTTTTAAATCATGTACTGTGTGCTCTGTCCTTGACACATTTATTATTTAATAGTGGGTCAAGGAAAAGAGTATGTTTGGTTTTTAAATAAAGTATTGAGGCTTCTTGGGCTCCATTTTAAGCATTAACCAGAAACATTATCTTAAGCAATAACTATGTAACAGAGTAGAGGAAATACAGGTAAGTCCTAACGTTATTCAACTTTAGAGAAGCCACTGTTTCAACTCTTTTAAAACAGGATAAATTAAAAACAAGGAGAGAGCCTGGGCAGTCATTTCAGCTTATCATTTGTTGCTAATGTCAACAAGGCAACTCACAGAGGCAACAAGGTCTTGCTGGTGGGATCCCTGCAATCAACGTTCTTATCTATACCTCCTAACATTTTAAAAAAAACCACTTATTAAAGAAGTGCTCAGAGGTTTATTAAGTGCCAATACAGAGCATTCACTTAAGATCTCTGGGCCTTTTATTCCTCTTGGAACTTAAGAGACTATAAAACATATTTGGGTAAAAAATATTTTAAAAAAGCAGGTTATGACCTAATCTAAAATTGAAAGCATTTATGAATAGATCTGAGGTAATTATATCTTCCAGGGCTTAGGTATTCAAAAATCCAATCTTCTTTTCTCTAGGGCTCAAAGTTCTTTATTTTATGTCACTAGTTATTTTTCATCTAAATGAAAAGTCCTCACTTTTACAATTTGTAAAAGCATGAGGTTCAGACAAATGATCTTCGGGGTCCCTTTGAGTCTTAAAATTTTATTAATCTCTGGAAGGCCACATTAATTGTTATTTTTTCTTAGTTCTGATAGGAATTAATAACAGAGAAAACTGGTATTTTTAGTTTTATTTTCACAGAGCCCAGAATTACTTTTCATTATAATAGATTCTAACAAATATATATACATATATATTCAAATTTATCTACTTCAATAACTATTACATAGAATATTAATAGAAAATAGAATATTTTCACTAATAAAATGTCAAATCTTTCAGAATATATATGTATACTTACATATATATAAATAAAACTCTGACATTAAGTACTTTGAAGAACATTTCAAAAATGAATAGCCCACCTGATGACCTGGTTACAGTGGGCACACATTGGAGTTCGTTTCCCCGCTGGAATGTGCTCAGCTCTTTGCACTAAAGTGTCCTGGTCACCTGGCTGGGGCTGTCCCCCGGCTGTGCTGGCTGGAGCCCCTGCTCCAGACGAAGCTGCACTGTTTGAGATTCTTCCAGTGGAAAGCGCTAGGAGTTAAGACATAGAAGAATGAGCTTGAGAGTAAGCCAAATATAAACTTTTGCTAATAATCAAATAATATTACTACTTTTTAAAATAATCTATTGATTTGTTTATTCGCTCACATTTATGGAGAGGTTATGTAGCAAACACTGGACTATGACTACAGAAATAAACAGAAAAGAAAATCAAGGATTACAATACAGTGTAAGAGCTATGACAGATGCATGCATTCAAATAGTCATGAATGCATAAGATGTGGTAGGACAAGAAGAGTCGCCCTGCTTTCAAGAGGAGATACACAGTTAAGGTGAATATTGACAGCAAGGTAGTTCTAGTCATCTAGACATCTCTGCTAACCATCAACAGGTTTGACTCCCAATACGTCAGAGGCACATTAAAAATCTCAATGTGTTAAGGATAAAAAAATAAAAATGAACTCCCTGTATCATCTCTCTTCCTCTATTCTCTAAGCAGACTGTGAAATTGGTCACCCAGTCATATAAGCTACATGAGAACCACCCTAGGACTTTTCCTCCTTCATCTATGGTTATCATAGGTCCTGCTGGTTTTACAGCACAACCTCTTAACTTTGCCCACTCTTCTCCATTCCCACAATACTGTCCTGGTTTAGGTCCTAACTATCTCCCACCTTGCTAGTCACCAAAATGTCTTGTGCTTTTTAAATGTATCCTCCCAACTGCCACCTTGGACTGAAATCTTATCAGATCACAACTCTGCAGAAGTCATTTCAAGGATCTCCCTCTTCTCTGACCAGTAAATGTTTTCCATGCCTTTCTGAGCACTGCATCCAGGTCCCTCCAGGGCTCTCTGCCTGCCCCACAGCACACCTCTCATTACTCTCTGCCTCTGTCTCCATGCTGCAGCAATACCAAATGCCTCACGTATTCCTGTGAGTCTCTCTATGTACAGGTTGTCTTCACCGTCATTGTTCTCTCCTTATTTCTGTGTACCTAGTAACCACCACGTATCATTTAAGATTCAGCCCAGAAGTCAACTGCTCCAAAAATTTTCCCTCAAGTACCTCTCCCCACTGCCCATGCCAAATAATTCAGACTGAATGTTTCTCTTCCACATTCCCATAATCTTCTGTGAATGACTTTATTACTGTTTCTACTTCATATACCTGTGTCTTTTGTCCCCCAACTAAATAGTTAAGCTCCTTGAGGGCAGGAAATGTGCCTTATTCCTCATCCTAGCAACTAATACAGTGTCTGGAATGAATGAACAAAAGAATAAATTAATGAACTGAATGAATCAATATATAAATAAGTGAATGCAAAATCTGTGAAGGACTGAAACCAACAGGAGGCCTGCTCCTTACCCACCAGCAATTACAATGTAGTAGAAAAGAAAAGGCATATATTAAAAAGTTGTTTAAAAGGAACAACTTTTGTTTACAATAAGTAATAACAATAACACAAATTAACTGTATTTGTGTGTATTGATAGGATTCATACTTTAGGTGTGGTTAGAACTGGATAAGATTAATTAGGATAACTGAAAGGATACTTTTCCTTACCAGAATAAAGCCTGTTTGCAATGATGTGCAATTATGGATCCAGAAACCCAGCATTTTTTTTTTTAAGATTTTATTTATTTATTCGACACACACAGAGAGATCAGATCACAAGTAGGCAGAGAGGCAGGCAGAGAGAGAGGAGGAAGCAGGCTCCCTGCTGAGCTGGGAGGCCGATGCGGGCCTCGATCCCAGGACCCTGAGATCATGACCTGAGCCAAAGGCAGAAGCTTTAACCCACTGAGCCACGCAGGCGTCCGAAACCCAGCATTTATTAACGCTCAGCACATCTACAGTGCTCGGTCTGGCACTTGAGTTGTAAAGTGGCACTTTACAGGCCAGAGAGCTTTACTACTGCCCTTGTTTCAAGTGACTCGGCTGGGCTAGGAACATGTTTTCATCCCCTTATATTCACACTTTATCTTACAGAAATGGGAGAGAAAACATTGTATACATTTCTCTTCCTTGTCACCTCATTTACTTGCACAGCACAACCAGCTCCTCTGTGGGTCTTCCATTTCTATATCCAAACCCGACTTCCCTTAGAGCAACAGATACGCGTTTTCAATATCAAATCTTGTTCTTGTCTTTCATTTCAAGGCAGGCAAAATGGATTTCATCTTTTTGCACACATCCCCAGCTCTTCCTAAGAAGTCCTTCTTGTATGTTTGAATTCTCCCACTTACCCAGGCACAACCCTCTGTCTCCATGTGCCTGACAGTCCCCAGACCTTAACAACTTTTCCATTATAAATGTTCCCAAGCCCATCTTTTTAATCCAATCCCATGGGCTATCATGTGAGTCCCAGTCTCAAACCTCTCAGGTTGGGACAATCCAAGTCTCCTAACCAGTCTCTCTGCAGTTAATCTCTTTTCAACCTATTCTGCTAGACTACTTTTCCAAATATACTACGTTCATCATGGTTTCTTGTTTATTTAGTCTTGAGAGTCCTGTCCCTCAAGGAGCTCACTCCAATCTTCTTTACAACCTTGTCTTTTCTGCTCACTCACATCCCGGTCACCATCATACTATATTATACTTATTTAATATTTAACTTGAGCCATCACTATTTGAAGGCACTCTTGTCAAATCCCTTACAACAGCTCTATGATTCAGGCAAGATTACCAACATTTTTTTCTTCTATCTGAGGCAAAGAATGGTTAAGAAACTGGCCCAAGGCCATGAGGCAAATGAAGGGCAATCCAGAACCCAGGCAATCCTGCTCCAGAGTCTATGTGCTCAAGCACTATGCTACAGAGTTTACTCACTGTCCCTTGAACATACCAGGCTAGACCTGCTTCTATGACCATCAGCCAGTGAAATGTCTCTTTCTCCAGCACTACTCACAGTTTTCTCCTTCTACAAGGCTCATGCAAGTTCCCTTTCCTGAGCTCCCTCACATTCCTCCCCATATTCCTCGACCGTCTGAGCTAGAAGTGCTCTCTTGCTCCTCTTAACATTCGCAACACCCTTGCCTGTATATTTTATCAATATTTTATAACATCTTTTCCTTCCTAAGTCAATGATAAACTCTTAAGGAGGAGAAATTATATAATTCTACTATCAGAAAACTGTCTCACAAATAGAAGGCAAAAAATTAATATTTAATCAAGCAAATGAAAAACGGGAAGGTTCCAAATCACTTTCATTTTGCCTTTTAAGAGAACAGTATTAAGATAGATATTTTTAAAACGTGGATTAGGTTCAGTATTTCAAACAGTGGGAAAGCTACCAATTGAAAAATCTGAAAATCAGACCTCAAAGAGACTGAAACCCTTTCATCTACCATATGCCTTTATTTTATCACATTATCTATGCATAAGCCCTAAAGTACTGAGTCACTGAGACATTTTTAGCAGTAAAAGAGTGTAGTAATTCTCCATCAGTCATTGTAAAATGGGACATAATCCATCTGGTTCATGCCTCGAGGAGAAGGTACATGGGGAACTAACTTATTTAACATGATAAGTCATTGTTAAACATGAAACATGTGACTGTGTCTTAAATACATATAATAAAGCTCTAAGCTCATTGCTGTTCCTTGCTTGCAAAGAAAAGCCTTGTTTTCTGTTACTGCCCCATATTGACCACTTTGGATAAGACAGAAATTCTCACACCTCTGTTTTGTTGCTGTGTTGCTAGTACTTTGGCCTGAACACAAAGCTACACAAACCCTGTTATAATTAGCAAGCTGTGAACATTTCCAAGGCATAGTTATTTCCCATATGAATAAAGTGATGTTTCATTTCTTCAGACTGAATTTCTCACTACTTTAGTCTAGGAATGGGCAGCTTTTGAGCCAGCAAGTGCCAAGCCCCTGGCCTCTGCCCCCTTGGCTTAATGGGGAGAGGGAGGTGTAAGAAGGTGAGGTCTTGTGACAGGGAAGGCACCACAAAATGAGCCCCATTTCCTTAATAATTCTGTAGGGAATGCACTACCATGCAGAGAAAAACAATCTTCCATGGGTGGTACAGAGACTAAAACACTTCACATTTATCAAACCTGTCATAAAAACCACTTTTATGTAGAAAAAAATACATCTCTTTAGAGATAGTAGTTTAAAGATGACAATCTACTTATTCGTAATAAAAAAACTATTTAAGTTCTAATAGAGCTATTAAATAGGACCATTAAATTAGCCCCATTTTATAATCTATGAATCTAAGTTACAAAAAATTTAAGTGACTTACTCAAACCGAGTAATGAATGAGTCAGTAGTGTCACAATGAGAACATTAGGAAGAAGTTAGTTCTTGAGTCAAGTTTTCCTTTTAACTTTAATCTTGAGCAACTTCCATTAAATCTGGCGTCTTTTGTGGCTAATCTCTACCCCACAGGGACCATGTTGGAAAATCAATTTTTATTCTTTTGTATAAAATGTAGCACCACAAAATGCATTTAGAAATTTAAAGCCACTAGCTACTCTCTAAACCAATAGTGTTGGTGAGAATACCTTATTAACTTAAGAATGGTTATTTGTGAGTCATCTAAAGGTTTAGAATGATATACATTCATACGTTTTTCATGTTTTTGTTTTTCAGCATTATGATAGTCAAACTGAAGATTACATAGACTAGTATTAAATAAACATAAATTAGTATAAAAACCTAGCAGCATGCTATAATACTTTCTCAGTATATAATATGGAAAGTTATCAAATTAATCAAGCCACGATATGCTGAATTGCTAGTTTTTCAAATAATTATCATAGTGATACACTGGCGAATCCTAAGAAGCAATACAATTTTAAAAAGCAAACAGAGCTCTGACTTATAAACATGAAATTTAACTTATAACTAAGAAGTAAAGTCATCTCTTTTGGACTACAGACTATAAATTGGAAAAAGGATTTTAAAAAATTGAACTATGTGCATTAATTTAGGTAGGACACCCACCTCCTGTTATTAGGAAAATCTTTGTGATATATCGTTTGGAAAGATAAGGAGAAAATTCTTCACTCTAGAAAGGTCTTAACTGCATTATTTCCCAAGCAGGTGATTTAAGTTTGCACTATTCAGCAAAATAGTTAACACAAGTTTTAGGCAATTTTATATAATTATAATAACATATGCAATATATATTATATACATTATATGATATAAAATACTATAAGGAATTCAAAATTATCTAATTATTTACTGTGTGCTTCAAAAATAGCTCACCTCACTAAAGGGCATTTGTTTATATAAACAGTTTTTGGAGAGAAAACAGAGATTAAGACCAATAGAACCCCTGGTAGTACAATGTGTGAATTCTCTGAAATCAGATGTTTTCTTACTATATTAAGAATAAAGTGGGTTAGGGGCACCTGGGTGGCTCAGTCAGTTGAGCATCTGCCTTCGGCTTGGGTCATAATCCCAGGGTCCTGGGATCCAGCCCCACAGCAGGCTCCTTGTTCAGTGGGGAGCCTGCTTCTCCCTCGCCCACTGCCGGCTGCTCCCCCTGCTTGTGCTCTCTCTCTCTCTCCTTCTCTTGCTGTTAAATAAGTAAAGTCTTAAAAAAGAAAAAAAGAATAAAGTGGGTTATTTGATATTTTTCCTTTCTAACCCTGCTCAAAAAAGGCCATTAACTCTAACCCAATACATTAAAAAAAATAGTAGTGAAGATTATAATGTATACATTAAGCACCTGGCCAGACTGTACTTGAATAGGCATGAAATTCATCAGTTAATTCTTTTGGTTCAAGTCAAATTATTCAACTACCAATAAAATATTCTTATTACTAATATGTAATAGGTAAAAAAAAAAATACTACATTAGGTCAAACCTTACTTGGAAATTTAACATAAGTCAATTGGGAATGGGAGGGATGATATCCCAAAAGACAAACTAAAGTAACAACAGATGTAACTAGCTAATATCTTCTAAGGTAGGTTAAGATGTACTTTTGAATTGCTGAACAAATTATTCAGTAGAAGAGCAAGCTTGGTGTTGTAAGATGAAAAGCTCACAATAGTATGAGAGATACATAACCTGATGATTTCTTACCACCTCCACAGTACATCCATCCTTGGTCCAAGCCACCAACATCTCTTGCTTGACTTACTGCGGTGACTGCCTAGAGATTTTACTACTACCCTTGCCAACATATAGAGGCCTGCAAAAGCTAAGTCAGACCTATGCTCAAAACCCACCATTAGCTCCCTGGTAACCAATGGCCCTATAGAATCTGATTCCTGCTACCTCTCTGACCCCATCTGCCACTCTCCCTTTGCCCATTATATGCAAGGCACACTGGCTTCCTTACTGCTTCTCTAAATGGCCAGTACGCTTCTGATTTAGCGCCTCTGTACTGTCTCTTCCCTCCTCTTGGAAATACTTTCCCTGGCTGTTTGCATGGCTTTCTCCCTCATTTCCTTCAGGTTCTCTGTTCAATTTAAAAATAACCAATTTTAGGGGCGCCTGGGTGGCTCAGTGGGTTAAAGCCTCTGCATTCGGCTCAGGTCATAATCTCAGGGTCCCGGGATCGAGCCCCGCATGGGGCTCTCTGCTTAGCGGGGAGACTGCTTCCTCCTTTCTCCCTGCCTGCCTCTCTGCCTACTTGTGCTCTCTCTCTCTCTCTCTCTGTCAAATAAATAAATAAAATCTTTAAAAAAATAACTAATTTTATTAATGTAGCTTTCTCTCACCATCCTATATGAAATAGCAATCCCCTACCACAAACCAGCATTCCCTATACTCCTTAACTGGTTTATCTTTCTCCACAGTACTATGCCCATCTAACAAATTTTATATTCTTTTTATTGTTTTTTTTATTCTCTATCTTCCCACACCTTGATGCCAGGGATACTGTCTATTTTATTCACTGAAATATCTCCAGCACCTAGAACAGTCCCTGGTATATTGCTTAATAAATCTTTACTTAGAGAATGAATGACTCCAGTACCAAAATTATCATCTTCCCATTAAAAGGAACCAGACTCCTTAAAGAAACTGCTAATTCTAGGATTGGGACAGAAAATAAACAGGGGAAGTCTAGAATATCTTTTCATATTAGAAAAGGAAGGAAGCTATCAAAGACTACTAGAGTTGTATCAAATGGACTTTGAAGAAGCAAATGAGACAGTTTGAGCATAATAAGGATAATAACCATGGACTAAAATACTTCAAATATGTTTAACCCCACAAGCTTACAATGATTCTGAAATTTAAAAACAAAAAACCATTAGCATTAATCATCTTTAGAGGATGCTATGGAAACAATTATTTTAAAAAACAGTAAAATTTAATAAAGAAAAAGAATCAAGCTTTAACAATTTATCAGTTTATAACTGATATGTTTCATTTATATGCCATTCACTCCCATGCCATTTCTGAACCATTCTGAGGCAAATTCAAGATCTATTACTTAATCCTTAATATTTCAGTATCACCTGTAAAAGTACACTCTTTTTTAAAAACCTAAGCATAATTCCATTATCACATTTATCACTAAAATAAAACAAAATTTTCCTTAACACCATCAAATAACCAATTTTCAATTTTTCCTGATTAACCCCTGTATTCGTATTTTACTGTTGCTTATTAGCTTAAAAACACAAGCGTATTGTTTTACAGTTCTCCTACACAGATATTACTGAGGCAAAATCAAGGTGTTGGCAGGGCTGTTTCTTTCTGGAGGCTCTAGGGAAAATTCACTTCCATGCCTTTTCCGGCTTCCAGAGGCTACCCAAATTCTGTGGCCCTCTTCTGCCACCTCAAAGCCAGCAACAAGCTCTCACACTGCATTACTTATCCCTCATATCTTCTGCTTTCCTCTTCCAGTTCTAAAGATCCTTATGATTATGCTG
This sequence comes from Ailurus styani, assembly GCA_002007465.1. Lineage (NCBI taxonomy): Eukaryota > Metazoa > Chordata > Mammalia > Carnivora > Ailuridae > Ailurus > Ailurus styani. The sequence goes on from LNAC01000152.1 coordinate 2,490,583, forward strand.
GGCTCTCCAGGATAATTCAGGATAATATCCCCATTTTAAGGTCAGCTGACAGCATTCGTAAGCCCATCTTCATCCCTCGCTCACACCTGTGACATGTAATATAACATATTCATAGGTTCTCAGTATAAGGACATGACCATCTTTGGTGGTGGGGCATTATTCTGCCTACTAGATATACCCCAATCCAGTATTAATTAGGATCCAAATAAGGTCCACTTGTTACATTTGGTTATATGCCTCTGAAATCGCTATAGTTTATAATCCCTTTCATCTCCCATCCTTTTCAATATTCATGTAGAAGAAACCGAGTCTCTAGTTATACATGTGTGTGTATTTGAACTTTTTCCTAGAGGAAAAGCTTAGAAATTTTACACATGTTTGATCTTTACAACATTATAAGGCATTAATATTACTATTTAATAGATCAAGAATATAAAGCTCAGAAAGGATAAATGACTTGTCCAAGCACGTGTAGAGTAATAAAATGAGACAAATGTTTTTTGAACAACTATTCTGTATCACATTAATTTGTTAGGCTTTACCACTCTGAATAAGAGAGACATAATTTCTGGCCTCATGAAGTTTAAAGAAAGTTGTAGACCAGTAAACAGTCAATGATGTTATAGTGGGACAAGTGCCAGAATGATGGAAAGATAATGAGTGTAATTACAGATCTGCATTCAGTCAAGTATATACTGAGAGCTCAACAATGTGACAGGCACTATCTTACGTATGGCTACACAAAACGTGAATAATCCTTGTCCTCACAGAGCTCCTAGCTTTTCTTGGTTTTTTTTGTTGTTGTTGTTTTGGGTTTCTTTTGAGTTGGAGGTGCTTGTAGTTCTTCTAAGTACAGATAGTCTATTGAATATATGAACTCAGGAAAAAGATCTGAGCTAGAAGAATTGATTCAAGAGTCATTAGCATATTGATGACATTTGAGGCTGTGGGAGTTAATGAGATTGTTCAGGGAAAGTGAGAATGAAAACAGAAGAGCTCCTAAGGGTAAGGCAAATAATATAAATACTTTGGGAACACAGAGAGAGGTAGGAGAAAAACCTGGAAAGTGCATGATGTAAGCCAAAGGAGGAAAGCAGAGAATTTGGGATTCAAAACCATTTCTGTCTGACTCTAAAGCCTATGTCCCTAAGCATTCATTCATCAAATATTTATCATTTACCCAGGGTGTCAAACTCTTTGCCAGTCACTGCAATGACCTACGAAAATATGACGGCAGATCTTCTCAAATATGGTCTAAATCTGGAAGTTCTAATTTCTGGATCAGTTTAGAAGGAGATAATAGTGATAACTGAGATGATTAATTTCTGCTACTTTAATTTCCTTAATGAGCCTGCCAGTATAAATTTAGGAATAATGTATGAAAGCACTGTTTTTTATTTGCCCTGGTGTGCCTAACAGCTTAGATTATCACTTTTAAGCCCTTCGTGTGTGCTCTAAAAGATGAATTTCCTACAGAGATCTAACTTTCTTTCCCTAAACCTAGCTGCCCATACTTTTAATGTCTGTAAAGTTCTTGAAATAAAACATATGGATAAAAGGCTAGATTCTTCATGTTTTGACTAAGAGATATTTAAGAAGATGTTTCAGAAAGGAAAATAAAATTACAGATCTAGTACTTTTGCTAATGACAAAGAGTCTTGAGCATTTGAATGTTAAATTCATTTTTTGTTGTATAAACTCTATATCAGTGTGGGATATTTCAACTAGTACATATGAATTAAGATAAAGCAGCAGAGAAAGTTATGCCAATAAATCTAGGAATAACCATAAGATATTTTTCTAAATCCTGTAATATTTCATTCTTATTAGGTCAGAAATAAGGCTGATATCAAGAATGTTAATGCTCCCTCCCCAAAAGGAAAAGACAAATGTTTACAGCCTCAACAAGACAGAAGTCATATGTGAGGTTTTATGGTGTAAAAAACAACTGGCTCAAAGGCAAGGGGGTATTCCAGTTATAAACACTAAAGCTAATGTTGGACTCATAAATAACTGGGCTACATCAAAGTGACATTCTGGCACTCCTGGGGAGATAAAGGACTGTAATTCAACATCTCAGAGAATTTGTTCACAAAGGTATGGTAGAAATGTTACACATACTAAATCGGGTAGCAATGATGGCAACATACTTGCATGTTATCCGGTGCAGCAAGTGCTTTCTTTTCTGCCCCTTCACCAACCATCTCAAACAGATGGTGACCAAGAGAAGCACAGAATCTGTGCATTTTGTCTGCCAAGCTCCTTATGTTGAAAGCATAAGCAACAGTCTACTCTTCATTATCCAGGCATGAAACCATATCCATTACAAATAGGAAAGATTTAAAGTTAAGCCAAGATCTAGGATTAGAAGAAAGTACATTCTAGAGAGGTTTGTACAAATTTTATTAAATGGAACCAAGGATTTTTTTTATTCAATGATTAAAAGCAAAATTGACAGATTAAACTATTATCAGTTCTCTAAGCAGTGGAGAATGCTGGTATGTATGCCATAAAGAATTGGAACAGGTGTGCCGAAGGCTAAGTATCAAATATTTCTGCAACTTCAGGAGGTTAGTTTCTTCCATTAGCAACCAGCCTTTCAACTCTAAGAACCCAGATTAAACTGGATCTAGAGTGTCTTAATTAAAGTGAGCATGGGGACTTGGATTAGGTTCAGTTCTCTTCTTCTTAATTTGTTGCATCACATGTCATTAAAATTTGGGATATATGCACTTGCCTTTTTCTCCTAACTGGCTGACCTTACACAGAAAACTTCTTATTTGATCAGAATTACAAGCAAAAGAAACCCAGTGTGTACCTTGCAGATAAAGATATGAGATCTTAAAATATCTGGTCTTGCCATCGTTCAATTAGAAATCAAAGCTTTATTTATTGGTTATATAGAGAATTTTCTAAATAATCTTAATATCACTGTTACAATTTCTAATCTTATAATGGGAAGACAAATCCTGCTCTAACTATGGGAGCTCAATGTGTTTCGTGCTAAAGAAAAGGCAGGGGGGAAGGGAGGGAAAGAGAAGAAGGAATAATAAAGAAAAAGAAACAAAAAAAATAAAAACTCAGATAAATTATTTAAAAAAACAAACAAACAAAAAAACAAATCTGAGGCATCATTCACAACCCTGAGAATACTAAAAGAGATCACTGGTGAACTCATACAAAATCTAAGCTAAGAATTTATTTAAAATATTAAATTTGTAAAATTTTGCTCATATTTGGATGAGAAAACTGGAAAGGACATGTATTAAAATTAGTTATACTCACAATATACCTAGAGTTTTGACATATCTTATTTCCAAAGTAACATGAAACCCAAATGGGCTTGGCTTTTACTATTTTCCCACAAATTTTCATCTATTTATATACATGGAAAGCAGCCTAGTCTCAGAAATAAAGGAGAAAGATACCTCAGGTTTGAGTTGCTCATATAGATAGATTTCTTAATGTAGGAAAACCCTGAAGCAGAAAGAAGAATAAAATTTAAGGAACATTCCCCACGTCAAACAATATCAACAATGTCTCTCATGATGATACATGCTACTGGAAAACTGAAAATTTGGGATACTCCTTAAGTTTATCTTACTACTACCACTACTTCTCTAAGATAGTTCTCTCAATTAAAGCCATTAGATCTCTGAAATAAATGACATTTTATTATCATTATCCAAAGTTATGTTTGAATTTCACATCTTTTAAAAGCAGAGAACACCGTTTAGCTATTTTATGCCAGAGAAGCAATGCATCTACCACAATGATAACGTTAAGATAACACTCAGGCTCCTTATTCTGCTAACTTCTAGCTCCATGAATGCAGGAATATGTTACGTTTCTCAACCTGTAAAACAGCAACTACCTCAAAATATGGGAACTTAGGGGCGCCTGGGTGGCTCAGTGGGTTAAAGCCTCTGCTTTCGGCTCAGGTCATGATCTCAGGGTCCTGGGATCAAGGCCCGCATCGGGCTCTCTGCTCAGCAGGGAGCCTGCTTCCTCCCCTCTCTGCCTACTTGTGATTTCTCAAATAAATAAATAAAATCTTAAAAAAAAAAAGTGGGAACTTAAATTAGGTGGTATAAGTAAAATGTTTACGTACATTTTCTTAAATGTGCAAGAAATGCTTCTTCATCAATGGCAATTATTATTATACTCTCACGTAAGATTTTATGTGGTTAAAAAAATAAAGTATCAACTCATTCAATAACTACTTAGAAAATACATACAATGTTTTAGATCTAGGAACTCTTGGTATGAAAGATACACCCAAGAATAAGATACCTGCCCCCAAAGAGTTTATCTTCTTACAGGTGCTGCTCATAAGAGGCAACAGAGTGCCCTCAGATTAGTGTTGTCAAGGGTGCTCGCGACTCCAAGAAAAGTTTGGATCTACTATACAGAACTATCAAGCATAATTTTTCTTATTCCTATGGTTTAAACCTAGGTTTGGCAAATTTTTTCTGCAAATGGCCAGAGAGTAAATATTTTAGGTTTTGTGGGACATACAGTTTATGTTGCAACTACTCGACTCTGCCATTGCAGTAGGAATGGAGCCACAGACATCATGTAACAAATGTAAATAAATGAGCATGGCAGTGCTCCAATAAAACTTTATAAAAAGTTGGTGGGGGGCGCCTGGGTGGCTCAGTGGGTTAAAGCCTCTGCCTTCGGCTCAGGGTCCTGGGATCGAGGCCCGCATTGGGCCCTCTGCTCAGCAGGGAGCCTGCTTCCTCCTCTCTCTCTCTGCCTACTTGTAATCTCTCTCTGTCAAATAAATAATAAATAAATCTTAAAAAAAAAAAAGTTGGTGGGCCATATGTGACCAAAGACCATAGTTTGCCAACCCCTGGTTTAAACCATATGCATCAATTAATAAGAACTAATAATTCTTTATGAAAATCATATATGAATAAATTCAGGTATCTCCTCTTAAGATTTAATATTTTAATTTTAGGATCAAAGAAAAATGGGGAGAAAGAAAAGCTTTCACAACCATGCTCTTGCATCAGCACTGAAAGCTTCCAACACATAAATAAATTAGTTTAGAGGAAAAAAAAAAGAAGACAATTAATGGTTGTTACCTTTATTTTTTCCTGAGAATCATGATTCTAAACCAAAATCTACTTATTATACAAAAAGACAAAGTATATTTACATGCTTCGCACCACAGTTTTAACAGTGGAGCGCTCCGGTCTGGCCTTTACGGCAAGTGGACTGTTCAGTTTAATGATGTCAAAATGCAGGGGAGCAGATGGCAGTAAAACATTATTAGAAGAGATGAAACATATGCAACTGGTAGCAGTTTACTTATTCATATAAAAATTTAAAAATGGAACCAATAAATCTATCCATCTCAGCTAAGCAAATCTAGTTATCTCGATTTATTACTGTAACGTAAAGCCTACAATGAAATTTGGGATGGTTGTAGAAACTGTAATTTCCTTTCTCACCCCTATCTTCTTTAGACTTCAAATAAAAGATAGAATTTATATCCACTTAAAACTGAGATGCACATCATTCAATCTTTGATCTAATCAGATCTCATAAATACATCTGAGTCTTCCTTGGGAAAAAAATAAAAAGAATACATCAGATCTCTCCAAAACTCTGTCCATAATGAATAAATAAGCTTTCCTTTATTGCTAAAATGCAGCACACAGCAGAGGCAGGGTATAGTAAGGGTCATGTTAACTAGAATCTTAGCTAAATTTTAAAAATGGAGTTTAGATGCAAGGAAAATGTTACTTAAAACAGACCTTAGTAGCCACCAGTCACCTGGTTTATGCAAAGCAAGACTCCCTTCTTTGGAGTCTAAATAATATAGTCATTGATATTATCTTGTGACATAAGAAAATGCACTATTTAGTCAAAATAACAGAATTCAACTTAGTTCTTTTATTTTAAAGATTTTATTTATTTGTGTGTGTGTGAGAGAGAAAAAGAGACAGAGACTGCACAAGCAGAAGGAGCAGCAGGCAGAGGGAGAAGTGGGGTCCCTGCTGAGCAAGATAGATGCCCAATGAGGGACCTGATCCTAGGACTCTGGGATCATGAACTGAGCTGAAGGCAGATGCTTAACTGACTGAGCCACCTAGGCATCCCAAGTTCAACTTAGTTCTGAACAACTCTGGCTTCTTTCAGACTCTGTTGCCTCACTGGTAAAATGATGCCCATTTAAAATTTTAATGACATTGTCTTATTGTACACTGAGTAAAAACACATTTAAAAACTTAAAATATTATACAAATAAATTACTATTAATCAGTGACACCCACGATTTTATTGTTAAGCAAGAGTTCTTTGCTTCCTACAAGACTAACCATTATACTCCTGAGTTCTAAATGCCCAAATGGTGATGGTGAGTATTCCCCAAGACCAGATGCAACAGAAGCTAAAATTAACTAAATATTCATTTTTGAAAAGGTTGTGACTTTTTCCCTTTTTCATTTGACTGAAATTTTTTTTTTTTAAAGATTTTATTTATTTATTTGACACAGAGAGAGAGATTACAAGTAGGCAGAGAGACAAGGAGAGGAGGAAGCAGGCTCCCTGCTGAGCAGAGAGCCCGATGCGGGCCTCGATCCCAGGACGCTGAGATCATGACCTGAGCTGAAAGCAGAGGCTTTAACCCACTGAGCCACCCAGGCGCCCTTCATTTGACTGAAATTTACTGTGTCCCTAAAAGACTTTCAAAAGATCCTAACTTTTCTATTTATAGCTTACTTGCACTGTGTTCTTTAAAACATAATTCGTGTTTTTAAGAAAAATCAGCGATTCTTATAAATCTCATTGTAAATTAAGAGCCCTTGCCTTTACTACCTATATTAAAAACTGTTTCAAAAAGATAATGTATATGTATTAATACATATAATCTGATACATTTGTTCAATAGGAGTATCAAAGATTACAGATGGCTAATATTAAATAAAATACTGCTAGTGTATCGAGTATGTCACCATCAATTAAATGCCTTTTCTTTCATCAACAGAGTATCTGCCTCCATGGATACATTTAACAACAAAAGTAAAAAAAAGAAATCTAATAATTTTTTGCCAACATCAGGGGACATAAGAATAAACAGGGAATTGTGTGTACATTCGCACCGAGGTGGCATTATTCTAAGAAGCTGTAAAACATGCTAATGAAAACAGCAAAAGGAAAAATTTCAGCACACCTAGACAATACTAACTACTGTAAAAGAACACAAAGCAGAGTTTTTTATTTTCAATGGATTTATGAAATAGTTTTCTACAGAAAACAGTGAATATTAGCTACTATTATATAGCTTAATGATTTTCTGAGTAAGAAATTGTAAGTTATTTATTAAATACTTAACATAATGTTACTATAATTAATTATCACAAATGCTCTTAAAAGCTACCTATTTTGAAAAAGAAGAAAAATCCTGTAATTAATGAAAAAAAAATTTTAAGCATATCTATCAACTTTAAGCCTTCTGAAGTACATATACATATAGTATACACATATATGTATATATACATACATAACATGACTAATTTAATTTTAATTTTTGACTGGTAAGGTTCTACAGAATTTTTTTTGTTTGTCTTTTAAGAAACCCCTTTTCCACCTCCTAATGTTCATTTCCATGATAGCATGTAACACAAGTTCTTCCTGCAAAGGGAAGGAATGCAATGCCAAAGCTACCTATCTCATAATTCCAACTATAAAGAATTGGAAAAAAATAAACATTTAGAAAATGATGATTTAGGGGAAATTAATGTACTTGCCTATGGAAATGCTGCACAAATAGACTATAAAGGAATGTTATAAAAGTAAACTTTATTTCTCAAGTGTAATACATGATGCAACCCACTCATATTTATATTTTCTAACTAGACATATTACATTAAAAAAACCTAGACATAGGGTACCTGGGTGGCTCAGTGGGTTAAAGCCTCTGCCTTCAGCTCAGGTCATGATCTCAGGGTCCTGGGATCAAGCCCCACATCGGGCTCCCTGCTCAGCAGGGTGCCTGCTTCCTCCTCTCTCTCTGCCTGCCTCTCTGCCTACTTGTGATCTCTCTCTCTCTGTGTCAAATAAATAAAATCTTAAAAAAAAAACAAACAAAAAAAACCTAGACATATTCAACCAATGTTCTGTTCCATAATCTGACTTACTCAAAACCAAGCATAGTTTCTCCAAGCCAAGTACAATCCCTACCAGTGTTTTAGTATAGGATAAATAAATGCGATCTAGGGAATAAATATCCTTGGAAGAGCAATGTTAGAACTTGTCTCCCAGTCAGGTTAAAATGTGAAGCTGCATTCTCTTGTAACCTTAGAATTCTCTCCATTTCCATGGCCATGGCCCAGGGTAATATTATCATCATTGTCACTGTCCTGGATTTCCTCAACCACCTCTTAATTTAGTCTCCAGAACTCTAATCTTAATCTCTACACTGAGGTCATAATGATATTTTAAATACATTAACACCATAATGATCTTTTAATAATGTAAACCTGATTGTCACTTTCCAGTTTACAGATTTGTTAAGGGCTTCCATTCTGCATCAGTCTACACTCTTATCTTCAAAGTCCTTTTCTGACCAGGTCCCCATTAACCCATCCAACTTTCTGGCCACTATATAGCCCTGAATATACTGAACAACTTGTTCTTCCTCCAAGAAGCCAAGTTCTCTGAGAGCTTTTGAATATGTTGTTCCCTCTCCAACTTGGCCTCTTCCTAAAAATATTCAAGGGGCACTGGCTACATATGATTTTATTGTAGGCATAAATATTCACACTTCATTCCTGCATAAAATATGACTCCACTATAAACTCTAATATAAACAAATATTCTATCTCAAGATTGTATCATTGGAACTTTATTGGTCTCTTTCTTTCCATTGATCTAGACCTCCCTGACTTCTGACCTGGCCCCTGTAATCTGACTTAACGCTATACCTTTTTTTGCTGATTTCTATTATTTACTGGTGTTTTAGTTTGCATCCATGTCAATTTGTCCACATTGACAAAATAAGCGGCTTTATCCCTAGTATTTCTTCTGCATTCCACTGTTTGGTTCCTTATAGGCCATGTATTCCCATATTTTTTAGGAAAAACATCCCTACCATAGGGCTTCGGATCTATTACTACTTTTTTAATTACTAGAAATAAATAATACAGTACTAGTTATAGTACTGCTGATGTTCACAACTTTTAAGTCTTATGGCAGTTTAATGCTTCAAGGAGAGTGGAGTCCTCTGCTCCCTAAACAATATGTGTAGCTTTTAATGGCAGCCTTTGGCAGACAGCACATCCACGTTTGTTCAATGACTATTGTGGGAATTTGAAGTCTGGTAGAATGAAAGAACAATTTGCTGTGAATCCCTCAAATCATATGAAGAAGATGCCCGAAATATAACAAACTGACCTAATCCACCCACTCATTTACTTAGCCACTGTCATTGACTGAAGGCCTATAAACTGTGCCAGGTATTGTTCAGGTAGTGCAAAACGAAGATTAGTAAGACTTGGTCGCTGTCCTTAAGAGGATCTAAAAACAGCCGTAAAAGACACATATGTAAACAATTACAATGAATACAGTGAATGCTATAATAAAGCCATCATCAACATTTTGTAGGAACACAGAGAAAGAATAGCCAATTATTTAGAGGGCTCAAGAAAGGTTCACAAAGGAGATAACATCTGGTCTTGAAGAGTGAATAGAAATTTTTCAGGGGTAGAAGGATGGAAAAGTATTTCAAATAAAAGGAGCAGCTTTACAAAGCACAGAGGTGTGTGCCCAAGGAATGATATGAACTCTTGAACTTTAGTGTGATGGGATTGCAGAGAACATGAAGAACTATATTACAAAATAGGCTAGAGAAGGAGGTTGGCACAAGGTAATAAAGGGCACATAAGCTCTGTTAAGAAGCCAAACATTTCATGTGTGGGAAGCAGAGAGCCCAAAACATTTTCAAGCTGAGAAGTCACATGAGAACGGTTCTGCTGGATGTTAAGAGTGTGAGCTATTAACGCTGTCACTAAAAGGCAGAGAGAAGTAAAAACGTAACTCAAGAAACGATGGTTTCTTGAGTACCATCTATGTATCACATGCTTCAATATATGTTACATCATTTGTATGTATACATACACATTTATTTACATACATACAAAACAGCATTATATGGGATGTTTTTTAGACCCTTATTTTAACAGAAGGCTCAAATGCTCCATTTAAGGAACATCTCGGGCCTTCTGAAATTCATGCCTATTCTTCAGAGCCACCACCTGTCAGCAAAGCTGGTTAGATGAACAATAGGCCTGGTCCAGCAGAGCACTGATTACACTGAATGAATGAATTAGTCATTCTCATTTTGCATATAATTAAACTCAAGTTAGAAAACCGATGTGCTTCCAACATCTAATGGCTCTTCATGACTTTTAAGGCTGGATTTATGAGGAACATCTGACTATATTTGGTAAGACAGAAATATTTTATATCTGCATCAAATGAACTGAACTTATACAATCTGGAATCTGTAACCCAAAGAGAATCTAGGGAAAACATTTCACACCAAATTAGATCACTTACATAAACACAGCAACATATTTGTAACTTATACCATAAAATTTATGATTGTTTTGACAATATCCACCTAACTACTTATTAATTACATACAATATGAAGATTTTAATTATTAAAACATCTACTAGACATACAAATATAGTGAATTAAGATATAAGTTTAAAAAAGTACAAATCCCCAATTCTGAAAACTAGTAAGAAGAATGTCACCTTTTACCTATCTTCCTAGATCAAGTTAACACTTCTAAAGGGACTACTACATTTGAACTATTAAAGTTTTAAAGGCGCAGGGCAAGTAGAAAGTAGTATTGCTAACTTACATAAAACTCAACCTTGGATTCTTACTTCTATTGTATCTTAATATTTTCATGCAGACTATGAACTTTTCAACATCTTGTATCATAAAATAGTTAAGTCTTTGCCAGCCACTGACAAGCTTGTGTATGCACGTGTGGTAGTGTATGTTAAACTCCATGCCTGAGAAGAAGAAGATGATCCAACTTAAACTGTAACTCTGTTAACATACACACCTAGCTCTTCTTTATCAACTTCTATAGCATTACTATATTCTTGAACAACTTTGTGGTAACATAAGCTATTTAACACCACAAATGAAATGATCTAAGATTCAAAGTCAGAACCTTAGTGGAGATAATGGAAACCCATAACAGATTCAGAACACACTAGTAGGTCTTAAAATTTCAGTCTTTTCAATGCAGTTTTTTTGGGGGGGAGGGCTATCATTTCAAAACCATATTAGTCATCCCAATAGACAAAAGTATGTCTAAAATACTTAAATAGGGCGCCTGGGTGGCTCAGTGGGTTAAAGCCGCTGCCTTCGGCTCAGGTCATGATCCCAGGGTCCTGGGATCGAGGCCCACATCGGGCTCTCTGCTTGGCAGGGAGCCTGCTTCCTCCTCTCTCTCTGCCTGCCTCTCTGCCTACTTGTGATCTGATCTCTCTCTCTCTCTCTGTCAAATAAATAAATAAAAATCTTTAAAAAATAAAAAAAAAATACTTAAATAAACAATTACCATTTTTTTCTTAACTACTAAAACATAGTAAGAAATACTGTGACCCAAAATATACATGTTTACCTGCTGACCCCAAATATATGTGCTTGTACTTACTTATATATGTATACAAACTAAACTACATTTTCATAACATGATACCCACCTACTCTTACTATGTTAAAATACTTAATATATTAAAATATTCTTATATCTTTCATTTTTATTTCATTTTTAAATGGAAATACTGGCTATGATCCATTAAATTGATTTTAGGATCAACCAAGTGGGTTATAGACTGCAGCTTAGTAATTTTTATCTCATCTCACCCAACTCTAGGACTTATTTTAAAATGATATCACTGGTACCAGTCAACTCTTTGATGATGGTGGGGGTGGTTCTTTTTTTCACCTACATTAGACACAGCTGTGAAGTATCAAAAGAAAGAAGCCTGAAGTTTTCAGTGTGAGAGAACTCAATACTTTATTAGAGTCAGCTAGGCAGCAACTGGCCTTTCTAGCTTTTGCCTCCCCTTTGCTGGCACTGTAGTTTTCACAGGTGAACTGTGAAGAACCTAAGAACCCATAATGAGACAGCTATCCCCTTCTAAATCAAAAGAACATTTTCATTTGCATTAGGAAGCTCTTAAAACTACTTATCAAAGAGTAAGAGTAGATTCTGAGATGGTTTTGGTTTTTTTTGTTTTGAAATATGGCTGGGGATTTTGTATTTATTTTACAATTTTTACAAAATAGTGTAAAATAAGTAACTTTTACATCATATAATACACATTAAATGCCACATTTGAAGCACCTAGAGCAAAATAAACAGCAGGAGTTCTGCAAGTATTTTCTAATTTGAGCTAAACATCATGATTTAATTCAACTATGATTCACAATGGTACATACATTTTATGATATTAATGCTTTAGAATGTCATATAATGTTTATATTCTTATAATTTTGCTGAAATTAAATTATATTTTTTGTAAAAAGTATAATCTTTTAAATACTGACCAAATGAATCACGATTATAGTTGTGTTATTTGACTGCTTTGATAATTGTAACAAATTACACTCAAAGAAGATAGGATTCTGTTGCCCTCTTGTGGTAATTTTGCTGTAGTGTCTTCTCCAGGAATTCTGCCTCAATTTTTTTCTTTTTAACAGTCAGAGTGGTATTTTGACCACTGTTTCCAGGTTTCTGAATTTATAAGAACTTCAGGATATATAAACTATTCCATAGTTTCTGAATTTATAAGAGCAGTATATATATTCTCTGCCCTCTCCAGTGCATATACTTAATGCCCTCCCTTCAGTTTCTACATCAGATAGTTGTTCTCTCACTTTCTTGAGAAACATTCTCGTTTCCTTCCAATTACTAAACCAAAGAGATTTTTCTTAAAGTTACTTTCTACAGTCTAATGCACATACAAAATAATTAGAGCAAATCCCCATCTCATAGATAAGCTTCAAGTAAACGGAAAATAACTAGAAACGTAGCAGGTTGAGCTGTTGGCATTTTCTCCCAAGAGAATGGGTCTTGCTAAATCAATTAACAGTCCATAAATTTCAGAAGCTAATAATATCAGTCTAAATATTTTAAGCTATCAAAAGTGATAAAATATTCTTTAAATTAGTATAGATCATATGCAATGGCTTATCTCTTGCCCCCCAACAAAAAATTTTAGCTTCTTTGCAAAATGAAAAACACGTAACAGTAATTCAAAACTATTCAAGATGATACTGTGAAATAATTTTAACTATAATTAGAATTTTTCTAAAAAATAATTTATTAATCATAAAATTATTTAGTGTCCAATATAATTTAAACACTATGGAAAATGAAAAGCAAAAGATGGATCCTTAAATTAACTAAAAATCCACTCTTACAACTGTAAAAATTATTCTTAAATATTAATGATCAATCCATAAAGCAATTCTTAAAATACATATATATATATATATATATATATATATTTAAAAGCAGTCCCTCGTGTATTAAATCAACTTTATCCTAACACTGATGAGGAAAGACTAGAATTCTAAAGCGGTCAAGGTTAAAAAAAAAGGACATTCTATGAAGAAGGACCAGAACATTCTAAAGCAAGGTAACATGGCATGTCTCAGTTACTTAAGATGCTTTAGTAAGGCTATGGCACAGATTATAATTTGGAAGCAGTGGGAGATGACATTGAGAAGTTAGTGGGAGCCAGGTTGAAAATGGACTTCAATGATACATTAAGGAATAGGGAAATACAGTAAAGCATCTGCAACAGGAGAGTAAAGTCAGCAAATCAGAGTTTTAGAAAGATACTTGCTATAGTATCTGAAGGACAGTAGTATGCTGAAGTAATCTGAAGGACAGATTAATGAGGGGTCAGAAGGAGACAAGGAAATTACTTAGAAGTTGTTTGCAATGACAAAGGCCTGAACCAAGGCAATGGCTCTGACCACAGAGAGGAGAAAAGAAACTTGAGAAACACTCAGAAGTGAAATCATTAGGTGTTGGTTACTATGAGAACATGGGGATGAAGGTGGGAGGTTCTCAAGCTTACACTGGAGCTCTGGTGACTGGGTGGATGTACCATTCCCAGAGACAGGTAATACTACTTTTGGACATGCAGCATTGGAGGTGCCACCTGGAAACAGCAAGTCAGTCAACAATTTTGAGGCTATGGAATTCAGGAAAGAGAGGACTCTAAATTATCAGTGGCTAGGCTATAAAAGAAATCTGGATAACAAATCATTTAGAGAGTTATAAAGAGTACAGAGACGAAGGTTGAGGATGACACTTGGAAGCACTTAAGTATATAGTCCCATTTTCTTGTTAAAAGAAGTCCTTCAGTCCTATAACCATCACAACTTTATTCATATTGGGAGAAACAGGAGATTATTTAGTCTGTCTTTATTTTGCAAATCAGAAAACAGAGGGTTAAAGAGATTAAGTGACTTTACTTAAAGCTTTTATCTGTAGAAGTGAATGAAAACTCAGGTTTCCAGATTGAGACCAAGTTGTTGTACCTTGCTATTCAAATGTTCTCTTTCTATAACAAAATGAGGGATAAAACCATAGGATCATCTCATTAGATGCAGAAAAAGCATTTGACAAAATGCAACATCTGTTCAGGATAAGAACTCTCAACAAAGTAGGTTTATAGGGAACATATAATAAAGGCTATGTATGAGAAATCCACAGCTAACATCATTTTCAGTGATGAAAAGCTGACAGCTTTTTTCCTAAGATCAAGAACAAGACAAGAATGTACACTCTCGCCACTTTGATTCAATATAGTACACAGTCCTAGTCACAGCAATTAGACAAGAAAAAGAGATAAAAGGCATCCAAATTAGTAAGGAAGAAGTAAAACTGTCACCATTTGCAGATGACATGATAGTATATATAGAAAGCCCTAAAGACTCTACCAAAAAGCTCTTAGAACTAATAAAAAATAGTTAAGTTGCAAGGTACAAAATCAACGCACAAAAATCTGTTGCATTTTTATATACTAATGAACTACCAGAAAGAGAAATAAAGAAAGTAATCCCATTTATAACTGCATCAAAATAATAAAACACCTAGGAATAAACTTAACCAAGGTGGTGAAAGACCTGTATTCTGAAAACTTATAAAACACTGATGAAAGAAATTGAAGACAACACAAACAAATGGAAAGGCACTCCATGCTCCTGGATCAGAAGAATTAAGACTATTAAAACATCCATACAATCTGAAGCAATTAACAGATTCAATGCAATCCTTAAAATACCAATAGCATTTTTCACAAAACGAAAACAAACAATCCCAAAAGATGTGTGAAACCACAAAAGACTATGAATAGGCAAAGCAATCTTGAGAAAAAAGAACAAAGCTGGGGGTATCACAGTCCCAGACTTCAAACTATACTACCAAGCTATAGTAATCAAAACAGTATGGTATTGGCACAAACACAGAAACATAGATCAATAGAACAGGATGCAGAGAAGAAAAAAAAAAAGAACAGGATACAGAGCCCAGAAATAAACCCATGTTTATCTTGTCAATTTCTCTGTGACAAAAGAGGCAAGAACATTCCAACAGGGGGAAAGACAGTCTCTTCAATAAATATTCCTGGGAAAACTGGACAATTAAATGCAAAAGAATAAAATGGGACCACGTTTTTTTACCATACACAAAAATAAACTAAAAATGAATTAAAGGTCTAATTTTGAGACCTGAAACCATAATAAAACTCCTTAAAAAACATAGGCAGTAATCTCTTTGACATGGACCTTAGGAACATTTTTCTAAATATGTCTTCCCAGGCAAGGAAAACAAAGCAAAAGTAAACTTTTGGGACTATAGCAAAATCAAGGAAGGAAACCATTAACAAAGTGAAAAGGCAACCTACTGAATGTGAGAGGATACTTGCAAATGATATATCTGATAAGGGGTTAATGTCCAAAATATAAAGAACTTATAAAAGGCAGCACCAAAAAACCCCAAATAATCTGATTAAAAAGGGGCAAAGGACCTTTTTCCAAGGAACACATACAGATGCCAAAAGACACATAAAAAGATGCTCAACATCACTAATCATTAGGCAAATGCAAATGAAGACCATAATTAGATATTACCTTCTACCTGTCAGAATGGCTAAAATAAAAAAGACGAGAAATAACAAGTGTTGGCAAGGATGTGGAGAAAAGGGAACTCTTGTGCATTATTTGTAGGAACAGAATTTGGTGCAACTATGGTGGAAAACAGTATGGAAATTCCTCAAAAATTTAAAAATAGAAATATCATAGGATCTAGTAATTCCACTATTGGGTAATCACCCAAAGAAAACAGACATATTAAGTCAACAAAATGTATGCAATCCCTATGTTTATTATAGCATTATTTACAACAGTGAAGATAGGGAAGCAATCCAAGTGTCCATTGACAGATAAATGGATAAAGATGTGGCATAAATATACAGTGGACTATTACTCAGCCATAACAAAGGATGAGATCATGCCTTTGGTGACAACATGGATGGACCTAGAGGGTATCATGCTATGTAAAATAAATCAGAGAAAGACAAATACCATATGATTTCATTTATATGTGGAATCTAAAAACCAAAGAAATAAATAAACAAACAAATACACAAAACAGAGTCATAAATATAGAGAACTAAATGGTGGCTGCCAGAAGGTAAGGGGCTGGCAGGATGGCTAAAATAGGTCAAAGGGATTAAGAGGTACAAACTTCCAGTTATAAATTAAATAAGTCACAGGGATGAAAAGTGCAGCATAGGGAATATATAGTCAATAATATTATAATAATGTTATATGGTGACAAATGGTAACTACATTTATTATGGTGAGCATAGCATAATGTACAGAATTGTCAGGACACTATGTTGTACATCTGAAACTAATATTATATGTCAACTATACTCAAAATAAAACAAAAATAAAACAAATAAAATAAAATATATTCTCTTTCTGGCACTGTAAACTTCTTCCACCTCTGTCTCATAAATCTTCAAAGGACAAGAAGTCAAAGATTCTTTCTTCAGTAATTGATGACAATAAATGCTCCTGTTATTGTTATTTTATATATATCATCAAAACTAAAATGTCGTATTTCCAAGATTAACTTCCCAATGATATAGTTCGTTAATAAGACCCCAAGTTTACAACTCATACATGCTTCTTGAGTAATTTGGGAAACAAAGAAATTCCCAATTCTATAATTATGAAAAGCAAAGGGCAACTATATCAAACACACACAGAATGTTTATGAAATACTTCAGAGGAAAATAGCTATGACTATCCCTTGCAGACCTTTTTAAAGCTTAAATGGTTGAGAATGGGTTTCACCAGTGAATTCTATCATACATCCTGGAAGACATTTTCATAATTACACTTAAGGAAAACAAAAAGCAAGAGGTTTCTTTGGCATACCTGCTTGGTTTGGCTGTGGCCAGCTTGGTGACTTGACAATGTTGGCGGATCCTGGAGGCTTAAAGGCAGCAGCAGCTGTGAGACCGGCCACCCCTGGTCTGGTGGAGACTGGGCTCTCCCGCCTCTCAGGCATGCTCCGTGCTGAAGCTACGGATGGAGCCAACTGCTGAGCAGTTTCCTGAGTGTTGCTAGAAAGAAAATAAGGAACCATTTTTGGTGAAATGGTAGCAAACTAACTTAGCAATGATCCTTTCTTTTCTCAATCTATTAAATCTGTAAGGAAAACAAAAATATTAACCAATATTTTAAAAAAGAAAAACTTGAAAACTATGACTGAGGGACTCTCTTTGAAATGAACAAACAAAAACAAAAAAAAAGAAAGGGAAGAAGTCAGATTACATTTGTTCAGTACTTTGGAAATTTTCTTTAAAAGGTCTATCATGAGAAATTAGACAATTGAAACACTGTTACAGCCGATCCTTTCAAATAATAAGCTAATTTCCTCTTCCTATTCTTCTCTATCTCAATATTTCAGAAAATCACCTATATTAAACAACTAATGATTAGAGAATTCCTGATAATCTCTATGAAATGGCACAGATGTTTCTTCCCTTCTTTCTCACATTTTTCTGGTATTTGATGAACTAAGTTCCCCTGACACCTTACCACTCTTTTTACTCAATACTCAGTCACTCATTCATTGAACAAATATTTAAGCACCTACTACATGCCAGACATTGTGCTATGCACTGGCCACAGAATGGTAAACAAGAGACAATATCCCCAGCTTAACAGAACATCCAGTGTTTTGTATTCACAATACAGGAAAACAAGAGATAAGATGGCCATTGTCCTCACTCAATCAGAGTTACTTTACTTGCTTAACAGGAGCCTTATCTGCGCTGGTTCCAGTTTGATTTAGAAGATCGTATGGCTTTTCATTACCCAGTCATTTGTTATTTAGGATTACATGTTGTCATTTCAAAAAAAATAATTTTAGGTAGCTCAAATTATAAAATATGTACTTTGAAATGATATGATACTATAGAAGTTTCTCTCAGGTGAAGTATAATAATTATTATTATAACAACAATAAGAAGAATACATCCTATTAACTTCTGACAGAAATCAGTGTACTGCTTGCTTAAATAATTCCATGCACAGAAACTCAAGTCCTTCCGTAGCTGAAAATAACAGCTGGAGGAGTAGATCAATAAAGATAGAATACTAATTAATGACCAGTAAAATAAATGTCCCTTAATTATACTGTTTAGGTTGAGATTATTTCAATGTAAAGAGATTTCAAATTCAATCATGTCCTAAGAATACCTAATTTCTTCAATGCTCTTGATTCTGGGATGAACACCTAACAAAAGAGGCCTGAGGTTGCCTAGTCTTAGGAAAGCCTGTTTGCAAGGTTGGCCTCCTAGGGGCATGTGAGAACTTGTCTGGTAAACAGTTCCCTACAGTCATATAAAACTTCCTCTAAAATGTAAGAGTAGCTCATTGTGCCTAAGCTATATAAACAACGTGGTTTATGCTAAATACCTGCTTTCCTTCTGTGAGTCTGGACTTACGGTATGAACTAGGCACAGCGTGACAACATAAGGAGCCCCAATAAAAACCATAAGTACTTTGTGCCTAATGAGCTTCTCTGGTAGACAACACTTTGCATGTTTTATCATAACTCACTGCTATAGGAATCAACATATCCTATGTGACTTCACTGAGAAAGAACTTTTGGATGCTTGAGCCTCTGTTCTTCTGGACTTGATCCCATGTACCTTCTCCCTTGCTGATTTTGCTTTGTATTCTCTCACTGTAATAAATCTTAGTTGTGAGTAGAGCTATATACCCAGTTCTATAAGTCCTCTAGTAAGCGGGTGGTCGTAGAACACCTCTGACACTAAACAGCTTTGAAAAATCATACTAGCGCTTTTTTAACTTTCTTGAAATATTGTTCCTTATTGTTCTCTCAAATTCAAGTGTAACAGGGCCATCACCTTCTTTTATCATTTCTAATCAGTTTCATGAAAAACTAAAGTCCACTTGAGATGTTAAAACATACCATACAATGAAAAATTTGAGCACTTTAGTAATTGTTATAAACAAAAAGTAAAAGACTACTTACTTAATGGCAATGCTGAATACAATTACCAATAAAGATGACACAATAAATAATATTAATAGAAATACAGTTTACACTTTATATTAGAATGTTTATAAGTAACTTTCAAAAGCTTTGTGATGAGCTCATTTTACCTCTGAGTCTCATTTCCCTAAACTTTAAATGGGAATAATACTTTGCTCATAAGAGTCCCATGGGGAAAAAAAAAAAGAGTCCCATGAGATGCAAGTAAGATAATAATGTACAAAATACTAAGCATACCCTAAGGTACAGAATATGAGCTTAAACATATGAAAAGGATAACAAATATATTCAAATAATAAAAGACTTATTTTCAACATTCTTATACATTACAAATACATGATTTTTGAAAATAATACAGAATCCAGATCACTTTAATTCTAAGGTTAATGCTAGGGTTCATGTGGATTGGAAAAAAAATAATAATCCACATATTCAGAGTTCTAAGAAGAAAGTTTATGACCAATCAATACTAGAAGTTACAGATGAAACAAAAATATAATCTGGAAATAACAAAACCCAAACCATCATTTAAAGTTAAATAACCTGAATAAGTTAAAATTTAACTCCAGGAGAGCTGCCAGACCGACTTACTTAAAAGAAAGTGACCAGGATGATAGAAAATTAATGCCAAGTCTAGTCAAGTTTGGTTGAAGGAACTAGTAACATTGACCTAGGGTATGAAAAAGACTGAGGAGAAGCATAAGAGCAATCCTCAAATATGTGACATGTAGACTGACTCTATATGGCTACATTCTGTTTGCCTAATGTAGTGTCAGGAGAGGCTGCAGACTGGATTTAACCATTAGAGGGTGGAGGGCTAAGCTGTAAGTTACACTTCAGCATGACATTCAAAGCCTTCTAAGATATAGCTACAATCTACCTGTCCAATCATTATCTCCTGCCACTTTATGATATAAATTATGTGCTAGACACACCTCCTCTCTGTCCATAATTCTCCAATTTTTTCTAGGCTCTACAAGAAGGCACTTCCCCCACTCTCCCTCTGCACACAGCCAAGTACCATCTATAGTTAACAACAGTAGTAAAAATAATATCTATCATGCACTGTGTACCATACTAAACAATTAATATACTAAACAATTAATATATTTTATTTAATCAATCTTCTAGAAGTAGAGACACTCCTTCCTTCAGCTCATGACACAAATTAATTGCATCACATATAGTTACATTTCAACTTGTAACAGCCAGGGTTAAAAAAAAAATAACTTCTTTATGTATCTTGTCTCCTGCACTTCATTATAAACTGAGACTGGGGACTTTACTGTGACTTTGGGTAGGTTACTTGAATTTGACAACATTTCTTCATCTGTAAAATCAGATGAAAATACTACTTTTATTCCAAGGTTATTGTTAGGATTAAATGAAACACGATGAGATAATACATGTAATACAAGTAAAGTACTTGGCTCTATGCTAAGCACAGAGAGAAAAAAATTGAAAATCGGTCCACAGAACTTTGAAAGGTCCCACATTCTCCCAAACAATGGAGAGTCTCTTCTTACACTTCAATTTTTACTCATCCATATGAACATTTCATTGTATCCTTTGTACAGTCTTTATATATTCTCTCCTAAAAGGCCTAAGATGTTTAAATCTTAAATAGTACTCTTTAGATACAAAGCGTGTGTGGTAGATTATAAAGACCTTATAAAATTCTAAATTATTAGCAAGAAAGTTGTTCCATTTATATTTAAATTCAGGACTGATAAGCAGAGTTCAACATTCTCAGGAGAAATAAATCTCTATTTATTTAAAACATTTAATGTAGGAATGGAAGAATATTAGCTTTTAAGGAGACAATCATATATCTAAATATATAATGCCTAGGCCTCTAAAAGAGCTAACGTCTTTTTGCCTAGTTTTTAGTATTAGCTACTATTTAAAGAAAATACATAAACAATAGATATCATGTACTAAAGATTCAAGAATTAATGAAGTCATTGGCTATATTATTTTATACTTGGGAATAAAATGCTATAATAATCACTAACAGCAAAAATATTTTTAATTAATGACTAATTTACCAATATAGCATGGCATGATTACTTACATTGATATCTTATTTCTGAAATCATGCCTCATATATTTTTTCTAAATTTAAAATGTAAAAGGTGTCCTCAGGAAACGTAGCAATCTTGCTTTCCAGAATGCCAACTTGCTTATTACCCTGTCGAAAATCATTTTCATTTCCCAAATACCAAAATATATTTAGTTTGTGCCTATTGCTGTTAATAAAAAGTGATAATAATGGCTACTAATACCTGTTCTATAAGCGGGTCCATGGATAGCATCAATCAGTCCACAATTGCATGCACACTTTTTTTTTAAACAAGAAGTTTATTTAAATATCCGAATGTTTGATTTGAAAGGAAAATTCAATTCATTTCTTTCAGAGTAATTTATCTCTACTTAAGGACAGATTCCTCCACATGTAAGGGTTATGTACAAAAATGTTATAAAATTGTCCTTGGTTTCACAACGATAAGTGAAAAACATTAAAATTCTCCAATCAAGCAAGATTTGCAAGAATTTTAATGTGTTTTTTATTAAACAGCAAGTGAAAAGTAACTTACTAGACTATAAATATAAGAGCAGAATGAGCATGCCACTGATGGAGATGGGGTATTCTCACCCAACTGGTGTTTTTCTCCATCCTATCTCCATTTTTCCCTATCTCATCTCCATTTGATACCCAGAGAAACATATCACTGGCCATTTAGTTTTTTAAAAAATGCAATAGGTACTTTTCTGGAGAGATATGAGGACCATTATGTGCTCAAAGAGATTTTTTTATTCTAAGTGTGGTCGGTAACCTGTCTCTGTATAAGCTTAGCCTGGACGGTGAAAGATCTCTGCTCAATTAACACTCACAATACCACAAATGTAAAATAATGTCGAGTGTCTTTTTTCCTTAAAGAAAAATATACAATGATCTCTCCCTCTCTCTCCCTGTTTAAACATCTCCCTTAGAAGTTACTCAGAATTATAACTAAGTATATTGAAAACCTTTATGACAATGAATAGAATACAAACACATAATCAGTAGATAGCCTATGTCATATCAGGCTTTTATTAATTATAGCCATAGTTGTATACTCTGCCATTAATTTTATGTTCCATCAGAGGTGGTTTTAAAGTTATTTCATTAAGATTATACCTTTCATGAACACCTGGGGTATTTTTATTTTTTACATTATATCTAATAATTTTTGGCATAATTGTTAAGTTTAGGAGAAAAATTAATTTTGTGTTTCAGAATTTTTCAGATATGGTGAAAATTAAGTTGTCTGCCCAAGTAAAATCCTCATATTTAAGAATTATAAGACAGTAGTAGCCAATCAAAATGAATTATTTTATTTTTCTTTTTCATTTTTTCAAAAGATGTAAAGGTATGTCTTACTAAACATTTCACTATTCTAGTATAGCTACCATCCATGCAGTGAAACAGTAATACTGTAATTTAAATACTCACGCAATTACTCATAATCTCATACTAAACATCAAGTGTGCTAATAGAAGATGTAACAAAGGGTTAAAAGGGGAGTTAATGATCATTTAAAATAACATGCTTGTCCATTAGCATTGCATTGAATTTACAGTTAATTTAAAACTGAACACAAATCCACTCTAGGACTTTCGCATTTGGCTGGTTAATATAGTGGTTAGGTGTTACAGAAGCAGTATCTTTTACAGCAAACCACCGCTGAGATATCTGCTCCACAGTACCTTATTTTCTTAACATGGATAGAGCCAGCTGACTTCCTTGAGGACTGGAGGTACGAAAAAGCTAAAGGCTTAGAAACAGGGCTGATGCACAGTGCATCCAGGAGTGAGTGATATTTATCAGGACTGGAGAGCCTGGTGAGCATTTAGAAAGAGTTTTAAGTTGGAAAAAATCACACAATCAACAGCAGAAATTAGTCTTTAAAGTCTATGATTTGAAACATTTCCAGAAAGAGATAGAAACAGACATTTTACAGACAGGCAGAAAGAACAAAGCAGTAGAAAGAGGATGAAAAGAAGGTCTGAGTACTCTATTACTTTACTCATTAATATAGAATTGACTAAATTCTCACCAAAACTGGCTAAAACAATCTTTCAGAAAGCATATAAAGCTTTATAAAGACAACTAGAAATTATGTAAAAATAAAATCTCATAAAAATAAAAAATTATTATTCTTTTTTGGAGGAGGAAGGGTACAGTTAGACTTGAGATCACCCTTAAATACAATCAGTTTGTGAGAGAAGAGAATATCAATAAGAACTTAAAATATCTACTGACAGTTGCTTCTGTTCCAGATACAAAAACTAAAAATTATAAAAGCCCAAACTCAATAAGCACACAACATGCAATAATCCATGCAACTGAAAAAGTATCATAGATAAATGGTAGTCAAGGAAACAGATGAAAGGATGATTTAAAGAAAAACCCGTAATAAACATTGTGGGATATGTCTACAACCTAGGTAAAATGTCCGCAACACAACCCAGGTCTCACATAGAGCTGTTGACTGTTTCAAATGGCTACGTATGCTTTGAGGGGACTTGTAAGACAGTGAAAAGTGTTGGAATCACACAAGACACACATTGTACATATAGCTCTACCTGGTTTTTGCAGCAAGAACAGCAGACACAGTAGCAGCTGCACTGCTAAGAACTGCAGCACTATATCTATCAGGAGAAGAGAAGGTAGAAAAGTTTCGAAAACCTTCCAAAGACCTTGTCACCACATTTCTTGTGGAGCTGCTTAAATTGATACGTAGGGAAAGAAAAGAAAAAAAAAAAAAAGAGGAGAGGAACAAAAAAGAAATGTGAGAAAATATAGCATAATAAAGATAAGACAGTAACTATCTTCTATTATGATTTAGACATTAAAAGGTATGATACAGAAGTGTAATAAGGTGCAGGTCATTTATTTACTGTTGCTATGATTTCGCTCAGAAATTAAAATTTGATATATAATCCTCCATAAAACTGATTTTTGAGATACAAATGCTTTTGGATGTATTTAACTTCACTCTCTAATCCTATTTAAAGTTAAATCAATATCATATATACACATGTGAAGATTGATTTGTCAGCATCTAAGTAGAAAATAAATCTAAACATGAAGTCTGAATTTCTGTAATCAGACAAAGGAAGGTTATGTCGCTTTTTCTAAAAACACTCTACATAAAGAGCTTTACCTTAGAGATGATATACACCCAGAGCCTGACATTTTAACGAGACTTGTGCTTTCAGGAAAAGCAGGTACAACCGACTGCCTATTCAGAAGCAGCAATACATATTAAAAAGAACAAGAAATAACTTTAAAAATATTGAGAATAAACCTACTTGGGGAAGGAAAGCACCTTTGTAAAATAAACAGTAGTTAAAAGTGAATATGACTAAAACATCACCCTCTCTGCTGATCTTCTACACTTCTATTTTCAGTTAGCTCTGTAAAGACTCAAAAATGCTGGTATGAAATTCCATTTTCAGGACTCCTATGACTTAAAATAATATTTTCATTTTTTAGAAAAGGTCAAACACCTGGACAGAAATGAACATTCCATCATTAGGACTGTAATGATTTTCAAGTTAGTTATCAACTTGAAATTGAGAATTTCTTTTTATTAAGTTGAAAGAAAGTCTAAAATGCACAACATGAAACCTATAGTCTTTCCTCCTTATTTATGCATGCAAGTTATTAATAAACATCCTCACCATTCTATGACCACTTTTTTCACAATTTGTGATAGTGACCACCTCCAACACAAAGTAAATATGTGCCAAACTCAACCCAGGTTAATGAGAGCTCAGATGTCTGAAACTGTGTGTAGGAACATAAGTCTTTTCTCTTTCTCAGAAGAATTTGATAATCCATTATTCCTAGTTCCACTGGCTATAACTTTACAAACTATTAGAAAGCATATTTAAGCAACAGTGGCAAGCCATTTTTTAAAATTATACACAATTAAGTATAGTTTTTCTGCAAGCCTATAATTGAATTGAACTGTATGGCTATGTTTTAGCAACTGTTGTGAATGGCTAGAAAAGAAAGAATAGGCCTGGAAAGAGAAAAGAAAGATGCTATCAGTGGCAGAGCAGGGTAATTAATATAGGTGTCATGCAATGTGGAAGAAAAAGTTACCAAGTGATTCAACTTTGAATTCCTCAATTATTCTGCATCTTTCAAGCAATGGCTACTATTTAGGGAAAGTGATGGTGAATAACAACTAGAAACTTAAGTCTATAAAAAAGTCAGCTAAAAAATAAATCAGCTAAATTATCTTTCTCCTGTAAAAAGAAATGGAAATTGTAATGAACTTCTATCCTTGTATTGTATCACAAATAATAATATAAGAGGACTTAGTATCAGCAGAGACCTGTAAAATCTTCTAAGTAACCTGAATACCTTTAGAATATGTGTAGGCACTTGGAACGTATGATTTCCATCACTCCTTTTTTAGAGGCGAATGCTCTAACTCAGTACAGTAGACTTACAACAGACTCAAGAAAGTTGACTTTCCAAATCACAGTGAATAAATAGAAGGCATAGATTTCCTGACTCTATATTAGAATTTTGAATCTGAACAAAAGAGACAGAGAGAGAGACAGATATGAAAGCAGTGTAAAGCGGTGTTCCACAACCGAGTGCCAAAGTTTCTTGTCTATCTATTAATAATGTCAGTTCTATAATCTATGATCACTTGTTCCTTTTTAGTCAAACAATTTTAGTATTTCATTTCACCACCAGCATTAAAATTTCAACATACCATGAGGGAAAAAAACTCTACCTAGAATATGTGGTTACTTTAGAAAGTGTGGCTACTTGGCTACCAATGTGTAAAACCTGAGGAGTTGCAGGTGGGTGAGGTCCACTCTGAGGTAGGTCTTCCAGAGAACTGTCAAACCTAAGTTTTCAGAAGCAAAATAAACAAGGCAAAGGAAATATTAATGAGAAATACAGACATTTATCATCTATATGCCCTTTTAAGTGTACACCAGTTCCTTTTGGGGAATACTCTAGTTTTGGTTTTTTTTTTAACTTCATATGTGCAGTAAGGTCAAAACCCAAACCACACCCTCACCACCACCAAATATAAGCTCTTTCCTCCCCCAATTTTTTTAACATGGTAACTTCATGTGAGGGAAGAAAGGCGGATGGGAATTCTCACACACAGAGTTACAGTACAAAAGACTATGCACTTTGCATGCTTCAGGGTAGTTAGGCTCCAAGAAATTAATTCAGTTGCCCAATATCATATACCTAGTAAGAGTCAGATGGAATTCGAACCAGCCCTTTCTGTACTACTTCCACTACATAATGCTTTCCAGCATCTTGTGAGGTAGCTGCCTGAATACTGCACTTCAAGAAAGCACTAAAAACCTCCTTTCAAGTCAGAATGCTGTATTTGTAGATCTGAAATAATATGGATGTTGTTTGTCTTCATGCAAAGTAGTTTATCAATCCCACAACAAATGTCTGCATGCAACTGTGTTGTTTTACTTTTTACTTTGTTTTTCTGTGCCATTTTTTCTTCTGAATGCCAGAATTAAATTTTAGAGCTATCACTAGGTTAAAAAAGGATGAAAAATTCAGTGTGAGGTTTGAAAAAAGAAAGCAAGTATAATATTTTGGGAGCAAAAAATAAATAGGAGAAATACAAAATTGCCCATTGTTTAAAAAAAAAAAGCTGTGGATTAAAAAAAAAAGAATATATCCGTCATGTTGTATTGATTTTCAGAATAGAAAATGTAACACTAAGATAAAGAAACAGAAAAGGAAACATTATATTCCCATTTTTTATTTGGTACTAGTCATATCTTTATCACAGAGTGTTGGGGGAAGAAAGCAGACAACTTAAGAAAAAATGTCATGTTAGAATTAAGATATTAGGGGTGCCTGGGTGGCTCAGGGGGTTAAAGCCTCTGCCTTTGGCTCAGGTCATGATCTCAGGGTCCTGGGATGGAGGCCCCCATCGAGGCCCACATGGGCTCTCTGCTCAACAAGGAGCCTGCTTCCTCCTCTCTCTGCCTGCCTCTCTGCCTACTTGTGATCTCTCTTTCTCTCTGTCAAATAAATAAAAATCTTTAAAAAAAAAAGAATTAAGATATTATTTAAGAGACAGAGTAGAAAAATGTTAGAAGAATAAGAACTCTAAGTCTGTAACAGGGGTCAGCAAACCATGACTATCAGGCCAAATTTAGCCTACCATTTGGTTTTGCATGGCCGATGAACTAAGAGTGGTTTTAAATGTTTGGTTTTTTTTTTTTTAATTAAAAGAATACCTCATGACACATGAAAATTATATGAAATTCAAATTTCAGCCACAAAGTTTTAATAAATTTTAAATAAAGTTTTATGGAACCCAGCCAGGTTCCTTCATTTACATATGTCTATGGCTATTTTCACACTACACACAGAGGTTAGTAGTTGTGACAGGCCATAGAGCTCACAAAACCTATTTACTACCCAGACCTTTACAAAAAAAGTTTGCTGACCCCCATCTAGAGAAAAACCTCTCTACAGAGCTACCAGAGTACACTTTTGACAATACAAATCTGATCCTATCTGCTGCTGAGACTTTCAGCACTGCTTTAGAGATAACTGTGGTCCTGGGTTACCTATTCTCTAGTTTTACCTTATCGAGTTCTTCCTGCTTTCTCTCTGGCTCGCTCCAGTCCAACTGGTTTTCCATCTCTTTCTGAAACAGGCCAAGCTTCTTCCCATCTCAAGACCTCTGCATAGTCTGCTACTTCTCACTTTTTATGCCTATCTCTCTACCATACCCTCACTGGGCTAATTCCTAAGTGTCCTTCTGCCCTCAGTTTAAATGTCACCTCCTCAAGGAGGTCTCCCCAATTCCCCACATCATCTTAGGCTGCCCATGTCATATGCTTTCAAAGTACCCTGTACCTTTTCTTTACAGAACTTATTTGTTATTAATGTACTCATATAGTTTGTGTGGTGATTTGTTTAATTCTGGATCCCTCACTAAATTAGAAGCTCCCTGAGGTCAGGCACCATAATGTTTAACGGTACAAATGAAGTGTAACAAAGTACTTACCACAAAATAACAATAAAAATCTGTTGAATGAATGCATGAATGAAACTTACTGTTTTCAAATACAGAAGTCACTCACAACATACATATATTTCTTAGAAAATATTTGTACCTTCTAGAGACTGGAGACTCTCTAGCAGTTCAGGTTAAACAGGTACTGTATTACTACCTAAGCAAGAAGGGGCACATGATCAACCTCTAAGAAATTACTAGACCTCCAAAAATACTTCTAAAAATGTCCTTTACAACGTAAAGAATTATCAATATTCTAGAAAAAAAGAAAATATAGTTATAATTATTGTTTACATACTAATATATAATAAGGACAGGTAAGAAAAGGGAGTAAGCTGGAGTTCAGTCTTCCAATACCTCCATGCACTATGTTGACTGGAGAAATGAATGCCACTTGAGAATACAGTTCATACAGCTCATGAAATACCTTCTAAAGCCAGATTTCCAATTTTCCAAACAAATGCACTTGGCAGGTTTCCCATGTCTTACACACACTCATTACCTATCCCTTTGCTTAGCCAACCTCTAAAAATACTAGACCTAAGAAAATCTTAAACTACCTCATTTAATATGGAACAGACATCAATATCTACTCTAATTCTATCATTCTCTAATATTTATTCCTTTTAGGACTGGAAGGAGCTCTAATGAATAGCACCTCTACAGCAGCCAAACTCTCTGTTTTGTCTGTTACTTAAGTGAGTTTTCATTTCTTACCAGAGGTATGAAGATTTTATCCTTCCCAGATATGTCTGGAGAGTTGTTGAGCTTGCAGCTTTTTGGCCTGCTTTTCTCAGGAAAAATGAACAAAGAGCCATTTGTGCATTATCTTTCTCGGCAATCGTGTCCTTTCATGCTTTCCAATGGGGACCCATACTAGCAATCTGTCCAGGCAAAGCAGGCATGAGGTTCCTCATTTTACCGATTTACCATCCTGCAGGAACAGGGGATGGAACTCTCTTTCTATGCCCCAGGACTGACAACTGTCAAAAAGCAAGATCCTGGGGCGCCTGGGTGGCTCAGTGGTTAAGCCTCTGCCTTCGGCTCAGGTCGTGATCTCAGGGTCCTGGGATGGAGCCCCGCGTGGGGCTGCCTGCTCAGCGGGGAGCTTGCTTCCTCCTCTCTCTGCCTGCCTCTCTGCCTACTTGTGATCTCTCTCTCTGTCAAATAAATAAATAAAATCTTAAAAACAAAAACAAAAACAAGATCCTTATGCTGTGGGCTCCACCTCCTCCCTTTTTCTCAGGTGCCTCAAGTGACCTATCTCCTTCGCATTTTCTATTCTCCTTCTCCACTGCATGCTTTGAGTCCCCATTCAAAAATACTGTAGTATAGTTTCTCTTAGAAAAAGAAAATTACAAAACGAAAAAAAAAAAAAACCCCAAATACCAACAAAACTGCCTTCCCCTTCTATTTTCCTATCCCCATTAACTGCCAAAGGGAATAATAGTTTTATTCTAGAAACACTGTCTCCATTTCCTCATCTGCCTATCACTCTTCAATCAGCTCAAGTGGGCCTCATCCTCCAGCCCTGATAAAACCATATTCTTGCCAAGGTCACTAATAATCTCTTTGTGGCTAAATTCAATTGACAATTTGCATTCCTCAATTTCTTTTTATTGTGGTAAAAAAAACACAACATAAAACTTACCATCTTAGCCATTTTTAAGTGTATAGTTCAGTAGTATTAAATACATTCATTATTGTGAAACAGATCTCCAGAACTTTTTTATCTTGCAAATCTTAAACTACACCCATTCAGCAACTCCTATCTTTCCCCACCGCCCACCCTCTGGTGACCACCATTCTACTTTCTATTCCATGAATTTTACTTCTTTAATACCTCATATAGGTGGAATCGTACAGTTTATCTTTTTGAGTGCATGCCTCATTTTACTTAGTCTTGGTGTAAGACCTAGCTGACCATTCTTCTTCTGTCTTCTGTGCCTTAATCCTACACACTTGCCTGTTTTTAGTGCTATTTTACTGACTATTCCTGATTGCAGGATATGAAAGTTCTCCATCAGTAAGACAACTTCAAAATCCTAATCTGGCTCATCCACATTGGAGTTATATGTAAACTATGTAAGAATAAATTTGTCACAAACGCTAACCTTTAAAATATGTGAAAAAGAAGGCAGAAACTTTCTTTTGCAGCATAAAAACCTCACATTTCCAACTAAAAATTTCAATGCCTCCTCATTCTCTTTATAAATATCACAAAATAACCAAATAGAGTGACTGACTTATTACATCCCCACATGGCAATGAGAGGAGAAATTCAATACCTTAAAATATATTTTTTATATCAGGTAAAGGAGGAAAATAACAACTGTCCTTTGTATTTTCACTCTTCCACAAAGCAAACATTCACACAATAATACTGCTCAGCAGAAAATGGAATATACAAGGATCACACCTGATTTCTGTACTTTCAGGGCTCACTGGCACAGCAAAGCTATTTATTTTAGCCAAGGAAACTGCTAGTTGTCTGGAAAATGGAGTATCTTCCACTGGCTTACTGACAATAAAAATGGTGAGTGTGTTCACTTGTAACTAGGATTTCCCTTCTGGAAAATTAAATCGACTACACTTTAGCTGGAAATTTCTGGCACTCTTAATCACCGGCCAAATGTATTAATTGATTTCAATAGCCTCTGTTTTTGTAGCAGCCTAAAAACATTATTTAAGCCTGCTAATTCTACATTACAGATGGCACCTTACAGAGAACTTAAAAAATTAGCAAGCTGGGGCATCCTTGCTTTTTACACATGGGAAAGCAGAAAGGACTGAATGTTATATGCAAAAAGACTATGAAGTAAATGATCAAACATGAAAATACCACCCAAAATGAGATTTACTTTTTTGTGAGAACAAAGATAAAGGACTGACTCAGATTATTTTTCTTGGAGGTTTCCACCTTACTGAAGCAAGGAAAAGAGGGAAAGAATAAGGGAGATCTCTGAAGCAAATGGGACATATTATTTGTGTTGGGGGAAGAGTTTGCTCTTTATTGATATATATATAGATATATATAGATAGATATAGATATATGTATGTATATATATGTGTATATATACATGTATAGATACATATGTATATATGTATATCTATATGTGTGTGTGTGTGTGTATATATATTCCATTTTATCCACAGCTTTCAAATTCTGCTTTAACTCTTATATATTTCTCTACTGTTGCTTTCCCTGATGGGCTATTTTTTTTTTTAAAGATTTTATTTATTTATTTGACACAGAAGAGAGATTACAAGTAGGCAGAGAGGCAGGCAGAGAGACAGGGAGAGGAGGAAGCAGGCTCCCTGCTGAGCAGAGAGCCCGATGTGGGCCTCGATCCCAAGACGCCAAGATCAAGACCTGAGCCGATGGCAGCGGCTTTAACCCACTGAGCCACCCAGGCGCCCTCCCTGATGGGCTATTATTGAATAATGCCCTGCCTTAATATTATATGAACTCCTTAGGTTAGTTAACCCTACAGTATTCTTTGATTTTTAGAGAAATTTTTCTTTTTATTTATTTGAGACAGAGAGAAAGAGAGAGAGCACGAGGAGGGTAGAAGGGCAGAGGGATAAGCAGACTCCCCACTGAGCAGGGAGCCCTACTTGGGGCTCAATCCCAGGACCTGGAGATCATGACCTGAGCCCAAGGCAGATGGGTAACCAACTCAGTCACCCAGGTACCCCTAGAGAAATTTTCCTATAGGATCTCAAGATAAGATAGGTAAAGACTGAGCACATATTATACTACATTCTAAGAACTCAATATAATATAAAGATTTTAAGGGGTAATACCAACTTTAAAATCGCTTAGAACAATCTCCTGATAAAAGCCTACATCCCTCAGTAACAGTAAGGTACTAACCATTAACCATAGCCCCTTTCACTCTGCATCATCAATTTCTTCTTGATCGCTCCAATTATTGATTTCAACTAGCCAGAAACAGCTTCCCCAGGCAGAAACCTGTCATTTTGTAGTATTAACGTCATCCTAATATTATAAAAAGGATGTATACATTTATAAATTATAAAGGTATTATTTCAGATTCAGAATGAAAAGATATACTATTTAATAAGTAGCACTGCATCAATCTGTTACCTCTTTGAAAATATACATGCATCTGTCTGAATGCCTATGCAACAGCCACATACCATGAGTCCTTGAAGAAGACAGCTGTCTTGAGAATGCCACCAAAGCACCTTATCCTCCAGTGAGTATCCCACTAGCATTAGAGAACAAAAGCTAGGGGTCACACACTCTCTAGCTAAATCTTCTGGATCATACGTCTTGAGCTCTCCCATTAATTACTGCATTCACTCTTTCATTCAATGATGACATTTGGATTCCACTTCATGCCAGGCATCCTCACGTATTCTACTGCCCACTTTAATTTCCTGCCCTCGGGGAGCTTATATTCTCCCTTCCCAGTTTCCTCTCCTCTAACAGACCATGAGGATCAATCCCATCATACTCTCCATCCATTTACCTGCCACACTCAGAAATGCAAATCCCTTGGGTCATCCATCATCTCCTGGATTCTTGCATCTTTACTGTTTGATGTATCTCCTAATCTGATCAAATTCCCATCCCTCTCAGGCCTCCCAAATCCTGTTATTCCACTGTACCCGCGATTATTCCGTGCCTTCTGTGCAGCCCCTTCAAAAAGAGGTTCCTTTTCTCTCACACCTTGTATGTTTAAAAACTTGGAGATGGAGATAATGCCTTCCTCAATATTGTTTCTAACTTCAGTCATCTTAGATCTTCCAAAATCCCAAGTCCCTCAAGGCTCATGTCATCAGATTATACCACTCACTAGCTACTCATCTCACTTTCTAGCTTCTGCCTCACCCACTATTTGCCTCAGTCCCTGACTCACTGTCTTCCTCTTTACCCCATTTCAACAATCATTCTTGATGACTTTGGTGTTGTCATGTTGAATCACTGAATAACCTGACTGCTAAATTCTTTGACTTCTTCACTTCAACGATAATTCCTCCAAGGCTAATAAGTCTTAGGCCTGGAACATCTCAGCCATGCACTCCAAAATCCTTAACTTACTTTTTCACAAATAAGAATAAAACCTCTAAAATCTAAATGTTAAGCACTTCCTTTTTTTTTGTAATTCACTCACTCCTCTACCTCTTGACTATTAGCTTTTTTATTTAACTGAACTGACCTTTCCCAATTTCACTGACTCTTACCAAATCAATTAATTCCTACCAAATTCACTGATTCTTATCAATATTTCATTATCCATCAACCCCTGCCCCCTCCAATGTCAGCACTTCCTCTAAAATACAAACCCATCCAATTCCTTCCCTCTCCATTAGTACCTGCTTGGTCTAACTTCATAGCATCTCTTGCCTGAACTAAAAGGATATACATAGTCTACTGTGTCCATTATTTCTCCCTCACAATCAATTTTACATAGTATTCAGAGGGATCTTTTAAAAATATACATCAGATATTACTCCCATGATTAAAATCCTATACTGGGGTTTCCAATTAATTGGGATAAGAATCTAAATCCCTTGGGGCACCTGGGTGGCTCAGTCGTTAAGCATCTGCCTTAGGCTCAGGTTATGATCCCAGGGTCCTGGGATCAAGCCCTGCATCAGGCTCCCTGCTCAGCAGGAGGCCTGCTTCTCCCTCTCCCACTCCCCCTGCTTATGTTCCCTCTCTCCCTGTCTCTATCTCTGTCAAATAAATGAATAAAATCTTAAAAGAAAAAAAAGAATCTAAATCCCTTAACACAACTTACAAAGCAAAAAATGATCTGGCTCCTGACTACTTTAATCTCTTATCACTCTCTCCTTTATTTACCATGCTCCAGTAATAGTGGACTTCTTTCGGATCCTTAAACACACCAAGCTGAATCCTATCTCAGGGCCTTTGCACTTGCTGTTCCCTCTGCCTAGAGAGCCTATCTTCCATATATGTGCATGGTTAACTCCTTCAGGTCATTCATGTTTCAGCTCAAATATCTTCTTTTTCCCTAACTAGTGTCTAATGACTTCATTTCTCCCCTCCCCTCATTATACTCATATTGTCCTATATTATTTCTCTATAGAACAACATAACATAAAGCTATACTATTTGCTTTTATTGCATGTCTGCTCCACTCCACTAGACTATAAATCCATGACAGAACATTGCCTGTTATAAACCAAGCATCTACAACAGTGAGTAGCACATGATAAGTACTTCATAAGCACCTGCTGTATTTATTTATTATATGTATATATAATAAACATGAGCAGGGATCACAAAAGTCTGAGACTAAGGGAGAATGTTTGGGGAAGAAGACATAGGTGTGGATTTAGGTCAAGGAACTAGTCCCCGAAATCAGTTACTCATATAAATGCTTCTGAACCAGACAGCTTAACTGTCCCATGATTTTTCAGTTGATTTTCTTGGGTTTACCTACATAATTGTCAGACATTAATGCCAAGGATTAATTATAATATGCCGGGTGAGATTTTACAAGTGTAGAATTGAACTATTGCTTGCCTTATAATTTTAAGAGTCAGAGGACATGACTTATATTGGGTTTACTTTTTTCTAAAATCCCTAATTTTTTTTTTTACATTTTTGCTGACTTTATCCACCCCTACCACCAAATATGTCCCAGGAGAGAAAAATTATTTGACCCAAACTACACATAACTACATTAAATTTTTTCCTTTTTCCTACTACATTGGGTCCTAGACTCGTAATATATGTTCAAAGGATGATCTGATTATGGAACATGTATGCCATCCCTCCCTATTTCAGGATAGCCACAAATTTAGGAAGCAAGCTGTAGACGCCCTCATCCAAGTCACTAATTGATCCTTGAAAACA
Source organism: Ailurus styani (assembly GCA_002007465.1). Lineage (NCBI taxonomy): Eukaryota > Metazoa > Chordata > Mammalia > Carnivora > Ailuridae > Ailurus > Ailurus styani. The sequence continues at coordinate 2,526,187 of LNAC01000152.1, forward strand.
ATATCCTTTGTTCAACTCTTTTAATTTATCGTGAATCTAAAAATTTGATCATCATTAACCTCATTTCATTATTAAATTCAGTGGGGTTTTTTAAGAGCCTTCCTTTGATGACTTGTTAAAATTAACATTTCCCCCAATCTACCAAAAATGTCTTAAACTGGGTGTGATTTGTTTCTTGAGAACTTAATTCTGGGTCTTGGCAATTCTGTCCTTTTCTCAGTGCTCACTGACAAGACTTAAAAATGCCTTCTAGATATTTTTCCAGGTGACCTCAAGTTCAAACTAGTTTACAGTTTAGAAGTTTTTTTCTTCTTTGAAACTCAGTACTACATTTACCTTTTCCAAGTCTTTTATTTTCTTTCCCATTCTCCAGGATTTTTTTTTAATGCATATAGTGTTACTTACCAAATCTCATCTGTAAGTTCTCTAAATATTGGGTTATAAATCATTGAGAAAAACAGACTACTGGGAGCTCATCTAGAATTTGTTTTTATCTGGAACTTTAATTCCCTCCAGAATGTAAACTAACTAACCAAAACTTTTTCGGTATTTATCTCTGGGTTTGGATAACTTTTGTCTGCTTGTTTATATCTTTTGACAATGAGCATTTAATTTATAGTAACCCCTGACAACATCACATTTTACTCTCTTGGATTAATGTTGTCTGGTCATTTTGTTTTTCATATTTAAATATTTGTGAGTGTGTGAATGTACATTTTCTTAACATGCATGTGGTACTGTTCCAATATCCCTGATAAGAGATTTGCTCATTTAATAACACATTACTTGATGGCATTGCAGTAAGCAAAGGATAAATTTGAGTTCACCAAGTTTGTTTAAAACTGTTACTTCTTATTAAAATCTTTCAGAAACTTATTCTCAAATATTTTTTTCTTATGGATAGGGGACAAAGAATAAAATATGTGAAAAGACAAAATAAATATGTACCTCTAACCCAAAAATTGCATAGATTTCACACTAGCTTTAACACACTCTATTGAAAGAAATAAATACAGACTCTTCAGGGATAATTAATTAGGTGCAACTGGGAGATGAACACCTTTTGCAAAGTTGGACATTGAAGCAACATTCAACATATACTGTTAATAGTCATAAAAATAGAAAAAAACAAAAGGAGAGATACAGATGGGTTGAGCCTGCTTTTAAGGTTAATTTAATTTGAAAGGAGTTCTTTAAGTTGACTGAGAAATGGAAAATTGAAATGCCTAAATATCCATACCTGTCATATGTTTTATATATTATGTAATACATTACATCAATTTTCTTTTACAAAATCTTACTATCATAATAAATACACCTTCCCATAACATAAAGGTAGAAAAATTTGGTCTTCTGAATCTTTCAATGTGACTAAAATATGTAAAATTGAATAGTGACAAAGGATAGAAAATTAAGCCTTCCATCATGGATGAAGACTGCCTACTAATGCTCTTCATTAAGTTGTGACATCTTTTGAAATTAAAAAGTTAATTACAGGAGGAGCCTTCAATAGTACTGACTTTTACAGAATGGCTAAAATTAACAAGTCAGGAAACGACAGGTGTTGGCAAGAATCCAGAGAAAGGGGAACCTTCCTACACTGTTGGTGGGAATGCAAGCTGGTGCAGCCACTCTGGAAAACACTATAGAGGCTCCTCAGAAAGTTGAACATAGAGCTACCCTATGACCCAGCAATTGCACTACTGGGTATTTACCCTAAAGATACAAATGTAGTGATCCGAAGGGGCACGTGCATCCCATATAGCAGCAATGTCCACAATAGCCAAACTATGGAAAGAGCCTAGATGTCCATCAACAGATGAATGGACAAAGAAGATGTGGTATATATATTTGTGTGTGTGTGTGTGTGTGTGTGTGTGTGTGTGTGTATACACACAAACGGAATACTATGCCCGCCATCAAAAAACAGAAAATCTTGGGGCACCTTGGTGGCTCAATGGTTAAGCCTCTGCCTTCGGCTCAGGTCATGATCTCAGGGTCCTGGGATCAAGCCCCGTATTGGGCTCTCTGCTCAGTGGGGAGCCTGCTTCCTCCTCTCCCTCTGCCTGCCTCTCTGCCTACTTGTGATCTCTCTCTGTCAAATAAATAAAATAAAATCTTAAAAAAAAACCAAAATCCTGAAATCTTGCCATTTGCAACAACGTAGATAGAACTAGAGGGTATTATGCTAAGCGAAATAAGTCAATCAGAGAAAGACAAGTATCATATGATCTCATGGATATGAGGAATTTGAGAAACGAGACAGAGGATCATAGGGGAAGGGAAGGAAAAATGAAACAAGATGAAACCAGAGGGGGAGAAACCATAAAAGACTCTTAATCTCAGGAAACAAACTGAGGGGTGCTGGGTTAAGGTTAAGGTGGGGCGGTAGGGATAGGGTGGATGGGTTATGGACATTGGGGAGGGCATGTGCTATGGTGAGCGCTGTGAATCGTGCAAGACTGATGAATCACAGACCTGAACCCCTGAAACAAATAACACATCATATGTTAATAAAAAAGAAAAAAGAAAAAAATAGTACTTTTAGTCAAGAAGATAAGTTCCTTTTACTTTCTGGTTTAATTCAATAAGATAATGTCAATGTAATTTACCACCACAAGGGTGAAGCAGAAAGAATTTATCAAATAGTATTGTAAGAGAAGTGTTGGTGATCTGATAAATCTTCTAAGGAACTTGATGCATTCAATTCTCTCCAGAATGTAAATAAACCAAAACTTTTTCAGTATTTACCTCTGGATTTGGATGATTTTTGTTTGTTTATTTATATCTTTCAGCAATGAGCACATGGACCATGAAAGTTAATTTCTGCTATTACAAATACCGATTTTTATTTTTATTTTTTTTAATATTTATAAGCAGTAGTATTCCCAGACTGATTTGGGAAAAGTAAACAAGTATTTCCATAGTTAAACAGAGTAATGAACAATTTTTGTGTGAAAATACAGAGAGTAGATAGGAACTATGTTACTTGCTTCAATGATTTTAAGATACTATTCCCACAAGGAACTGAAGTGTAGTAATTACTTATGTTCAATAGATGGCGATCTTTACATTACACAGTGGTCACCGAAGCAGAATTTGCAAAGGACAGTATAATCCACCAGTAGAAAATGAAAAGAGATAAATTACAAATGTTCCACATTTTGCAATAGACGAAAGTTAGTGGTTGGTTCCATACCCATTTTTTGGACCTATGGACTTTTTTCTAGGTTGACGAATGTACTCTGCAGTAATGATGGTGACAGCTAAGAGAGTCTATCTGGCTATTATTTTTATTTTTTTAAAATTAGACTCTGTCATGGAAGGCTTTGTGTTATGTATTTTTGAGCAAATACACTTGTTCTTACACTTCATAAAAATATATAGGAATATGATACTAGGGAGTGATGCCTGATTCCTTTGCATGGCTTATGAAGAATAATAGTTTTAGGTAATTTACTCAAGTGACATGTATCTTAAAAAGGAAAAACAACAGGAGCCCAGTATATTTGTGAAACAGCAATTGAAGGAAGACATGGCTCAGGTCAGCAAACTGTTTCTTCACAAAACTATTTTATGTGGGTTACCAGAACATCTGGGAACAAACTAAATTTATTTTAAAAACCTTCTATAAAAAGAGTATCTTTGGAAATCTTTATGAAATTTCTGCTTTCTAAAGTTTCAGTGAATGTACAAAGATGACAGGTTTCTATTCAAGAAGTAAATTAAGATATGTTTTGACAGCCTTCAGCTAGAAAGCATGTGGACATTAACTTAGTGCTACGGGACAGCCCACACATAGAGGATTTACCCCCTAGTACTGTTTTATTGCTTTGTGTAATGTAACTAGTGACTAGAGTTTGAACTATTCTCCTACCAAAGGGAGAGGCAGTTACTCCTCCCTTGAGGAATATTTTAAGTCTTTGAAAATTAAAAATCCCTATCATACATTATTCTTACCATAATATATGAAAAATCAGAACCTGCCATTGCTTGAACAAGAGAGATAAAAGACTGATAAAATATGTTTCAATCATAATTTTATACATCTTTTTGCTAACTAAAATGCTATTTTTTTACTTATTCATATACATGTCTGTAAGTATGAAAATTTTAGAACTGCTTATTAAATAAACATTTTATTTTATAGTAGAAACTGAAAAGATGGTGAAATCAAGAAAATCACCCTTTAGGATAAATTGTATGGTGCCTAACACAATGATGTATTTTAGGTGTATATATATATATATATATATATATATATATATATATATATATATACACACACACACACACACACACACACACATATATATTTTTAAGTTATCTTTCAATGAAATTTCCTTTATTTTTTTAAATGTATTTGAGACAGAGAATAAGAACAAGCACGGGGAGGGGCCAAGTGAGAAGCTAGCTCCCTGCTGAGCAGGTAGCCCAAAACCTGGGGATCATGACCTGAGATGAAGGCAGACTTAACTGACTGAGCCACCTAGGTGCCCCTCAGTGAAATCTCCTATAGCCTCCCATAATTCTCTACTCCGGTAAATCACATATTATTATTAGTTTTCCACTATTAATATGTTGTTAATAATATAGCTGTTGCTTCTTTTCAGTCAATGTTGCAGACTAGACTCTTAACTTCAAACTTCTTCATTCCCTTAGGAATGAAAAAAATTATTTTTACTGGTTTTTCCAATCAGAGTACTAAGTATTTCATACAACCATTTCTAAAATTAGTCAGGTATTGTCATCACAGGAGTCACTAAGCTATTCATGCTGAAACACATAAGAAACACAAAGGAAGATGGATTAAGAAACAAATTTTTCATTTAATTTTAAAAAGTGTCTTCGACAACCATTTAACAGACAGATAATGCTAGAGGGAAAGCATCAACACTTTTGCCAGTCATGTTGCCAATGCACAACAATTCTCCCTTGAAGCAACTTAGGTATGGTACAAATATTAATGTCTTGATTTTTATAAAAACTTGACTTATATTGAATTTATATTTAATTAAAAGTTATCTTTACCATGCTGTTAAAAATTTCCCTAAATTTTAACAACTAAGAAATTGGAGAAAAATGCATTTATATGCAATTAGAAACCATTAGTTAGTGCTAACTAGTGCCAAACATGGTAAGGATACCAAAACACTTGTGTTCAAAGAGATTATACTCTAGAGTTAGGAATATAGGGCATAGAGACAAACACCTGTTATCCAAAATAGAAAAAGAGGAAAAATAACAATAATCCTTCTGAGTCCAAGTCAGTGAGTCTACTTAAGAATAACTTTTTAAGATACTAACCTGTCAAATTGAGTACAGAAAGGCTGCTGGTATGTATTATGGACTGAGTGGTTTCCCCCCAAAATTCATGTTGAAGCCCTAACCCTCCAGTGTGACAGTATTTTGATATAAGGCCTACAAGAAGGTAATTCAAGTTAAATGAGGTCATAACAGTGAGGCTCCGATCTGAGAAGATTGGTACTCTTACAGAAAAAGGAGACACCAGAGCTCTCTCTTTGTGTGTCCACAGAAGAAAGGCCAGATGAGGACACATCGAAAAGGTGATCATCTGCAAGCCAGACAGAAAAGATTTACCAGAAATCTACCCGCATAGCACCTTGGTCTTGGGCTTCTAACTTCTAGAACTGTTAGAAAATAAGTTTCTGTCATTTAAGTTACCTAGTCTGTGGTTATCTAGGTGGCAGCCTGAGCTGACTAATACAGTATATTTCTAATTGAAGAATTAGTTCACCAGGGCACCTGGGTGGCTCAGCTGGTTGGGCGACTGCCTTTGGCTTAGGTTATGATCCCAGAGTCCTGGGATTAAGTCCCATATCAGGCTCCCAGCTCCATGGGGAGTCTGCTTCTTCCTCTGACCTTCTCCTCTCTCATGCTCTCTCTCAAATAAATAAATAAAATAAAATAAAATAAAATAAAAGAATTAGTTCACCAGAGATGAATGTTACCGTCCTAACACCTACTTTTAAATTATATTTTTACATTTTTTATATTTGTATCACTCATGTACTTATTTTATTTACATATACATTTATATTAAATGCGCATTTATATACTGAATGTATAAAACTTTACTTACACAGTTACAGCTGCATCCGGAAAGAAATACTATGCCTGTCAGAATGCTTTTCCTTCCAATTTATGTTATTATACTAAGACTCTTGGCTTCAAAGAGCTCAGATACTCTAGTTGAAGATTTATGACACATAGACTAAGATCTATAATACAAATTAGAAAAGGAGTGGTAGATGGGCGCCTGGGTGGCTCAGTGGGTTAAAGCCGCTGCCTTCGGCTCAGGTCATGATCCCAGGGTCCTGGGATCGAGGCCCACATCGGGCTCTCTGCTCAGCAGGGAGCCTGCTTCCTCCTCTCTCCTCTCTCTCTGCCTGCCTCTCTGCCTACTTGTAATCTCTCTCTCTGTGTCAAATGAATAAATAAAATCTTTAAAAAAAAAAAAAAAAGAAAGAAAAGGAGTGGTAGAAATTATATAGTGTATTACTTCAGAAGTAAGATTATTGCCACTGTGGATGGTGGAGGTGGCACACTGTGGGTGAGTCTGTGTGGTGGGAATTGTAGGAAGGAATAAGAAAATCTTGGAAGAGGAAAGATTTGTCTTCAGCCCAGTCATTTTCACTGGCATACCATGGGCATTTGGGCAGGATCACGCTTCATTCTGTGTAATTATTCAGAGCATTACAAGACGTTCAGCATCCTTAGCCCCCCACTAGCATCCTGCTGGCCCTGTAAGATCTGTATTCTCCCCCTACACATTTCCAAAGGCTACTCAGCAGCATCTCCCCCAAGACAAAACAGAGAGTAAACTTTTATGGATGTGAAGAAAATAACAGATGTGTTCAAATAAAATGTATTAAGTGACTGAGTAAATGGCTAATATAGTTTATTCTAAAATGCTGCATATAGGGCGCCTGGGTAGCTCAGTGGGTTAAAGCCTCTGCTTTCGGCTCAGGTCATGATCTCAGGGTCCTGGTCTCTCTCCCGCTGTGAAATAAATAAATAAAGTCTTTAAAAAAAATAAATAAAATCTCTGCCTGACTCTCTGCCTCCTTGTGATCTCTCTCCCGCTGTGAAATAAATAAATAAAGTCTTTAAAAAAAATAAATAAAATAAAATAAAATAAAATGCTGCATATAGAAAATTATACAAAATCATAATAATATTTTGTTAAGTGCTGCTTGTCAGTTACAAGAGTTTATTACATTTACTCAGAGTTCATCCTAATTTTCCACTTTGAAGCTTTTCACTGATTCATTCATATAGCTTTGACTACATCTGATTTCTAAATTGCTTTACCAACTCATTACTCCCAGAATGCTTCTGATACAATCACCTGAAAACATCCTTTACTCAAGGCAAAGAAAAGTAATGTATCCTCTTTTTGGCTTCCATACACCTTGCAGGCTGCATGAACCTGATCTTTCATTTTAATGGTTTCCCTAAATGCTGTTTGTGATCTGGGTTGAAAATTCAAGGAGAAGGGATCAGAAGTGACAAAGACAGAGAGAATGATGGGGAGACGAAGAAATGAGAAGAACCCATACAACTGAGGTCCAAGCTGGGATCTATAAGAGCTAGAATGACCCTCCCAGGTTATCCCTACCTAAGGCTGAAATGGTCAGGCTTTTCACTTCAGCCTCATACCCCTCCAGTCAGCTCACGAAGCTGTGATTTTGGAGGAAGGGCATCTGCTGGTGAGGTGACATGTGAAGGGGCTGACCCCTGAAGGCTATCTGCCCCCTACACACACACACACACACACACACACACACACACACACACACACACACACACACACACACACACCAACAATGGTATCAAGTCCTCCACTGAGTGATATCTGGAAGGGCTTCACAGTGTCCACCACTGACTCTAACTCCCTTATTTTAAAGAAGTGGCGCCTGGGTGGCTCAGTGGGTTAAGCCTCTGCCTTCGGCTCAGGTCATGATCTCAGGTTCCTGGGATCGAGCCCCGCATAAGGCTCTCTGCTCAACAGGGAGCCTGCTTCCCCCTCTCTGCCTACTTGTGATCTCTCTCTCTCTCTGTCATATAAATAAATAAAATCTTAAGAAAAGAAGAAGAAGAAGAAGAAGAAGAAGAAGAAGAAGAAGAAGAAGAAGAAGAAGAAGAAGAAGAAGAGGAGGAGGAGGGAAACTCAAGGGCAGAAAATTGTGAGTTACAAATCCGAGTCTCAAACTCAGAATTTATCATTCCTTGCTTACTATTCTGTAGTGATGTCCATTTTGAAATGAATGAACAAGGAAGTATTTACTTGGTTTAAGTAATTTTCTTGAAAGAGACAAACAAAAAGGAATGAGTTCAAACAATTCCTTATACGTTTTTATAGATAGAACTGAATTGTCAAAGTCATCCCTAAATTATGAATAAGGTATTTTATGTCTAATATCTACACAGTGGAAGTGCTGTTTCTGAGGGCATTTTGATTCCTACAAATGCATTACCAACATATACTATAATAATGCCTCCTTTTCAAAAGTCTTCATTGGGTCTAATGGGAAAAGCATTAAACTGGTAACTATGCCCAGAGCAACACTAAGTAGATGAATGTACTTTATTTAGCTTTGATAAAATTTTGATAAACCTCTTAGTTCTTCATTTTTAAATTTTTCTTAAAAGTGGTTAGATATAAGATAACTTCCCATTCAAAATGCTGTGGATAATATGGGGAATATAAGATATATTACATAGTAATACATACGTATACATAGTACATTTTTATATCATGCTTCCTATCACATACCATATTTTGGCTACACTGTCCTTTCTGCTCTGTGTACTTGCCACGCTCCTTTTCACCTCAGGGTTTCCACACTCATTTCTTCTGCCTCGAACAGTGAACCAAAGTCATCGCATGGCTCTTTTTCCTCTCAAGTGATGGCATTAAGATCATCTCCTCAGAAGTCCACAAAACCTAAATAATCCCTCCATGTCTAGGCCAAATTTCCTTTATACTAATTTATTTATCTCAGTTCACCTTGTTTATGTATTTATCTGCTACTCATTATTTAATCCCTAGTACATATCTGTGCCTGGCATTTAAGTAAGTATTTCATGTGAAAGAATAACTCAGGCAACAAATGAGTATTTGTGATTTATAGGATTTTAAATACACATCAGAGATGCAAAAAGTTATGAAATTTTTCATCTGGGGAAATCAATTCACCCAAATTTTGAATAAATCTGAATAAAACATGTGACAGTTACTCTCTATCTTAATAAAATAATTTTTATTAAATAAGCTCTCTACAATATTTTTATCTTAGTCTTCCTAAAGGGCATAAGGTTGTACAAAATGAGTGTGTTTCTGTTTCCATAAATAATGTATTTTTCAAGGTAACAAAAATATTCACTTTGCAGGAGACATTCCATCTTCTAATTGGTAAAACCTTGTAAAAACGTTGAAAATTCTTAACTTTCCAGTTCTACATTAAAAACAAGCCTATAATAAAGAAAGTCTGTATAAGAGAGACAAACAAAAACAAGCTATAAATTAGGTCACTAGACTTACAATAATATTTTTACAAGGAGCTTTTACAATATTTGGCTAACTTTTAAGCTAGGAATATAAGATGTCCCAGAAGATTAACTGAACATAGGAATTCAACCTCTGATGGGGTCAAATGGAATGTCTTTTGTGATCCAGACTGAACATTTATACTCCTACTAAGATATAGATCACTCTACTTACCTAAGTAAATGCTTTCAATAAGATATTAAATGCTTTATTTTTAATCAGGGAGGTATTAAACTCTTACTTTCAACTGTACTTATTTCAAGTTATAAAGTTCTATACGTGCTCACTTGTCTTTATTAGGGAGAAATTCTTTTATTTACCTAAAACTCTCATTCTAGTAGCTCTCTCTCTCAACTATGTAGTTACTCTAGAAATTTGGCGCTTGGTGGGAAATACCTTGTTTACGCTACCCTACCATTTATTTTCATGAGAATTTGATTCCATCTACTTTCAAATATCATCCTTGAAGATGAATGCGGATTATTAGGTATAGGAAAGCCTGGTCTAAGAAAGTATATTTTCTTATAGAGGCCATAGACACAGTAATAATGGATCGATGTCAGGATCATAAAGCTACAGCAGTATCTGGTACAGTAGAAGAAGGACACTTTGCTAAATTATGAAGTATAGTGGAAATGAGCATAGATAAATCCTAGATTTTAAAATACATTTTGTGTACAAAATTTTAGATAGTAATCAAACATTAACTGAAATTAATGTTAGTTTCTCCAAATTACCAGGTAGTTGTTCTAATCTATGGTGATATCAAAGTGAAAAAAACATTGGAAAAATAAAAATATCTTGAATGGGAGCTGGCTCAGTCAGTACAGCATGCGACACTTGATCTCAGGGTTGTGAGTTTGAACCCCACACTGGGTGTAGTGGACCTCACTTATAAAAAATAAAATAAAATAAAATAATTTTTAAATGCCTTGAATACAGGCAAAATGCCTCAGTAATCATTTTCCACAAAGACTAATGCTATGTTGTGCCATAGTCTAACTAATTTTCTATGTTACTCACATAAGGTATTATGTTAAATAACATGACAATCGAGGGTAAAAAAAAACAAAAAACCAAATACGGGTCTTTGTCATATTCCACACTCACTTTAGCAGCCTCGCAAAATTAAAAACGTTTTCCAAATGAAATGTCGAGGATTATTTATTTTATCCAAGTGACAGTGTAACAAGTCTTGGATGGCACTATTACTGGTTTCAGGGAAACAGAAAACAATTACAAAGCTAAGTTAAAGGCAACTTTATTACGGTACTTTTTCAAACTTCAAAATGCATTTATTATTGAATTTAGAACTAATATATAATACATTATGTTACAAAACAGAAAGCATATCTGGTCGGATATTAGCTTGCATGTATTGCCCAAAATATAGTTTCCTAGGAACGGCAGCAACACACAATAGTTTATATCACTAAGTAAAATATTTCTGATGTCACATAAAGAATCATTTTTAATTTATTTTATGTTCATTTAAAAACAAAACAAAGTTATCTTTTCTATTTCTTACTAATTAATGCTTTGAAGTTGTTTATACCCTAAGAACATCCACCAGTTTGGAAATATTTCCTTTGGTAGAAAATAGGATTTTTGAAGCTAACCAAACTAAAAGAACACTCAATTTCCCCATTGCAAATAGGGGCAGAATTCTCTTCTTTCCTTTTTTAGGAACCAAATCTGGGCCTCTTTCTCTTCACAGCCATCCTGAAATAGTACCTGCTTTAAAAAATACCCAAAATCTACAATAAACTCTATTCTAATAAAGTCTTCTCTGTTTTATCTTGCCTCCTCCTATTTGCTTATTTAGGGTAATTTACAACCCACTTTGAACATTATGTAATAATGAATTTAAAAGTAATCTTGGGAAATGTAACAACATTAAGGATGTATTTTCCAAATTAGATGAGAATATTATTTGCTCATCTGCCTCTGCTTCACACAACCAACCAAATTCAACTTACAAATAGAGTTCCTCTTCCAACGTCACTACCCTAATAACAATGGAAACAGATATAAGCCCACTGAATAGATCGGAGTCCCTTAATTTGCTCTCTTGGCTTAATATTTGTGAGCCAGCAACTAGCACAAAACAAGTTCATCTTCCTCTTTTTTACAACAGTGGGAAATGGCTAGAAAAGTATAGAAAAGGTTCTATTTTTTTGCAAGGCAAATTTAATACAGATTTTGCTGTGAGGTTGGAAAAAAGGAAAAGTGAATGAAAAGGTATGTGCTGGTTGCCTGGGGGGGGGGTGCAAGACTCATAAATCACTGTACGTTAAGAGCACGTGCTGAAACTTCATGGTGCCAGTCACGTAATTTTGTGTATTTGGGACTAAAGACGTGAAGGGGTATCTTTTCCCTGTGGAAATAAAAAAAGAAAAGAAAAGAGAAGAAAAGAAGAGAAAAGGTGATAGAAGAGTCATAAGAAAGAGAAAGAAAAAGTTTCTACACTTAGTTCATCATGCAGAAAACGTGCTTTATAAAAGTTTAATTTCACATAGCTATTTTCTTTAATAACAAAGACTTTAAGGGTCGAGCATTTTTATAAACACAGAAATTGATATATACAGCTCTCTTAGAAATCCATTTTTATGCCCCCCCAAAAAATTTCTACAATACAAACTCATCCACAGAGATCTGTAGTGTTAGCAAAGCATCCCCAAATATACTCTTCTGCCCACTTATTTCACTACGAAAGAAAATTAACCTTATATGAAATGCAGATAGTATCTACTAATTCAAAAATCTGTAAGTTTTTTAAGTACCACAGTTAAGTCTCACAAAAGATTCCAAAGTTAAACGCTTAGCTTCTAGTTACAAAGACAAAAGCCAAACCAGTCACTACACTTGAAAATGTGAAAAAACAAATCGAGACCATTCATGAAAAGGAAAGCATTCAATCAACCAAGGAAATGGACAACTTACTTTGCCTTCTTTGTATTTTCAGTGTCCGACTCTTTCACTGAAATATAATAAGCAATATCCAATATTAGTTGACTTGAAAAATCATTTGAGCAATTACTTGCACCAATCAATATCAAATGGTCAAGCTGAACAGAGCCCCTAAAAAACGATCCACATCATGCTGTCACGGGCTATATACTACAGTCAGTACTGCTGCTGCTGCTACTACTGCTCCACTATTCAGTGCAATTGAAGGGATAGCTTATTTACACTACCCACATAATGCATGGCATAACTTAAAAGTAAACTGCCTCAGGAAAGTTACTCTTTTCCAATAATCACCCTCTGTCTAAATGCTATTCTCTATGGCAAAGAACATTTGTATATTAGAATCCCTAGGTATTCACTTACGATGTTCAGTCCCAGTGATCTGGGCGAGGATTCGGAAAGAACGAGACTGAGTCGTTCCAGTCCTTGGACGCCAGTCTTCAGTGTCCTCAATCAGTCTTTTCTTGCTGGCATCACTATGAGTTGGTATGTGATAAAACTCTGTATTGCGCTCCACAATGTGTTTCCTTGGTGGGCTAGGAAGGAAAGAATTACAAATTTTTAAATCATGTAAAGGATAAAATATCCTCTACCAAATTAATTATAATTTACATATTTAATATCAATGCTTTTTTTTTTATATCTTTTGCTCTTCCCAGTGAACTCAGGCTCAATTCTCTTAAAAAGGTGCCCTTCTATAATAGACTCGCTTTTTCCAAAACTAGTAAAAAAAAAAAAAAGGTATTTATATGCTAACATAAAATAAGTATCTATTCAAGAGAAAGTTTACCGTTTAGGTGGGGTTTTCCTTTTAATTGACAGTAGAAGGCAGCAGAAGAGAGATTCCAGCATAAAGAAAAGGAAAAGAATAAGAAAAGAAGGAAAATAATGAGAATTGCGAAGTCCACAGTTAAAAAAATTTTTTTGAAATTACTTGTATTGTTCTCCTACCTATCTTATGCCTCACAAAATACAGCTATGGACTATATTCACAACCACTGCTAAATACCAACATATTCCCAAAATTCCCAACATATTCCCAAAATTTGGTTTTCACAAAATTAAATGAATATATCTTCACTGTGCCTGGGAACTAAGAATGGTTTAGTACAAAGCTAAGTCTGTATTTCCAAACACAATTTTGAAAAGGGTCAGAACTGTTACTTTCTATGGTTTTCTCATTCACGTGTAGATATCTCTCATCCTAAATAAAGTTGTGTGCAGGGTCAGTGGAGGGAATAAGAGCTGTGGTATATGGGAAACCAATACATTTATCAAAACAGCAAGATGTAAATCTTGGCTCTATGACTTTACAGATGTGTGATTTTGGACAAGTCAACCTCACTGAGCCTGTTTTTTTTTTCATTTATAGATGAGTATACCACATACAAAGTGGCACTGTCTAAGCATTAAATGAAATAATACATGTGAAAGGGATTTGTAAACTACAGAATTCAAGAACTTTAAGTTTGCTAAGAATATTCATTTTTTCTATTAATAAAGCATACATATTAAGGAATTTACAATGTACATTTAATACTTTAGTCTAAGATCTACTGAACGTAATGAATACTCCATTCTCTTCCCCTTCCCCACCAAAACAGGACAAATGCAAACTTTTGGAAGCTATAAATCTAATTCCAGGAGAGATAAAGGAGCCTAAGTCTGGACTAGCAGACTACTGCCATTAAGATCCAAGCAAAGGAAGTGCTCAAAGAGTATGAGATGTGGGTGGCAACACCTCCTGGGTGTAACTCCTTGCTACAGAATCACAGTACCATCAGAATGCCACTGGACTGTTATCATTTTAATAGTTACACTACTAAAACCGTCTCGGTATACTAAAAGTGTTTTGCCCAATGAACAAAATGATAGGATTAACATTAACACTGTCTTTAAAAACAGACAAGTAAGAGTTTCAAGCATGATATCCTTCACTTAGTGTGTGTTTTATGCAAGTCATTTAACTTCAAATCTCAGTTTTACCCGTCTAAGAAAAGGGGATTGCATCTACCTTAAAGAGTTGTTTTGAGGAATAAATAAGACCAGTAATGTATGTAAAGTGCTCTCTAAAGTACCTAATGCACAGTAATGACTACATAATGTGTTCTCTTATGATCACTAAAAACATTATTTGAAATGCATTATTTTAAAACTATGGGTCATCCGAATATATAAAGGACAGAATAGGGGTGCCTCGCTGGCTCAGTGGTTAAGTGTCCCACTCTTGGTTTCTGCTCAGGTTCAGGTCACAATCTTATGAGTCATGAGACTGAGCCATGCTGCACTCTGTGCTCAGTGAGATTCTCTCCCTCTGCCCATCCCCATGCGCTCTCTTTTCCTCAAATAAATAAATCCTGAAAAAATAAATAACGGAATAAATAATATTTACACACAAAACATTTATAGCTTATGGTAAAAATTTAAGATCCCAAAAGTGAAATATCTAATATCTTACTATTAATTACTTTACTAAAAACCTAATCTTTTTTAAAAGAGGATTTAAAAAAATCAGAATCCGTAGAGTACTTCATAAACACACTACATTTAGAAGATATAATTTCCTAAACGGACAACACTTTATCTTATGCAATTACTTGAAAAACTTCCTACTAAACTTGAAGTTTAAGTTTCTCTATAATTAGTGAATGTAGTTTACTCTTAAATGGTGCCAATTTCAACTATAAGACAATTTCTTTTCTACAAAAAGTTTGGTCTGTAAAAATACAGAACAGTGGTGTCAAGCTACGAATAAGTTAAGTACACTAAAAATAATAAAATGACACCACTTAATAATATGTTTTAGCAACAACATACTTGCAAAGAGCATGGTACGTCTTAGAGTCTGTGGTATTCACCATATCTTAAGGTCCTTTGTTAAGTGATATGAAGTTTCTACACATTTACTTAGCTTTTCTGGCTCTGGTACTCTAAACTCTGATGACTATGATAAAAGAAGACAGCCATCTCAATGATTTTATTTTTAAAAATATATTTGAGATAGAACATAAATTTAAATATCAAAAGAAAATAATTTATTCCAAAATATAGATATTCACAATTAGCAACTTTATCCATATTTTTAAAAAATACTAAACAAGAGAGACCCAAACTATGTCTCTAACTACTGTCTATAAGGTAGACAGTATACACTGTCTACAATACTTATCGAGATTCAGCTTATTAATTTTTTCCATTGCCAAAGTGGAAAACATACCCACTGATTTATATGAAGTTCTTTAGCATGAAACACATGCTTCCTAGGTTCCTTAACAAATTTGAAAATTCTTGCATAGAGAAGACACTAACCAAGTTTGCTGGTGGTATTAAATTGAAAGTAAGGTGGAAAGTTAAATAGAGACAATGATGAAATTACAAAAGGAACCATTGATTAGGTACTTACACAGTGCCAGGGTTACTGAAGGAGGAATAATACACTCAAAAAATATGTAATAGAGTAGAGAAGACATTGATGTTCCCAGGATAATGGAAAATGGACAAATATGAGGCAAAAAAAGGGGGAGAGGGGAAGAAAAGAGAAAGAAAAAAGAAAATAAAAAATGAAATAATGAAATTCAAAACCATGAATTTACATGAAGATATTACACAAAACATCATGCTTCAAAATAGACATGTAAACACAGACAAACAAAAATGAACAAATGTTAGTCAAAATTCTGTTATATTGTTAACAGAGAAAGATCCACCATTTAAAAATATCTCTAGGTTTATTTAATTCATTTTAGCATGAATCCAAATTTCTATTATGCTCCTAATAAAAAGCAGAGAATAAAATAATTATTGGATGTAATACATAGAAACAGAACATTTTAGAAACACTTAAAATCAGAGAATAGGAGAAAGTCTTTCACTCACATAATATGTGAAATATATATATTAAGAGCAAATATAATCTTCTCCCAAAAATTATCTTGAATCATTGAAATAAAAACTTAACCTCCCTCCAAAATCACTATATTGTACACCTGAAACTGTATGTTAACTGGGAGTAAGATAAAACCTAAAAAGCCAAAAAAAAATTATCTTGAAACAGATATTATGAAGAAATAATATGCTATTTGATTTTTCTCTTATTTTTAAAAAATGTGGTTATAATGGAAAATATATGAAGCATACTGGGTCATAAATAATGGGCTACCACTTAATTTTCATACTCTCCTCTGTTTGTCTTTACCACTCTTATTCACAAGCAAATCCCAGTAAGTTTAGTATTGATTCAGAGGAACTCTGGCTTTTTTATTATCAGTGATCTTATTATTACTCAAAAAGGCATGTCTCATATGATATAGTAAAGGAACTACATTAACAGCATCTGAAGAAGGAAAATCTCTAAGCATATATTTTACTCACACAGCCTATTAACTGTAGAATCATTAAAGACAAATATATTTATATACCATTATGGATAGAGAAGACTGAAGTATAAACTCTACATAGTTGTCAACACACTCCTGAATCAATCCTGAAATGAAGTTTAGTCAGAATAACTAGCAATTCATTATGAACATAGTGACAAAAACTGCCTACCAGTTTTAATACTAAGACTGCTCAGTGTAGCTGTATTTCCTACGTATACATCAAAGTCAGTTTCATAAACTCTACAGAGGGCTGAGTGTCACTGAACCAGGGTGGGATGCAAGAGTAAGATGATCTCAATATTTATTGACATGTACTCTGCTCCAGCCACAGTGCAAAGCATACTTTCCTCTGCCTTGCGATTTTAAATAGCAGAGAAATTGTTTTTCAAAACAACCTCCCCTGAACAGAATTTTAGATACATATTTAAACACTTGAGTTTAAGGGAAAAGTTTTATACCAAAATAAAGTTGGGAGGGAAATATACTATGGTGTAGCGAGTGGCAACAAGTGGACACTTGACTGGTTTCAACCTAAAGATGCCAATTTGTATACAGCCAATTTATAAATATTTCCAAGCATTTCAGAAAATGTGCCCAAGTGGAATGGCCCATCATACACTGCAATGGCATTTGTGCCGATGTGACAATGAGAAGACCTGGCTTCACACCCTATCTATGCTGCCACTTGTCCTAAGCCCTGGACAAGGTGCAATCTATAGAAGCCTCTCTTTTCCTTTTTCTTTCAGACTTCTTATAAGGGCATATGTTTAATATATGTAAAGAAACTCTGAAAACCATACAAACACAGATTTGTTGTTAGGACAGAACCCCTAACTGATATTAAAAAAAAAAAGTACTATCAAACCCAACCCAATGTCTATACACATTATTCATTCATACTGCTTCAACCCATTTAAAAACAAATACTAGTTCAAAAGAACAGAAATAAGCCAGGATCAGAGTCAGGTGATTCAGAGGAAAGCATGTCAAACTGGCTTCAAAAAACCTGAGCTTGAATCTTAATCACTTACAAGAAGCATGACTTGAGAAAATTAAGTAACCTCTCAGTGTTCAAAGTTCAAATGAGAATTAAATCATGCATTCAGAAACACCTAGGACAATGAACAGTAATACCTAATAAGTTAATGAATCTGAATCCTGAATTTAAAAAAATATATATTTATCCTACATGCTTATATTTACTTTTCCAAGGCCCAATTATTTCCCTTTACAAGTCAAATTGTTTGTTATGGAATCTAGTAACTAGTCAAATAGAATTTAAATAATAAATTAGGGCTTGGAGATCTTCCACTAGTACACTGATGTGCTATATTCCTATGGGTACGGAACATGGAACTATTCAGTCAGCCACACTGGAATAAAGTTGTTAATTTATTGAATGTTAATTCTCTGGTATGCCTAAAATAGTTAAATATTACATATTTCTAATTCTAACCTACATTGTGATGATAAATTTCAGCACATACTCAGACTAATCATAACACAAAATTATTTTATTACCTAGTGTGATTTTTATCTATTTTTAAGTCTATTAATCACTACCTAGTGTACCATCAAGACCAACAGACACAAAAGCGAGGTTTTAAAGGTATTCCACAGTGATTCTCAGTGTCTATGCCAATTACCTATGACATTTAATAATGATATTTAATAAGTCAGTAACTGTTTCTCTTAGCTAATTTCAAAGGTATGTATAAACTTTCTATCACCTAGTGACACACAACTGTACATGTAGAGGTCTAAAACTTCCAGCAACACTGTTAAAAAATCAAAAAGGTTCTTAAGAAACTTTACCTGGGAAACACTGGTTTGTTATATGAATTTGGAAAACAATTCAATTTTGTGTATGTTATTCACTAGTGGTACATATATTTATGCTTTCTCTTGTATCTTTCTCTTTGTCTTCCAATAGTCTCGACTGACACAAACTACATTCCCCCAAGCATTAGGTCTTATAAACCACTACACAGCAAACCCCACATATATTTTATGGCAAAAGTTAAATACTATTATTTATTACCAAAAAAGCAATTCACTACAACATAGCAATGCAAACCAAACTTATTGAAAACACTAAATGTTTTTTTTAAATGACAGCTATTTTGCAAAATGTTAATTTTGCAAAAATCAGACACATTCATGCTCTTTACTCATATATAAATCACCATATTTTCTCTCCAGTAATGTGGATACTAACTTTGTCACTTGTGCTTTCTGTAAAGAGAAAAGGATTTTAAAATATTACTACCATATCATATTTTGTATCTTCCAAGGCCAGGTTCTTCAAAATAACAGATTGGAACTGTTAGGAGAAATTGCAGTCCAACAAAATTGAAATTAATAAAGGATACATGAAGGACTTACCTCTTGAAAGCAGTGGCACATTATAATGCAAGAACATATAGAAAGGGGAAAAGTAAATTACTTAAACTACTTGATGCAAACTAGCTTTCCTTCTGGTTTGGAATATAAAGTCAGACCAATAATTTCTATATGTAGGAGAAAGATTAAAAATTTCTTAAAGTGGGCGCCTGGGTGGCTCAGTGGGTTAAAGTCTCTGCCTTCGGCTCGGGTCATGATCTCAGGGTCCTGGGATTGAGGCCCGCATCGGGCTCTCTGCTCGGCAGGGAGCCTGCTTCCTCCTCTCTCTCTGCCTGCCTCTCTGCCTACTTGTGATCTCTCTGTGTCAAATAAATTAAAAATCTTTAAAATAAATAAATAAATAAATAAATAAATAAATAAATAAATAAAAATTTCTTAAAGTACCTTGTTCAGTATTATTTATAAGAAGGAACAAGAACACTTACATAGTAGTATTAAGAAGTCTAAAACTATCANCTTTAAAATAAATAAATAAATAAATAAATAAATAAATAAATAAATAAAAATTTCTTAAAGTACCTTGTTCAGTATTATTTATAAGAAGGAACAAGAACACTTACATAGTAGTATTAAGAAGTCTAAAACTATCAACATAATAATAGATTTTATACTTTACGATGAATAATTTCTCAGTAGTAATGCATAATGAATAAACACTTATTTGTGTCTTATGTTAATTAATCCCACATAAATTTGGTTGAGACACCTATGAAATTGGTAAACTGGCCAATTACTTTAAATCACTTAAAGACTAATAATCTTTCTGCTTTGAGGAAAAACACAACTTAAGAATTTAGCTTTATACCCTTCTGAACTCTTAAATTTTTGTTTACTGGCATATATTATTTTTAAAATAAAAAGTAATTAATAAAAAGTCACAACCCTCAACTTTGCAAATCTTTTGTAACATTATAAAAATATGAAAAATGTACTAATCACATAATTAGTAAATAGTCTGACAATTATTTCAGAAAAAGTTTGATACCTGATGAAGGAAATGCATTCATCAATACCACAAAACACCTATTCTTCAAAATGACAGATCATTGACTAGTAAACAGTGTGATTTATCTTTGATTTCTCTAAGCTAAATGTAGTAAGAGAAATATCAACTGCAAATCTGTCTTAGAATTTCACAGACACCACACTTTGTCTTCAGACTAATCAAGTTTTCATTGTCCTAACATCTGGACAACATTTGAAATCAACCTACTTCTAAATATACCTGGTTTGCTAATGTGAAGCAGTACCTTTCTTGTTAATGATGCAAAATATGTAATAACCCTCCTTTCCTTGAATTCTTGCACAGTGCTAGACAAGGGCACGTGCTCAGTAATTACATGCCCACTGATTAAAAAGCCATCATTGAGGCCTGATTACTATACCACTGCCTACAGTTTCAGTTTGAAAATAATAAGCTTTAATATCATCAAAGCCATCTACGAAAAACCCACAGCGAATATCATTCTCAATGGAGAAAAACTGAGAGCTTTTCCCCTAAAGTCAGGAACACGGCAAGGCTGTCCTCTATCACCACTGCTATTCAACATAGTACTAGAAGTCCTAGCCTCAGCAATCAGACAACAAAAAGAAATAAAAGGCATCCAAATCGGCAAGGAAGAGGTCAAACTCTCACTCTTTGCAGATGATATGATACTTTATGTGGAAAACCCAAAGGACTCCACTCCAAAACTGCTAGCACTCATACAGGAATTCAGTCAAGTGTCAGGATATAAAATCAATGCACAGAAATCAGTTGCATTTCTATATACCAACAACAAAACAGAAGAAAGAGAAATTAAAGAGTCAATCCCATTTACAATTGCACCCAAAACCATAAGATACCTAGGAATAAACCTAACCAAAGAGGCAAAGAATCTGTATTCAGAAAACTATAAAGTACTCATGAAAGAAATTGAGGAAGACACAAAGAAGTGGAAAAACATTCCATGCTCATGGATGGGTAGAATAAATATTGTGAAAATGTCTATGCTACCTAGAGCAATCTACACATTTAATGCAATCCCCATCAAAATACCAGCAATTTACTTCAAAGAAATGGAACAAATAATCCTAAAATTTATATGGAACCAGAAAAGACCCCGAATAGCCAAAGGAATGTTGAAAAAAAAAAGCAAAGTTGGCGGCATCACAATTCCAGATTTCAAGCTCTATTACAAAGCCGTCATCATCAAGACAGTATGGTACTGGCACAAAAACAGACACATAGACCAGTGGAACAGAATAGAGAACCCAAAAATGGACCCTCAACTCTATGGTCAACTAATCTTCGACAAAGCAGGAAAGAATGTCCAGTGGGAAAAAGACAGTCTCTTCAACAAATGGTGTTGGGAAAACTGGTCAGCCACATGCAGAAAAATGAAACTGGATCATTTCCTGACACCACACACAAAAATAGACTCAAAATGGATAAAAGACCTCAATGTGAGAAAGGAATCCATCAAAATCCTCGAGGAGAACACAGGCAGCAACCTCTTCGACCTCAACCGCAGCAACTTCTTCCTAGGAACCTCACCAAAGGCAAGGGAAGCAAGGGCAAAAATGAACTATTGGGACTTCATCAAGATTAAAAGCTTTTGCACAGCAAAGGAAACAGTCAACAAAACCAAAAGACAACTGACAGAATGGGAGAAGATATTTGCAAATGACATATCAGATAAAGGGCTAGTATCCAAAATCTATAAAGAGCTTCTCAAACTCAACACCCATAAAACAAATAACCCAGTCAAGAAATGGGCAGAAGACATGAACAGACATTTCTCCAAAGAAGACATCCAAATGGCCAACAGACACATGAGAAAGTGCTCAACATCACTCGGCATCAGAGAAATACAAATTAAAACCACAGCGAGATACCACCTTACACCAGTCAGAATGGCTAAAATCAACAAGTCAGGAAATGACAGATGTTGGCGAGGTTGCGGAGAAAGGGGAACCCTCCTACACTGTTGGTGGGAATGCAAACTGGTGCAGCCACTCTGGAAAACAGTATGGAGATTCCTCAAAAAGTTGAAAATGGAGCTACCCTACGACCCAGCAATCGCACTACTGGGTATTTATCCTAAAGACACAAAGGTAGTGATCCTCAGGGGCACGTGCACCCGAATGTTTATAGCAGCAATGTCCACAATAGCCAAACTATGGAAAGAACCTAGATGTCCATCAACAGATGAATGGATAAAGAAGATGTGGTATATATATACAATGGAATATTATGCAGCTATCAAAAGAAACGAAATCTTGCCATTCGCAACGACATGGATGGAACTGGAGGGTATTATGCTGAGCGAAATAAGTCAATCAGAGAAAGACAATTATCATATGATCTCTCTGATATGAGGAACTTGAGGGGCAGGGTGGGGGGTTGTGGGGGGTAGGGAGGGAAAAATAATGAAACAAGATGGGATGGGGAAGGAGACAAACCATAAGAGACTTCTAATCTCATAAAACAAACTGAGGGTTACTGGGGGGTGGGAGGGTAGGGATAGGGTGGATGGGTTATGGACATTGGGGAGGGTTTGTGCTTTGGTGAATGCTGTGAAAGATGTAAGCCTGATGATTCACAGACCTGTACCCCTTGGGCAAATAATAAAAATAAAATTAAAAAAAAAAAAAAAAGAAAATAATAAGCTTTAAATAATTTTAAGTGTCAAAGTTGTTCTTACAAAGCAAAAATTTAAGCTTCATATTCATATTTTCATGTTTTAAATGTAGTACTTTTCCATAACCTCAATTTACTTTTCCCTGTACAAGTTTCCATTAAGAAGACTATCTTATATGAATCAGTAGATTTTTTTCCTTCAAGAAAAAAAAAAAAAAGACAATGACTGTCTTATAAAATTACAAGAAATGTTAGTAAGGAGAAATACTTTTGTTCAGACACTGCTTCCAGTGGACTTTTTTACGTTGAGACTGGAATTTAATTAACATAGTAAACTTCTGCTTTTAGTTTTCTATGGGGCCAACAATCTGACAGGCAGCAGCATCTTTCTTCTAAGAATATCTACTTTGATCACTCTAAATTCTATTGTCTTGAAATAGACATACACAAAAATACAACCAAACACACCTCAACACTACATAGTATTTCTCTTTTTCAATAAAAGAAGAAATAATGTTCTTTGAAGGACACTAATTTTCCTCAATATATACGTCAAAACTTTAAAAAGCCACCCACAACCACAAAAACCGTATGTTCGAAGCAGTAGCTGTTCTTCCAGACCTGCTCTTTCTCTCTGCAGCAGCCTGGAGCCCTGCCACCTTCTTTTCAAAGCCCCACGGTTGCCATGGCAGCGGCGCTACAGAAAGCACAGCCCCTTCATTACGTGAATTAACATTCGGAAGGGATTATCTCAGAAAGGACCTATGCACGCAATTATTTTAATTATATTTTCCTGGGAACTGGCATTGGTAAAAAACCATCATGCATGCAGATGATTTCCCTTTGTTTTCCTTAAAGTACATTTTTGTCACAATAAATCTGATCAAAATGATTTTATAAAAATGACTTTGGCTTCAAGTACAGTCACGGAATTCCAAAAAGAATAAGACGACCATCTATAAATGGAAGCTGCTGAAAATGCACTTCAACCAATGTTTTTAAATGCTTCAAAAGGAAAAAAAATCATAAGGAATAGATTTTCAAAAACTTCCACTGACATTATACATTTAGTGTTCACATCTATAAATCCATTCATTTTAGAAAAACCTTTACAATGAAAACATTCTCTAATTTGCTTCTGATATTTGTGAAGCATCCTTCGATGCTATTGTTCTGTCATTACTGTTTGCTTTTACAGACTAAATTCTAGCTTAAGCTTATCTGAAAAGAATGTTGCTGGCTATCTGACCTAAGCTAATGCATCATACGTAGACATGAGTCAAAACTAAATTTGTTTTCTGTCTTAAGACTACTTCCTAGAAAAAAAGCTTCTTACAAGCCCATTTCCTCTCTCTTTAGGGTGAGATACATAAGCTGACACACTGTAACTACTCTGTTTAAACTTCTGGTGACTAATAAGAGGATGGAAAAAATGGGAAAGAAAGACTCAAGATCTGCCTTGCATTATAAGTGCCAGCTGCTCCATGTTATGCCAGGACTTGGAGAAAGAGTTATAGAGTAGTATGTTACATGGTTGATAACATGTCAAAATGCATTACTTAGGTTTTGATTAACCTATAATTGCCTTGCAGAAAGTGCTATTGTATATAATGTAAAGCTATATATTAATGAAGCAAATAAAACTTCATCTCCTTTCCTTCAAAGAACCGCTGGTTTGGGGGGGGGGTGCAAATTATCTCCTGGAAATTGCCTGAAAGAAGAGTTTTGATAAGAGCAGAAAGCACCCTTGGCCACCTACCCATTTTGCTGTTTAATGTCACCCTGGGATCCTCTTCTCTGTCCCTCTGCTAGCTCCTGAGCAGTCTCGGAACACACGCTGGTGACTGTGGGCTGCCGTGGGACATTAACTGCAGGTTTACCAGCGCTCAGTGCAGATGAATGCTGGTCAGCACTAAGATTGGCATTAGCATGCAGTCCAGATGCAGCAAATGAGGGAGGAGTGACAGCAGCCACGGGTGGAGGGGAAGCATGTGATGAAGTGGTCGCATGGGCTGGGGTGAAGGCGGACGATGGTGATGGAATGGATGTGACTTTTGGTGAAGACACAGAACCAAAAGGTCGTGGTGCCTTATTGTAGGCCATGTTGGTTGTGGAAGTGACTTTGGACACAGCAGGAGATGTAATGGGCACAGGTTTAACTACTTCTTTAGGTTCTCCCTATGTAAAATAAAAATAAACATACACAAAAACACACCAAATACATGCAAAATAGATTCACTGAGAAGAACACAAAGCTAATTTTTAAAAAGACAAATACAATCATGTTAGCAGCCCAAACTTTACTTGTTTCTAGATAAAAACAATGAGCATAACATGCATGCCAACTGATCCCAACATGCAACACAGATGCACACGATGAGTTTATTATTTTTATAAAAATTGAAGAAGTTTCAAAATATCTAGGAACTAGAGTAGGAAAACTATCAAAAGCCTAAATGTCATCAGAAGTGTCAACAGACACTTTAATTTTCCAAAAGGAAAAAATTTTAAATATCCCACAATAAACAAAATATTGCTAACCAAACATTTATTTAGAATATCCAGAGACTTGATTATAATCTCGTCTTTCAAACATGTTTAATTACTCTCCAGAGTACAGTTATTTGATTCATGCAGGAAAAATACAGCATATTTCTAAGTCTTCTATTAAAAAAATTTTTTTAACAGAAGGAAAAGATCATTTCCCATCTAACTCAAAAAATGTGCACAATTCTAATGAATTATTTTGAATAAAGATTTTGCTTAAAAGAAAAATCTCAACAATCCACTTGTTTCTCTGGAATGCTTTGAGATATTATTTGGAGATGGAATAAAAATTCTTTCCCTCTTCCAAAACAGTTAATAGTTACATGATGAAAAAAAATGATCTTAGAGATTTCTTTATTGCCATTTATCAAAGAAAAATTAGCTACTAAGAAAGATCAATTCCTCCTAAAATTAACATAGTTTGTGTTTGCAATCCCTATCCCAAAGAAAGTGTGATCTTTAAAAACAAAACAAAAGGTTAAGCTTCTATGACATTCAAGAATAAATTCCTACTCACCCTACCATCCCTAAAGAAAAACAATCAAATTCTTTTAAAAACCTACAAAGGTGTCCGTATTATGTTTAATTTTAAGAAAAAAATAAGTACTCTAAATTAATTAATTAATTGTAGAAATAATAAAGCTAGTTGGGGGGAGGAAAGTAACAATGTCTCAGCAAATCAATATAAGTAATTCAATAGAAAGGCACAAATAAAATTAAGGAGAAAGCCCCCCAAATATAAAATAGCTGTATATGAAAAATGTGTTGGGACAATTTGAAGATAAATATGAGAGAAGAAAGGTACTTGCCCAATAACCTAATCCAGAATACTCTGAAAATGTAATTAAAAACCTATTAATATTACTAATAAAATGTTATCGAAGACTTGTGATATTCATTTTCTGGAACCACTTATTTATTCTCTTTAAAACATGTGAATAAAGATAGACAAATTAAAAGTGAGTGTGTGAATGTAAGAAAAACCGAAATAAGTTAGATAATATATGGCACTAGAAAGCATATTTTAACAATATTGGTATAATTACAGATGTTAATTAGGAATGTGTTGATTTCCATCCCTCATCCCCCACAATCTTTAAAGGAAAAGAACTGTAAGGAAAATTGTATTGAAACTATAAATTGTCAGTATGGCCTAAGACAAGGAATGGAAATGACAGTGATTCAGGAAGGACAATCAAGTGGAACCTAGTGAAACCAAATAAGAAACACACCTTCTGCACAGGAACTGGCTCAGGCTTGGGTGTAGCGGATGCCCTGAATGGGGAAAAAAAAAAAAGAAAGAAAGAAAGGGAAAAAAAACCATCAATTTTTTGCAAATCTTATTAATAGAATTTTTATTAGTATATACCTTAATATGTTAATTAGAATTTATAGGTTCATAATTCATAGTCTTGACTATTCATCTCTACTAATTAATCAACTCATGTAACTCAAATGCTGCAAGTACCTATACCTTTACACATTGGGTACTCATTAGTTTTCTACACACTCAAATGAGGAAAGACAAACATCAATTGTGTTTCCTGATGCACCCGTGTTTAAGCTTTCAATTAAGGTTATTCCCCACCCAAAACTGAAAAGTATAATAAACATGACTTTCTCATCCTTGAGTGGTTCCTGAAATATCTAATCTGAACCTCTACCTCCAGTAGTATCTGCCTTTTCTTCTAATATCTACGGGATATTGGGTCTCTGTAAAGATAATGAATAAGTTCTGGTTGAACTGAGTCACCGAATGAGTATTTTGTGTTTATATTCTTAAGTGCTTGGGCAAGGTAATATATTTGTTATGCTAAAACTAAACTGTATGGGCGCCTGGGTGGCTCAGTGGGTTAAAGCCGCTGCCTTTGGCTCAGGTCATGATCCCAGGGTCCTGGGATCGAGGCCCACATCGGGCTCTCTGCTCAGCGGAGAGCCTGCTTCCTCCTCTCTCCTCTCTCTGCCTGCCTCTCTGCCTACTTGTAATCTCTCTCTGTGTCAAATGAATAAATAAAATCTTAAAAAAATAAAAATAAAAAAATAAAAATAAACTGTAAGTTCTTCCATTAGGCTATAATTTCAGTGAAGGGAATGACCATATCGATCATTTGTGTCTCTACACCAGCACTGTGGCTGGCATGTAATAGGTCACCAGTAATGGAGGTGGAAAGGAGAGAACAAGGAAAGAAGGGCAAAACTCCATGCACAGAACCTATTTCCAATTCAAATTAAGCATTTTTGATATATGCTTTTTTGTATTATTACTGTCTCTTTGGTTAGCACAGACTAACAGTAACAATAATTGATTTGGAGCAACTATCGCATATAATCGTGACAAATAACCAAAGTAGCAACTATCCTTATCCCCATTTTTCAGATGAGGTATTTCAAAGTTTACAGTAAGTAAATTACATAGGATACAGCTGGCTGGCAGTTCCTATATATTACAGTATACTAGCCACAGTCAAGTGTAGTAACTTAATGACTGGGAAAGCTTCTAATAATTTAAAGGCTATTTACCCATTATTAAGGTCCATGTTATGTTTAATAATGGCAGAAGCAATGTGACTCCTCTTATAACAGGCTGCAGATACGACATCAAGTGCAAAATTCAATGCAATTCAATTCATAGGGGGGCTTGGGTAGCTCAGTTGTTAAGCGTCTGCCTTTGGCTCAGGTCATGATCCCAGGGTCCTGGGATCGAGACCCACATCGGGCTCCCTGCGGAGTGGGAAGCTTGCTTTTCCCTCTCCCATTCTCCCTGCTTGTGTTCCCTCTCTTGCTGTGTCTCTCTCTGTCAAATAAATAAATAAAATCTAAAAAAAAAAAAAGAAATGTAACTATAGTAGGTAAATAAGTGATAACCACTTTAAGCTACAAACCATGAGACTGTTTTACTTACAGAGATAACAGATCACCAACAGAAGCAGCTAGCATAGGACATTTGATCTCTATAAGTATAACCTAATAATGAACTCTGGTCAACATTTTTAGCAGTGACTGAATTTTCCAGTAACAACTAATTTGGTTAGTTAGGGCAAGCACTGACTGAATAATTGGCTAACGTAATGAGAGGCTACAATGGATGCTAACATTCAGTTACTACAGTATAGAATTATACTCTGTGAAGTTGCATAACTTTCCATGTGTACTCTCAAATAGACAATTTCTCTTTAGGTTATAGGGTTATTATAATAAGCAAAGGAAACAAATTCAAGTACAGAACAGTGGAACCTTCCTTTCGCTGAAATTTCACAATGAAATATAATCACAAAAGATCTACTTATTAAAATCTCCCAAGACATTATTGGAAGTTTGCCATAATAGGGTGGTTTCCTTTTTCATCTAGACACTTAAAGGTGCATGGAACTCTTCTAGCAACATAAAAATAATTTATAAAAAAGAACTTGATATTTAATAGTCACCAAGTTTCCAAACAGAATAAAATGCATCTATCCTATGTCTATGAAAACAAACCCCTTAGTTTTTCCTAGGTGTTAGTTCTTAACCAATGTTAACAACAGTAACAAGAACCTCAGAATGGTTAGTTTACTTAATCTTGGAATCCAATGTCTTATTTTGTTGAAAAAGCACAGAATAATAATAGTCCTAAAATACTTTTTGTATTGAAAGCTCAACAAAAATACTGTACTGCTTGAAATCTTGAATTCACAAAAGAACTTAAAATCTGAAACTTGAATCTATTTGCCCTGCTTACCTTCTGATAAAGTCTCACAAATGCAACTACCTGAACTAAGACAAGCAGTCAGAAAAAAAAAATGGACAACACACCCTCAAAATCCTAGAATTGAGTCCATTAAACATTAAAACACAAACACCATTTTGTAGGGAAAACAGACTTACTTTACTTATAATGAAATGTCAAAGAAAGTAGCTGGCACTAGGTACAATAAAAATTAGTTCCTTGGGTTTAAATATTTAAATCACCACCAAATGAGTCATATAATCATTGAAACTTAGATTTCCTTAAAGTTACTTTGTCATGACATGCAGATATTCATCTGACCTCTGAATATTTATAGGAGTTCATAATTTAAGCCATGTAATTTTTTAATTCTTCTATTTAAAATGGCCCTCATTTTATTTTTAAAATTTTTTTAACATTTCTTTTATTTTTTTATTTTTTACGTATTTATTTATTTGACAGAGAGAGAGAGACAGTACAAGCAGAGGGAGTGGAAGAAGGAGAAGCAGGCTCCCTGCTGAGCAAGGAGCCCTACGATCCCACGTCCCCAGGACCCAAGCCAAAGGGACTGACTGCGCCACCCAGGGACCCCTAAACACCCCCTAAAACAGCCCTCATTTTAGAGTGTGGTTTTGCTTTTTGGAGTAAGAGAAGTCAAACTGTCCACATTAAAAATATATGGAAAAACATTTTTAACACACAGTACATGTACCTATAACAGGTATTAATTACATTTTAAAAGATCATTATTTAAGTGTGTTTATCTTATATTTAGGTGTATTTTTACTTAAGTGTATATTTAAGTATAATTACATACTCTTATGACACTAAAACTACTGTGGTTTAAGAAATTAAAATACAGGACAAATGCAATCTGCAAAATTAATGAACAACATTGGTACTAGGTTTAAAAAAATCAAACTTCACTAATTACTACAAAATAACAAAATAAGATATACCACCTTTTGCTCTCAAGTGTGTAGAGATTTATTTTTAAAGGATAATACATAATGTTTGTGAGAAAACATGTTGCTGGAAAAACTATATATTAATACAGCTCTCTTGAAAAATAATTTGGCATTTATTTATAAAAAGCCTTGAAGAAAGTTTGTGCCCTTTGACATAATAATCAGCTTCTGGGAATCTATCATAAGGAAACAACCTGAAATATGTAAAGGGTTTTTATGAATAAAGATATTCATTCCCTACAGTGTAACTTATATAATAGTGAAAAACTGGAAACAATAGATTAAATAAACAATAATGAAGAAATGGCTAATTGCAATAAAACTACAATATGAAACATGCAATGATTAAAACCATTCTTTGAAAGAATCCTAAATTGCATGATAACATGCTTACTTTATGATATTAAGTGAAAAAGGGAAGATATAAAATAGCATATCCAGTATGGTCAGTGCATGGAAAAAGTAAATGGAAAAAGACTAATATTTTAGTAAAGGCTCTCTATGAATGGTATTTGTTTTTTCTCTTTTGTGTTTTCTGTTTTATAAAACATACACGTGCTACTTTTCATGGCAAGTAAGACTATTTCTCAAAGAATGTTTCACGGAAAGCTACTTTTCAAGACACAAAACAGAGAAGAGGTTCTGTTACCAAAGATATCTGGAAAACTTAAGTTACATAAGCATATTAGCCATAGAACTTCTCAGAGCCTTTAATGCCTAAAGAAAAAAATATTGCAGATTGTTGTCCATATCCCTTTGAAGTATGGCATACTAATCTATTTAGAATACTTATTTATTTAGGAAAACTTTCTCAAGAGTGGAGTTAGAGGGGAAAAAACCCTCTGCGAAATGCTATTTTAAAGAAACAGTAAAGAAAGTAAATCTTTGTAAGTCTGAAATGTTTACTTAAGTCTCCTACAAGTGGCTAAAATAAAGGAAAAGAAATATTATAATCCATACTACCCCCAAAAATCTTTAGTTTTATCAAGCTAGTGCTTTCTTCAACTGTGTTTAAATGACACCCAACGGTTATGAGAATAATTTAATCAGTGTTTAAGGGAAGAAAATCCCATTTCCTTCACCAAACTGAAATATGTATTTCCTATATTCCCTGAGGAGAAAATCTTAATATATGAATAACTATTTCTCAAAATTAGGATTTTTACAGTTGTCTTTCCTTAAAAAAAAAACACAAAACACATTATACTGATCATCTGTTCCTTTACTTTAAAAATATCAGAGATTACTTAAAAGTGAATCATTTTAAAAAGACTTTTAAAATAGATAAGCAGTTTTAAAAACTGAGGTATAATTATTAAAAATTATTCCTACATTTTTCTCTTCAAATCCTGGGAAATACGCAATGGGGTAATATATCTCCATTTCAACCACAGTGATCATCACAAGTCACTTTTGTGTAGTGGGTGTTTCAAACCAACAGAGATCCTGGCAGTGGCTTAGTGCCATGGGCTCAACAATTTGCTTATTGTTCTCTCTTCTCTTAGTGTGAAGCCACTGTACAGGAGTAAGCCATGATGGTGAGAGACTAGTGCCTTGGCCCGATACTCTCCTCAGCTCATGGAATTCAAAGAACAAAGCCATCAGTGTGGATAGAACAATCTATTTTGAAAGTTGATAGATTTTTGTGAGAGCAGCATCCAAAATAAAAATCCCTGGTGCACTGCAACCAGTTTGAGAACTTCTGGCTACGCAGCTGCAATATTTCTGTTATAATGGATTTTATTAGGAACTAGAACTGTGATGCCCTGGTTAGAATAACGTATAGGAAAAATAATGCCATAAATAAGCAATAGCTCTATCAGGGATTAGATTAAAGAAATCAAATAAAACTGCATGTTATGAACACCCAATGAATGGTATTATATTTAAGTTATATAATGAATTAATGCATTTTTTCTAATACTGCTTTATAAAATAATGTGCTTTTAGTTTAAAAAAGTAGCCAATGACTGTTCACACTGCTGTTTAAGAATGAGGAACTAAGCAACAGAACCAGACTGATAAAGATTACCCACATTACTCATTATGTCTTGGTGACTCCTTCAACCATATCTAATATAGTTAACTCATAAACAATCATACAGAAAACAGGAGGATTTTTAAGTTCCTCTTCTGTGAGATGAGCTCTATCTAAGTTTCCCACAGCATGGCCATCTTTGGGCTCACTGACCTCAAGACCCATAAACACTAGGGTACATCATTAATCACTTTAATTGCAAAGTTGTCAATTTGCAATAACAAAGCAACTGCAGAGGGGAAAAAAGTGAGCACTCGAGTGTGTAGAGGGATGTCTCCTTAAACAATTTCCCCATATTTTATTATACTTCCAGTCGGTCTGCTCTACTGCAAACTCAAACTGTAAACATTCAAATCACGTATGGCAATGTATTCATGCTTTTTTCTAAACAATTTGAGAATATCTGTAAGGATTAAATTTTCTCAAAATATAGTACAAAAAGTTATATCATAACACCTTTTAGCTTATAAAAGACTGTGCTCACCACATACACATAGTCTCACTTTCGATTTCTCTCTCACTCTGCATCTTCTTTATCTTACCTATGGGGACTAATACAGGACATTTTTTTCCTTTCAAAAGGGAGAAAGAACCCAAAGCTGGACAGATTCTGAACAGTGAGAGAAAGAAGGGAAGAACACAGAAGCAAGGGAACTGCTCTAGCCCATCTGAGTCCCTGAGACCCTTCTGCTTGGGCTTGGCTTGAAACTGGGAGAGGCTCTGATAAATCTAAAACAAAGAGATGCTACTTGATAATTACTTCCCAACATAAGGATGATGGGGGCTTTTGTTGTAAGATGGTCATAGCAGTTGATGGGGTTTGAGAAGAAACTGTCATCAACCAATTCTAAATCAAGCCAG
Source organism: Ailurus styani (assembly GCA_002007465.1). Classification (NCBI taxonomy): domain Eukaryota; kingdom Metazoa; phylum Chordata; class Mammalia; order Carnivora; family Ailuridae; genus Ailurus; species Ailurus styani. The sequence goes on from LNAC01000152.1 coordinate 2,559,255, forward strand.
AAAAGAACAGAGGGAGGGAGGGAGAAAAAGTAGGAGGAAAGAAGGAAAGGACTTCTACTTAGCTTGCCTGACCTGCATAGGACACTAGTTGGGGGCAGAGTGGGAATTCGGAGGTGGGGTGAGAATAGAGAAGGGAACGCACTAGGCAAATTTAAAATGATCAAACATTTCCCAATATACAAATAATGACAGTATTAGCATCAGCATTATGCTACATTACCATTTACTGGGGCCTTACTAGGAACTTGACACTGAATTAAAGGCCTTATATACAATACATTGCTTAATTTCAGAAATAAAGCCCAGAAATATTAAATAATTTGGAATGCTAATGCCAAGTTTAATGCCAATGTCCACATTTTCCTCCCTCTAATATATCCATCTCACCCAGCAGGAGCCAACAGATTAACAAATATTTCTTCTCATGGTATGTGGCTTTCTATTTTATGGTTGAAGTTCACAAATTCAATGCTATTAAGATCTTCAGAAATGCAAACTGAATACTGATCAATTTGAATAACTAGTTTTGGTGACAGTTTTATATGTTACTTGACATCTTTCACTTGAGATCACCCTTTCCTCTGTGCAGTCATCAATATTTATTGAACCGCAGCACTGTTCCAGCTATAGAGAATACAGTAGTAAACAAGGCAAAGAAGGTCCCTGCATGGAATCTACATTCGAATTAAGGAGGCCGATAATAAGCCAATAAATAAGATAGTTTCATACAGTGTTAAATGCAAAATTTCACATCTCTCTACTTGATTCTAGATGCAAGAAGTTTGTTTTTGTTTTTTTCTTACTCAACGTTTATTTCCACAAGAACATTCTTAACAGGGAAAGTTAGGTCTGTCCATTCTGTCTCATGTCCACACTCAAAATAACCTCAGAACTACTGAAGGAAAAAAAAATGCATTTTTCAAACTAGTATTTAAAAAAACTTCTATCAAAAAGAATGTTAAAGAAATTGCATAATATTTTAGATATATTCAAGTTTAAATAAAAGGAGCTTTAAAGTTCAGGATAATGCATTCTTCTTAACCGGCAAAATTCTTTTACAGTGAAAATACTATTTTGGTAGAAGTTTTAAATAAGGAATCTATTTTATAAACCCCATTGTTAAGACATGGCAAACTTTACTCTAAAGGGCCAGATAGTCAATACTTTAGGTTTTGTGGGTCATGGGATCTCAACTTAACTATTTAAAGGTTCTGTCATTAGAGCAAGAAGGATGATACAAATGTAAATGATTGAGCATGGCTGTGTTCCAATAGAACTTTATTCATATAAACAGGTAGGGGGCTAAATGTGGTCAACCTCTGGTTTCAATCATTTTATGTTTTTGATTATAAAAAAACCTTCTAGGAGATAATCCTATATGAGCATGGATCTTTTGGACTCTAAGCCTCACAATTATTCTGCATACTAAAAAAATCCTAATTACAATTTGTTAGATACTGACAAGTATAAGAAATCAGAGTTTATCTTCTCATCTTTCTTTCTGTGGTTGCTGGACACTACTTGTCAATTCCTTTTAATCCCTCTACTTTAAATTTCCTAGTACTTGCAATGGAATGACCCATCTAAACTTCCAAATCACCCATTCAAATAAAATACACACCACATGGCACTGATACTGAAGCTTGGTGAAGAGACAGAGATAATGTTATTGGATTAAAGATGACATTTTAAGCACTATTTTTAACTACATTACTCAGCACTTCGGTTCATTTGCTAATGCATGATAAAGGCTACTAAAAACCTCTCTCATCTTCTTCTACATACTGTAAATGGAACCATTAGTAATACAATTAAAGAAAAATTCTAAAGGAGCAACTAAAAAGGATGCACCACGCATTCTGTAAGGGAAGCTGAAAAGTGTAATTTCCTTCTTTCTCACGCTTCTCCACAAAACTCTATACTTGATTTCACATCAGGCATGGACTGTAATACTTTCAGGATTGATATAAACAAGCAATTGATAATAGAGTTGCAGTCTCTGAAAACCTACTAGGTCTATATCTTTCTTTGGGTACAGTGCAAATCACTTCAATTTAATAGAGCTTCTTGGGGCACCTAGGTGGCTCAGTTTGTTAAGCGTCTGCCTTTGGCTCAGGTCATGATCCCAGGATCCAGGGCCCCAGCCCAATGTGGGGTTCCTTGTTAGGCAGGGAGTCTGCTTCTCCCTCTGCCCCTCCCCCTTCTCTTGCTCTCTCTTGCACTCTCTCTCGCTCACTCTCTCAAATAAATAAAAAATCTTAAAAAAAAACCATATCTATCTATATATCTTCTATATATATATATATATCTTCTATATGTATCTTTTATATCTATCTATCTATCTATCTATCTATCTATCTATCTATCTATCTATCTATCTATATCTTCTATCTATCTATCTATCGATCTATCTATCTATCTACCTACCTACCTATCTATATCTTTTCTCCCAACTCCAGGTAGAAAAAAATATTGCTTTTTATCAACATAATCCTTCTTTGCTAATATAAAAATAATAGGATTTGCAAAGGAAACAATCTACCTGTGAAAATTCAGGAGTTCCATTTATACATCTACATTTTTCTGGCTCTTTCAATGATACTATTAAAATAGCCTTAAATAACAAACATGGTTAATGTTCGTATTAGGAAAGTAGGCATCAATAACAAACTATATGCCTAACTAGATTTTCACAATGCACATAAAACTCACTGCTTCAGGAAAACCCTGATAAGCATCAGATGCTGGAGAGTAGGATAAAATTACTACAAAAGCAGGCACAATTCATAAGCTTAATGTTTGTTTACTTATTTTTTTCTGCCTTTTAGGAAAAGCTTAGAGACTTAAAAAGATAAACTAGCTACTCTATAGTTTCTTTGTTGATACAACAAGGATGGTAACCCTCCACTTGAGGAATTGTTTTGAGGATAAAATGAGGTCACAAATATAATACAGCTTTGCAATGAACACAAAGTCAGCAGTGATAGATACTACCTTCCTACACCTTATACAGAAGATTTGTCCCTTGAGTTCTAGAAATTATTTTGTTTTTTATTACATACTGTTATAATCAAACTGAATTATCTACCAGGATAAGTTTCAAGAGAAAACAACAAATTAGAAATGGATGAAAAAATATCACTCGTTGAGTGCCAACAAATGCCAATAATTTCACTTGGCCCATTACATAAATTAGCTCACCTATTCTTCCTGAGAGAGTAATACTGTTCTCATTTTAAATATAGGAAACAAAAGCTTAAATGAGTTAAGGAATTTGACCACAATTTAGATTTTGAAAATGGGAGATCCAAGATTTGAGCACAAGAATGCGAGTTCTCCACATGCTTTATAAGCAGCTCTAACTCTCCGCCTTTTAAGATTATAGAGCCCCCAATCTATTCTTCCATATTTTTCCAGAGAAGACTATTCTTCCCCATATCAATAAGAATTCTCTAATAACTTTATTTTCCAGCAAGATGGAGCCAGAAGCTCCTTAATGAACATCATCTATGATGCTAAACTGAGTATTGTACTCAAAATTGCAACCAGCTTCTGAAGTTATTGGCAGTGTAGATCACAAAATACATCACAAGATCTTCCTGTGAGTATATCAAGAACTACATGTTTCTATCTTGTCTTCTTCACAGTCTTGAGAAAATGAAGGAAAAGGAACAGGCATCATAGTCTCCCCATTACAACTATCAATGGTGATATGCTACCAATAATCCAGAATGAGTCAGATGACAAATCTGACATATGCCCTGTGATACAGTGGCGTATGCCGAGCATGTAAGATTACAGAAATAACCATAACGGTTTCTTTTCAATTAGGTTTTGGCTACATATTCATATATACCATGTCACTGAATATATATATCCAATATATATAAGGACCACGGTCCAATATAAGGACCTGGTCTTCTAGTTCTCTAAGTGAGTGTGACAAATATTCTTTTTTTTTTTAAATTAGCATATAATGTATTATTTGCTTCAGGGGTACAGGTCTGTGATTCATCAGTCTTACACGATTCACAGCACTCATCATACCCTCCCCAATGTTCATACCCAGCCATCCTATCCCCCTCTCACTCACCCCTCCAGCAACCCTCAATTTGTTTCCTGAGATTAAGAGTCTCTTATGGTTTGTCTCCCTCCTGATCCCATCTTGTTTCATTTTTTCCCTCTCTACCCCCCACAACTCCCTGCCCTGCCTCTCAAATTCCTCATATCAGAGAGATCATATAATTGTCTTTCTCTGATTGACTTATTTCACTTAGCATAACACCCTCTAGTCCCATCCACGTCATTGCAAATGGCAAGATTTCAGTGTTCTTTGATGACTGCATAGTATTCCATTGTATATATATACCATATCTTCTTTATCCATTCATTTGTTGATGGACGTCTAGGTTCTCTTCATAGTTTGGCTATTGTGGACATTGCTGTTAAAAACATTCAGGTGCACGTGCCCCTGCGGATCACTACATTTGTATCTTTAGGGTAAATACCCAGTAGTGCGATTGCTGGGTCTAGGGTAGCTCTATTTTCAACTTTTTAAAAAAAATTTATTTATTAGAGACATAGAGAAGGAGAGCACAAGTAGGCAGAGCAGCAGGCAGAGGGAGAGGGAGAAGCAGGCTCCCCGCTGAGCAGGGAGCCCAATGCGGGGTTTGATCCCAGGACCCTGAGATCATGACCTGAACCGAAGGCAGCCACTTAACTGAGCCACCCAGGCACCCCTATTTTCAACTTTTTGAGGAACCTACATACTGTTTTCCACGGTGGCTGCACCAGCTTGCATTCCCACTAACAGTGTAGGAGGGTTCCCCTTTCTTTTCTTCCTCGCCAACATCTTTCATTTCCTGACTTGTTAATTTCAGACGTTCTGACTGGTATGAGGTGGTATCTCACTGTGGTTTTGATTTGTATTTCCCTGATGCCACGTGATGTTGGGCACCTTTTTTTAAAAGATTTTATTTATTTATTTGACACAGAGATCAGCTCACAAGTAGGCAGAGGGGCAGGCAGAGAGAGAGAGGAGGAAACAGGTTCTCCGCTGAGCAGGGAGCCCAATGCGGGGTTTGATCCCAGGACCCTGAGATCATGACCTGAGCCGAAGGCAGAGGCTTTAACCCACTGAGCCACCCAGGCGCCCTGTTGAGCACTTTTTAATGTGTCTGTTGGCCACTTGGATGTCTTCTTTGCAGAAATGTCTGTACATGTCTTCTGCTCATTTCTTGATTGGATTATTTGTTCTTTTGGTGGTGAGTTTGATAAGTTCTTTATATATTTTGGATACTAGTCTTTTATCTGATATGTCATTTGCAAATATCTTCTCCCATTCTGTCAGTTGTCTTTTGGTTTTGTTGACTGTTTCCTTTGCTGTGCAAAAGCTTTTGATCTTGATGAAGTCTCAATAGTTCATTTATGCTCTTGCTTCCCTTGCCTTTGGCTATGTTTCTAGGAAGAAGGTGCTGTGGCTGAGGTCAAAGAGGTTGCTGCCTATGTTCTCAAGGATTTTGATGGATTCCTGTCTCACACTGAGGTGTTTCATCCATTTTGAGTCTATTTTTGTGTGTGATGAAAGGAAATGGTCTAGTTTCATTCTTCTGCATGTGCTGTCCAATTTTTCATTTGTTGAAGAGACTGTCTTTTTTCCATTGGACATTCTTTCCTGCTTTGTTGAAGATTAGTTGACCATAGAGTTGAGGGTCCATTTGTGGGCTCTCTATTCTGTTCCATTGGTCTATGTGTCTGTTTTTGTGAGAGTAACATACTGTCTTGATGATGACAGCTTTGTAATAGAGCTTGAAGTCTGGAATTGTGATGCTGCCAACTTTGGTTTTCTTTTTCAACATTCCTCTAGCTATTCGGCGTCTTTTCTGGTTCCATATAAATTTTAGGATTATATGTTCCATTTCTTGGAAAAAAAATTGATGGTATTGCATTAAACGTGTAGATTGCTTTAGGTAGCATAGACATTTTCATAATACTTGTTCTTCCAATCCATGAGCATGGAATGTTTTTCCATTTCTTTGTGTCTTCCTCAATTTCTTTCATGAGTATTTTATAGTTTTCTGAGTACAGATTCTTTGCCTCCTTAGTTAGGTTTATTCCTAGGTATCTTACGGTCTTGGGTGCAATTGTAAAATGTAGTCAACTGCTTAATTTCTCTTTCTTCTGTCTTGCTGTTGGTGTAGGGAAATGCAACTGATTTCTGTGCATTGATTCTATATCCTGACACTTTACTGAATTCCTGTATGAGTTCTAGCAGTTTTGGAGTGCGGTCTTTTGGGTTTTCCACATAAGGTATCATATCATCTGCAAAGAGTGCGAGTTTGACTTCTTCTTTGTCAATTTGGATGCCTTTTATTTCTTTTGTTGTCTGATTGCTGAGGCTAGGGCTTCTGGTACTATGTTGAATGGCAGTGGTGATAGTGAACAGCCCTGCCGTGTTCCTGACCTTAGGGGAAAAGCTCGGGCGCCTGGGTGGCTCAGTGGGTTAGGGCCTCTGCTTTCGGCTCAGGTCATGATCTCAGGGTCCTGGGATCGAGGCCCGCATCGGGCTCTCTGCTCGGCAGGGAGCCTGCTTCCCCCTCTCTCTCTGCCTGCCTCTCTGCCTCCTTGTGATCTCTCTCCCGCTGTGAAATAAATAAATATAAATCTTAAAAAAAAAAAAAAAAAAAAAAAGAAAAGCTCTCAGTTTTCCCCCATTGAGAATGATATTTGCTGTGGGTTTTTCGTAGATGGTTTTTATGATATTGAGGTATGTGTCTTCTATCCCTCCTACACTGTGAAAGGTTTTGATCAAGAAAGGATGCTGTACTTCTTTCAAAGACTTTTTCAGCATCTATTGAGAGTATCATATGGTTCTTGTTCTTTCTTTTATTAATGTATTATAGCACATTGATTTGATTTGTGGATGTTGAACCAAACTTGCAGGCCAGGAATAAATCCCACTTGGTCATGGTGAATAATCCTTTGAATGTACTGTTGGATCCTACTGGCTAGTATTTTGGTGAGAATTTCTATATCTGTGTTCATCGAGGATATTGGTCTGTAATTCTCCTTTTTGATGCGGTCTTTATCTGGTTTTGGGATCAAGGTAGTGCTGGCCTCATAAAATGAGTTTGGAAGCTTTCCTTCCATTTCTATTTTTTGGAACAGTTTCAGGAGAATAGGTATAAATTCTTCTTTAAATGTTTGGCAGAATTCCCCTAGGAAGCCAAGAGCCCTAGGCTCTTGTATGTTGGGAGATTTTTGATGACCACTTCAATCTCCTTACTCGTTATGGGTCTGTTCAGGTTTTCTATTTCTTCCTGGTTCAGTTTTGGTAGTTTATATGTCTCTAGGAATGCATCCATTTCTTCTGGATTGTCAAATTTGCTGGTGTAGGGTTGCTCATAATATGTTCTTAAAATTGTTTGTATTTCTTTGGTGTTGGTTGTGATCTCTTCTCTTTCATTTATGATTTTATTAATTTGAGTCCTTTCTCTTTTCTTTTGGATAAGTCTGGCCAGGGGTTTATCAATCTTATTAATTCTTTCAAAGAACCAGCTCCTAGTTTCATTGATTTGTTCCACTGTTCTTTTGGTTTCTATTTCATTGATTTCTGCTCTGATCTTTATTATTTCTCTTCTCTAGCTAGGTTTAGGCTTTCTTTGCTGTTCTTTCTCCAGCTCCTTTAGGTGTAGAGTTAGGTTGTGTACTTGAGACCTTTCTTGTTTCTTGAGAAAGGCTTGTATTGCTATATACTTTCCTCTCTGAACCACCTTTGCAGTGTCCCAAAGATTTTGAACAGTTGTGTTTTCATTTTCATTTGTTTCCATGAATTTTTTTAATTCTTCTTTAATTTCCTGGTTGACCCANCCCAGGGTGTTCTTTAGCCTCCATGTATTTGAGTTCTTTCCAACTTTCCTCTTGTGGTTGAGTTCTAGTTTCAAAGCGTTGTGGTCTGAAAATATGCAGGGAATGATCCCAATCTTTTGGTACCGGTTGAGATCTGATTTGTGTCCCAGGATGTGATCTATTCTGGAGAATGTTCCACGTGCGCTAGAGAAGAACGTGCATTCTGTTATTTTGAGATAGAATGTTCTGAATATATCTGTGAAGTCCATCTGGTCCAATGTGTCACTTTAAGCCTTTATTTCCTTGTTGATCTTTTGCTTAGATGATCTGTCCATTTCAGTGATGGGGATGATAAAGTCCCCTACTATTACTGTATTACTGTATTACTGATGTGTTTCTTTGATTTTGTTATTAACTGGTTTATATAATTGGCTGCTTCCATGTTAGGGGCATAGATATTTAAAATTGTTAGATCTTCTTGTTGGACAGATCCNACCCTTTAAGTATAATATAGCATCTTTCCTCATCTCTTATTATAGTCTCTGGCTTAAAATCTAATTTATCTGATATAAGGATTGCCACACCAGCTTTCTTTTGCTGTCCATTAGCATGGTAAATTGTATTCTACCCCCTCACTTTAAATCTGGAGGCGTCTTTGGGTCTAAATGAGTTTCTTGCAGACAGCACATTGATGGGTCTTGTTTTTTTATCCATTCTGATACCCTGTGTCTTTTGATTGGGGCATTTAGTCCATTTACATTCAGAGTAACTATTGAGAGATATNTAACTATTGAAAGATATCAATTTAGTGCCATTGTATTGCCTGGAAGGTGACCGTTAAACTGTGTATTTTCTCTGTTCCTTTCTAGTCTGTTACTTTTAGGCTCTCTCTTTGCTTAGAGGACCCCTTTCAATATTTTCTGTAGGGCTGGTCTGGTGTTTGCAAATTCTTTTAGTTTTTGTTTGTCATGGAGGCTTTTTATCTCTCCTTCTATTTTCAATGACAGTCTAGCTGGATATAGTATTCCTGGCTGCATATTTTTCTCATAGTGCTCTGAATATATCATGCCAGTCCTTTCTGGCCTGCCAGGTCTCTGTGGATAGGTCTGCTGCCAATCTAATATTTCTACCATTGTATGTTACAGACCTCTGGGACAAGTATTCTTAAATACAGCACTTCATTTTGTAAGAAAGTTAAGTCCACGTGGGAAATTAAAGATTAAATCTAAATACAGTGTAGAGCAATAAATTAGCCTGTATATATGTGTGAACAATATAAGCCTACTTTCTAACCATAAAAGAAGGGGAAGAAAGGGAGATTGAAACATGCCCAAAATCTTAAATAAATCGAGACAAAATACAAATGGAAGATAGCAAAATATGTAACATGTTCTTCATACACCCAAAGTGTAAGATAATACTCTTTGAAGTTCAAATTTATATGCTCTCTGTCTTATACTAATACTGGAGGCAAAATTTAGCCACTAATTTTTTCCAGATACATCTCTTTTTCTATTTTTGTCTAGGCTAAACACATTAAACTGCAAACTTTTTTGGGGGGAAGTGGTATTTTTAGGTATTTCAATGAAATTCAAGAGGACAAGCATTCCAGTATTTAGCACAGCCTTATTAGGAAAACAAAGTCAGCCTGCTGTCTTGTGGAGAGCACAGGAATGAAAACTTTTCATTCTTTATAGTCTCAACTTAGGTTTTTCCATTTATTTAACCCTCAAAAATTAATCTGTGGTGTCTTTAGGTCTTTAAAAATCTGGAAGTAGTTACTCAGAGTCCAAGAACTTAAAAATTAATGATCAAATGTGGTTATTTTAGTCATAGATAGGTCAGGTCTATCCTTGTTTAATTACTTTAAGATGAGACCCTAATTTCACATTTATCAGTTCATTGTAGAATCCTGTCCAATATCCTCATCACTGAATCTCATTAAATTAGTTCAAAGTATTTAATATGATAATAACATCGAAATCTAAAAAGGGAAAATTTAAATCCAGCAAACATTAAAATATTTGTTCACTTTGGGACGCTTAGGTGGCTCAGTCAGTTAAACGTCTGACTCTTGATCTCAGCTTAGGTCTTGATCTCAAAGTCATGAGTTCAAGCCCCATACTGGGCTCCGTGCTAGGCATGCAGCCTACTATAAAATAAAATGAAAGTAAAATGAAAGTGAAAGTAAATAAATAAATAAATTTGCTCATTCTATTAAGTTCTTTTATTATTTTAATTAACACATAATTATCACAATATACCATTACATAGAAAGGACTAAAATGCATTCAATTTTTCCTTTATTAAGAAACTTTGTTTATATACATGAATTTTGTTTATAAAGTAAAACATTATTGCTTATATTTCTGATTAATAATTTAATGGATTTTGTGAAATTTAGGATACATTAGAATTCCAAAGCTTCCCAATGTTAACAAAGTGTTACTTCTTTTCAAACAAAGAGATGATATAAAACCTTATAAATTATATTCTCTACCCTAAGACCTGTTATGAAAGGAAGAAAATCTGAAACTGTAGCAAATTAGCAACATATTCTATGTATTTTACCAAAAGGTAAGCATATTGTCCTGAGAGAATTAATTCCCTCCACCACTGTTCAAATCTAATACATTACAAAATGACCCCTGAATACTGCTTCATAACAGCACACAACTCACAACATACGTTGCCTCATCATGTCAGTTCAGTAACACCCAAACTGGTCTATACCTTTCCATGGGACAAATCCACTGATCAAACGTCAAACTGCTTCAAAAATTTCTAAATGCTTATTCTCAATTTCAGCACTTATCTTGTAGACCACGAATGAACAGTTAAAACTGGCACCAGTGTCCAGGTATTGCCAAGTGAGTAGGAGTGTAGACCCCACTGTAAAATGTTTTATCACAATATAGAGTCAGAAATATATTTTATATCACGACCTACCTAGTACAAATATGAACCAATAAAACACATACTTTCATGTGCAATTCACTAAAATATACTCTGTTCTAGACCATTTCATTTACAAAACAAAGAAGGGAGGGAGAGGAGATGCTTGTCCTGACTCAGAAAAACTAAGGTCATAATAAGCCTTTGTTTGAGAAACACTAATCTTTACTCAAAGGCAGAGAACACAGAAAGGTCTGGAAGCTTGACAGGTCATATAATAAACACAATGGCTAGCTAACAGTGGTCACGCTAATAGTGGCTCACTGAATTGAAACAACTTATTCATAAAACAATATTAAACTAGTTTTAACTTCTGAAAAACACTGCATTCAATAATATGTTCAAAGGAACAAAATAAACAAACATAATAATAACAATAATTAACATGGGGCTTTGGTCAGTGCATATCTGTAAAGTTCAATCTCACTAAATTTGCTTTTGACAGAATTATAATCACTGAGAATAATAGAAATCCTAACCATAGATTACTACATGTATTGTTCAACAATGACATCCTCTAGCAAGTACTTATTATAAACTCAACTAGATGGTGGAGATTTTCCCTATTTGATAATGTGTGAAAATTTAGAGAAGCCAAACACTAGTACCTAATCTTAAAACAAATAATCTGAACTATATTAGGCTCTTTAATGAGAGAAAAACACATCCTCTAATCTGCTATCTCCCTTTCGTTGGTGCTAAGCACTCCCTAAAGATCTCTAAAGAACAGGAATCAGTGATTCCTATCATATTTACTTTCTTTTTTTATTAGATTCACAGTAGGAACTGAGACCTCACAAAGGATCAGAATCAGTTCACAGAAAAACACAATGTGCTCTATACTGTGATCTTACTATTTACAATAAATGTAAAAGTACTTACGTAGCTTTGGCATCAAAGTTCCTGATTCCTTTTAAGATAACAATGATTCTTTTCTTCCATAACTATTCTGATATTTAACTTTTTTGGCTGCTTTTCTAAAATGCCCTTGCAGAATACCAACAGTAAGATTTTAATTAAAAGGACTTTCGCTTAATTAGAGTGGTCTAACTGGAATGGTCTGTCTGGTGATGATGTTCACACAGGAGCTATATCACTGTTTCAGGGTTCTTTCCTAGGAGAAGACTAGAGTAACTGGCCCATAAGGTCCCTTTCCAGCTCAGGGGAACAAGTCTAACACAGTCTGTATAATACAGTGACCTTTTTCATTCTGAGTATCTATCTTTATTAGCTAATTCTTTTTTCCCTCCTAGGAATGTATTATTACATATGACGAGGTAGAAAAGACTCAGAACAGACTAAATCCAACACTAACATTGACCTCAAAGACAAGTAAACCATTGGTAAATCTTTAAAATTCATCTAAGTCAGCCTAGTCACTTTGGTAAGTAGTGTAGCCCCTAGAATGTCTACTACTTCACAGAGTTAAAAGCAGATTGCCCAGATGTTAATCCTAGCTCCTAACTTACTAGCTGTTCAACTAAGTGTATGTTACTTAAGCTCTCCACTCCCTCACTTGTAAAATTAAGAACAGTAACAATATTTATCTATCTTATAGGGAGTTATTGTGAAAAATAAATGGAAAAAAATGTCCGTAAGGTGCTCAGAATAGTCAAATATAGTCTGCTTGCTATTTGACTACTGGCAATAGTCAAATTGCCAAATAAACAGACACTATTATAGTGTCAGTTATATTTATTACCCCCCATGACATGAAAAATGAACATAAATGACAACTATAATCTTCTTCCAGGATCCAGACTTTTATGAGAGAGAAGAATCTAACATTAAACACAATACAATTTTGTGAAAGACAACTCAGTCTAATTTCAGAAAATGTCAGTTCTTGGCTACCATAAGAATGAGAGAGTACTGGGGAACAGGGAATGGGAAAGATAACCACGTTCCAAATCATTCACAATATATAGAATCATCCCTACATCCCCAGAGCGAAACTAAAGTCTACTTGTCTTCTAAACAGTTCTTTCAACTAGCAACAATCCTAGGCGAGGGGATGGCTACATTTGTTTCTGAAAAGCTAGATGAAAAGAAAGTATTGAATTACTGAGTTAAAGTCAATGGCTCTCCTTTTTTAAATTTCCCTTCCGGCACTTTACTGAATCCAAGGTACAAGGACAACACCTAGGCTCACCACTGCATGCAACTATGTGTACTTGCCCCCCAAGGTAACATCTGGGGAATAGTGTGTGCTTCGGATGCCTCTGAAAAAATCAGTCACTGGCAAGGAAGTCTGCATAGATAAGAAACTATCACAGACTGTCCAGAGGAACAAGCTCTGTTCCCAATCCCCAAGAAGAAATCCAGCATAGTAAAATTTTCTCCAAAAGTGCTGCCAAGTACTGAAGTTCTGTAAACAACAATAAAAAGTTATGACGCAAATAGCCAAAGTCAAAAACATGTAAGTTATGGTATAGCCAATGTGTTTCCTTCTCTCTCATTTGCATCAGTGGTTACAAACCAAAAACCCAGTCATACATGGCAATAAAATACATAAATTATAGATCAGAGTTAGCAGCTATGTTCATGGGCCACACCCAAGGTTATGGGTGAGCTGCGTGCCTCAATTAATGTTGAGATCCACATTTAAGGAAATTAAACTTGCATTATAATTTTTGTTCCCATCTGGATGTACATAACATCTAAGAGTTTGGCTGCTGTCACACATGGCCTTCTTTTCAGCTGTCTGTCATATAAAATTGCAATTTAGCATCTCACTGATCTCCTGTTTTCTAGGGAAACCTACCCCAAAGCAAACACTGACATATGCTTATGCTTTGGTGTTCCTATGAAAACAAGATGTGGCATGACTCACTGCCCTTCTTGCTGAATTATGTGTCTTCTGAAGAAAGAGCCCAGCAGTTAAATGTGCTGGAATATTGATGAGCATGGTTATAAGAAACCAGTTATTTAGAAGGAACATTTGTAGAGGTAGAGCAGCCTTATAAAAATAGCACTACATAGAAGGTCCAGTTCAGATAATTAATTACAATTTTCCATTTTAGAGTCACCAAAAATGTTTGCTGCAACCTAAATATCTGCTATAGTCTATGCTTAATTAAACTGGATACTAAGAAAACTAGGCCAGTGTCTGAAATTTGACAACATCTTTAGTAAAATCTTGAGAAATCAAAGAATTCCACAGATCTTAATAGGTCATCTAAACTGGCTTTATATAATATCAACATTAAAATCATTATTAAAATCTTTTTCATTTTTCAGGTTTCCTAATAGACAAATAATAACTTGGTCTATATCAAACTATCACAATTTCCTACTAGCCTAATTAAAATCCCTCATTGTATAATATAAATTTATTTTCTTTAGTTTACCAAAAATACCGAGCATGAGTATCTACACATAGACTCAAATATTGTTAAAGCTGAAATGCTTTAGACAAAAAAATTTCATCATAAACACTTGCAGAAACCAAACACATGGTTTTATTAAAAACGCTCTTCAAGATCAATATACACTTATATAACTTAATTCTCATTACATTATTATTACCAGAAAAGGGGACCCTGATGCTTCATTTTACAGAAAAATATAATAGAGCAGTGATTTATGATCTCAGCTAGAATAAAAATAAAGCAAAATTCCAAATTCTTATTCCCAAAGTAGGTCAGTATTATAACTTGGCTATACTTGAATGCATTTCATTCAAAGCACAGCTTCTCCAGTTGAAGTATAAGTACAGGCAGAAAACTCAGAATGCACTCCACTGGCCATGTTATACCACCACCATAGGACACTTCAGGATAGAATTTGATACAGATGAATCTTCTTTACATATAGGCAGGAAAAATGAAGTTCAGAAAGAAAGGGTTAACTACTACTTCATTGTCCTTTCTACTATACTCGAAATCTTAGCCTTTTCTACTCCTTCGTTTTCTCATTTGAGAAATGGGTATATTTCCCACTCACATGGTCCATGGTCCAGGTATGAACCTCCTATACAAAGAGAGCATAATATCAAGAAAATAAAAGCATGAATTTTATTTGGAACCAAGCCTTACATCTCAATACTATCTTCACAACAGTAACTCAGTACAAGTTAATTAAGTCCCTGAATTAATTTCTTCATCTGTAAAAGAGGTTAGCACCTCTCTCACTGGGTTATTCTGAGGCTTAAATGATGTAATATATGTAAATTATCCAGCACTATACCTACGACTTGTGTTAATAAATAAAACAGCCTAAAATTTGCACAGCATTTCCATGTATTTATAAAATGAATCTATTTAACATTGTAATCATCATATGGTACTGTCATGGGTAAATTCATTATAAGCAGTTTATGTCACTGATTTGGCACTTTAGTAGTAGCTGAAGTAAAAGATTCAAATGAAAAAGTTAACAGGGCCCCTGGGTGGCTCAGTTGTTAAGCGTCTGCCTTCGGCTCTGGTCATGATCCCAGGGTTCTGGGATCGAGTCCCACATCGGGCTCCCTGCTTGGTAGGAACTCTGCTTTCCCTGTCCCGCACCCACTGCTTGTGTTCCTGCTCTCGCTCTCTCTCTCTCTCTCTCTGTCAAATAAATAAATAAAATCTTTAAAAAATAAAAAAAATAAAAAGTTTACATACTAAAGTTAAAAGCAGAAGGATTCTTCACATTAGTAGTCAATTCTACTAGGCTACAATTCTATATCATCTAAGGAGAAATAACATTTGACAAACTTACACACATTGGAGACTAGGTTTTTGTATATACATAGCATATTACAAGGCATTTTATTATACACTGTGTCAGTGTTTCTTTTAAACTGATGAAATCTGCTCATAAATTTGATAATGTTACTCCCTTCCTTAAAACTGTGCTCTTATATCATATGCATTTGTCAAAATTATAATTAAATAATTATGTTATTATGTTGATTATCTCCTTGATTAACTAGTATAACAGTCTCGTGATGGCAGGTACCATGTCCACCTAGTTCCACTCTGTATTCCTGCAGCGTATATTGGAGGAAGGCATAATCTGTGTATATATATATACAGTCAGACCAGAAGAACATATATGAGAATGTTTGTTTTCCCTAGATGGTGTGACAGCTTCTTATCTTCTGTATCTTCCAAATGGTCTTCATAACATGTGTAATTGTTTTACAAAGAGACAGTAGCCACTAAATATTTTCTTCCTGAGAAAAGTGCTTGAAATAAAAGGTAACAGACAGGGCGCCTGGGTGGCTCAGTGGGTTGAGGCCTCTGCTTTCGGCTCAGGTCATGATCTCAGGGTCCTGGGATCGAGGCCCACATCGGGCTCTCTGCTCAGCAGGGAGCCTGCTTCCCCCTCTCTCTCTCTGCCTGCCTCTCTGCCTCCTTGTGATCTCTCTCCCACTGTGAAATAAATAAATAAAATCTTTAAAAAAATAAAAAATAAAAAAAAAATAAAAGGTAACAGACAAAAAGGAAAACAATAGCATTAATTTGAAAGCCAGTTAAATTCAAATGAGTTTGTAATCTCTTGATGGAAGATGGCCTCTAAAAGGGATTACAGCATGTACTCAGGAAAAGAGACACAAAGAAAAACAATTAACTGTTTTTAAATAATAAAATGATGAAAACTGTATAAAGATAATAGTAAGATAATAAGGTCAATAACAAAGGGAAGATGAGTGTCTCATTCCTAGCAAAGACTTTTATGGCAAAGTGATTACAAAGGTATTATCTATGCAGATTATCTGTACTGTGCCACAGTATAAACAAATATCTGAAGAATGTGAAAGAAGAAATTTTTATAAAATGTATTTTCAGAAATTTCACATTTCCCACAAGCTTACTTAGGCCATTCATCCTCCAATGCTATGTCTATGTATACTCTGAAATGCTAAATTTCTTTCTACATAAAAGAACTGGATTTCAAACATGCAGATAAAAACACAACACATAGAGAGTTGTGTAATATGGTGAGGAGAGAAGTGCTCCATGGTCCCTGAGTCAGGATGCTAAGGGAATCCATGCAGAGAGAGGGGTAGTGGCTCACACATTCCATTAGGGCCCATGTTACCACCAAGTGCTCTCTATGGGACACTCTCTTACTCAATCACAATAGACAGAATTCTCCCAAACTTTGACTCAGCACAGAATATTTATAGTGCTCTAAGAAGGAAAAGACTGAAAAATGGATTTTAAAGATGTATTGTTAAATAATCTTCCCCAAATGATGATACTGACAAGCTGGCAAAAGCAATAGAGCTATAAAGTAAAATTCTCACCTATCATAGTAGGAAGTCAGTAAATATACTAAGACTGAAGATTCAAGAGTTAGCAGATGATTATTTAGAAATACAAAAGTAAGTACCAGGAGAAATAATCCTTGCTTCTGATGAAAGACAGCAGGTAAAGGGGAGGGGCAAAAAAGGAACTGCTTGGTTTTCTGTACATAAGCCTTTAAATTTCCTTTATTATTTGCATAAAATATTTTGATAAAAATGAAGTTAATGTAAGAAGTACATTTGGTGACTCAAAATAAGGTAGTAACATTAGTGATACATACATATTCAAAGAATGCCTGGTTAATAATTTCAAATATCACATAAGAAAATGATTTACTAAAAAACAAACCAAGGGTGCCTGGCTGGCTCAGTGGTTGGAGCATACAACTCTTTTCTATCTATCTATCTATCTATCTATCTATCTATCTATCTATCTATCTATCTATCTATCTATTTGACAGAGAGAGAGAGATTACAAGTAGGCAGAGAGGCAGGCAGAGAGAGAGTGGAGGAAGCAGGCTCCCCGCTGAGCAGAGAGCCCGATGCGGCCTTGATCCCAGGACCCTGAGATCATGACCTGAGCCAAAGGCAGAGGCTTTAACCCACTGAGCCACCCAGGCGCCCCGGACCATACAACTCTTGATCTCGGGGTTGTGAGTTCCAGTCCCAAGTTGGGTGTGGAGATAACTTAAAAAACAAAATCTTTACAAAAAACAAAACAAAGAAAGCCCACAAAAGTGTACCTATCTACCAACATACATACTCTCACTACATTTCTAGCCCCTTTCCACCTACTCCAAGTATACTAATCAAAATAGGTGACCTAAAGTCACCCAATCTTGCCCTGCCCTTTCCAAGCTCTAAGACCATGTTATAGATGTCTGATGTTCCCCTGATGTGTCTTCTTTCCCATTTCCATGGTATGATACCAGATCAATCTTTCTTTAGCCAATATCAAATATCACTATTTATGAAGCAAAATTTAAGGAAAAAGATCTTTTCTTTCTCTATGATTCTAGTCTTTCGTTTTTCCTTATGGAAAATTTTATATTCTGACTTTTATATATTTATATAATTTATATAATATTATACATTAAAATGAGATGTTTGCCTAGAGTGAACCTTCCTATATTGAAGAGATTTTTATACCTATTTTCATTCAATTAGTCTACAAATGCTCTACTGAGGTCACAGAATGCATAATCATAAGTTAATTTTAATACTGTTTCTTGAAGTGACTCCTACTTAGACAATATTTACAGTTAAAATTTAGTCTGTTCTTATTTTGATTTTAAAAACAGATGCTAAGTCTCAGATATAATCCACTTCATAATACAAGCTTTTAAAACAACTTTTGTACAATATTTTCACTTTCTCCCTATTTTGTCCAACCACAAGAATGTTGCCCACATTTCTTTAAGCAAATCTCTCAGCCACTCAACCTGACAACTTGTGGATGTTTTAAAATTATACTAGAGTATATATTACACTGTCAAGAAATGGTTGTCACTAAATGAAATAAATGACTTATAAAGGAGATTAGGCTCCTCAGATTCTGAAAATAGTTAACTGTGCTGATACAAAAAAAAAATAATCATCAAAATGTCCGTTTTATAATTGCAATAAAACACACATCCATATCCACAGGTCATCTCTGCTAGAGAAGCACACTCTTATTGGGCATTAGGTAGCTCCTCAGAACAGTGATTAGACTGGCTTTACAATCTTTAGGCAGAGTCAAAACCTGACCCCAACTATGCAAATTCTATTATGCAATATATTCGCCTATTTAACACGTAAGAAATAATCAGTTTGAATTATGGGGAAAAAGTCAACCAGCCCTTCTGTAGGAATGAATAACATATTTCCTAACACAAAAAGAAAGGAAACTTCTTCTATTCCTCTAATTTCCTCTAAGAAAACAATTTATAGTAAGCAACACAGGAGCTTTTCTTTCCGTGCTGACATCAGTTGTTATCATTTGTTTCTTTGTGAGATGTATACAGGACATAGTGGCTAGTTCAGTAACTGTTAATGTTGTCTGGATTTAATTCCTCATGTTTATGCATATTTCAGCATCTCTTGTGTGGTAAGACTCTGTAGGAGATACCACGTAGCTGAATAAGATTTCTTAAAATTTATCTGGGGTGATGAAATAAACATGCACTAAGGGCCAGTGGTTAAACATACAGGCTGTAGGTAAAAACTGGACTCTAAAGTCAAAATCTCTGGGGATGGAACCCTATAATCTGCTTCAAGTTTCTAAAATTCAGTAAAGTTTCAGGGCCTTGATTTTGGAGAATCTAAGGGATATCTCCCTTTGAGTGACTACACACTCATAAACTCATTAGGATCTGCCATTAGAACAAGTCATTTATGAGGCTCCTTGCAAACAGTAAATTCAGCAGTCTTCATTCAGATTACTAATTTTTCAATCCTTAGCATTTGGCAGAAGAGTTGGTATAAAACAGGGACACAGTAAGTTTACTAAATAAATGTGAATAAATTAAATAGCTTCACTGAAAAACAAAAAAATCCTGCATTAAACTAAGCTAGAGACAGATTAGATAGAAAACTCTCACATGAGAATGATCTTTTCTACCAGAAACACTAAAATGATTTTGCAGTCTCAAACCACCCATTCCACACTGCCCTTAGCTTTATACTGTGATATATGATAGGGTGATCTACTTGCTTTAGTCTTCAAAATTTTCTAAACTCTTCTGGAGTGTTCACTCTTTCATTTGAATTTTTAAATTGGCATATTAAGTTCAAATTTTTATTGTTTTTCTTTGTTTTTTGGCATTTCTCATTCTCTTAGTTCTTTCTATAACTATTTAATTTTATTCCAATAAGGATCTCAACCTCATAGCTCAGGTAGAGTGTATTTCCAAGAAATATTTTCACAGATTTTTTTCCTAACAATGTCTGTGCAAATAAGAAGCCAAAGTTTTATGAATAATTTTTAATAAAAGAAATAAACATCATTAATTACAAGTATCAGAACTATTCTCACTTACCCCTCAAGAATAGAGAACTGCCAGTTGCATACTGGCAGAATTTAAAATTAGAGTTTTCACAATTCCAAACTTTTAGAGTTCCAAAATTAGACAATTACGGAACTGCAAGTCATCAATGTTTAAGTCAATCTGTGGTATCTCTGTGATGGATATTTTGAAGTGGGCCAACTAGCCTAAAATGCCATTAAAGATAATACACCAAAGTTATTCTGAGAAGTGATAAGCTCTAGCCAAAGTCACATTGTTTCCTTGCATCTTTCAGTGTGTGACAGCAGATAGAGCTTAAAATAATTTTGCAAGGACAATAGTATGTTAAAGCCTTGTTAACAAGTCTTTTAAATTTCTCCTCTTCTGTGATTCACAGTTTTCACGTATTAGAAAATAATTGAAATATTTCTACTAAATAAATAATGCATACATCTTTCTGAAATGTCTTAACTTTGAATCCAAAAATGGAAAGTATAAAGTATTTTACAGAGAAAAATAATTCACATGCAATCATAGCTTAGGATAAGAATGATATTTAAGATGACAAAGTGTCTTAAATCAAATTGAATAATAAATTAAAAAACTGAAATAAATTAAGAAGCTGTATTCAGGTAACAATTCCATTGAATTTTTATACAATTATGTAATATTACATTGTATAATTTTCATATAATTAGTATGTGTATATTATGTGTATGGTGGATATTTTACCAATGACTTAAGCAAGGAAGAATATGAATAGGAGATTTATACACTGCAAACCCTTATACAAATATAATGTGCTTGTATCATTACCATTTCACTGAAGATGTATGTTTTTGAAGATTTACTGAAGAATTTTAGAATCATGATATGTATAAGACCTCCGCAGACTCCAAGCCTTCATGCTACAATCTACCCATCTCAGTTTTCCTAGGAGTTGTATAGAACTTGGCCCAGGGATGCTTAATAAATAAATGTTTAAGAATGTATGAGTAAAGAAGCTGGCAAAAATCTCTTCTTCAATAATAAAGAAGCCACCTTTAACAACCAGAGCAAATAAACAGTTGAGAAAACTGACTCTCGATTCACTGTGCCAAAAGATAAGCATGCTCTAAGAGCTTTACAGCACCTAAGCAATACTGATAAGTAACAGGTGACAAGGATGAAAAAGATTGCACAATGAAGTAGAATAATACTAGAGGGTAATAAGCTCTGCTGGCAGTGACAAAAGAGACAGGGCAAGGCAGCAAAAAATAGGCACCGACTTCAGAGAAAAGAACCAGAAAAAAGAAAAGGAGTCAAAACCCAATCTAGGGCGCCTGGGTGGCTCAGTGGGTTAAAGCCTCTGCTTTTGGCTCAGGTCATGATCTCAGCGTCCTCGGATCGAGGCCCGCATCCGGCTCTCTGCTCAGCGGGGAGCCTGCTTCCTCCTCTCTCTCTCTGCCTGCCTCTCTGCCTACTTGTGATCTGATCTCTCTCTGTGTCAAATAAATAAATAAAATCTTTAAAAACAAAACAAAACAAAACAAAACCCAATCTAAATTTAGTACAACAGAAGTTTGACCATAGGGCATTTATGCAGTGTGTGTGTGTATATGTTTGTATGGTGTGAAGGAAGGGGCAGGCAGAAATAGGCAGTAGAGGGGAACACTAAGCTGACAGTCATTTAGATTTCAGTAGTCTCTTAAGGGCAGCAAAATATCATACCGAAGATGCATGTGTCAAACTAAGAGTACTGTATACCATAGAGAGTATGGACTCTAGGACCGGGCCAGGTCCAAAGCACAGAGCTGCAGTTTACTAAAAGGGTGACCTCGGGCAGTATCTTTCTGTGTTTTACTTTGCTGTATAAATGGTGAATAACATTAACATTTACTTCACAGGGAAGATGCTACGAGTAGTATATGAGTTGATACATATAAATCGGAACAATAATTTAGCTATTATTTTTTTAAATATATATATTTATTTTTTTGAGAGAGAGAGTGAGCAGGGGGAGGGGAGCAGATGCCCCACTAAGCACAGAGCCCAACGTGGGGCTCAAATTTAGGACCCTAAGATCTTAACCTGAACCAAAACAAGAGTTGGAGGTTTAACCGACTGAACCACCAAGGAGCCCTGATTTAGCTGTTATTAATTATGTGACAGGTATTCTAGTACATGGCTCTGATGTCCTCATAATCACCATCTTCCCATACACCCATAAAGTTCACCTCAGATAATGAATGTCATTAGAAAAGTTTATTCAAGCACTAATCTACCATAGAGGTAAAATATAAAATTCTCAAGACTAGTATGAATGTCAATGTGCCTACATACTCAAAATTCAAACTAAAAAAATTTTTTAAATAAAAACTCTCACGATTTTTCTGACATGGTCATATGTCAAAAACATAAGAAGATGAATCTTCTGAAGCCCAAGGAAAACTTACAAACACTGGAATAAATAAAGGTCAGCTTAAATTCCTATGCTCATCAAGGATTCTCTCTCACAGTCCATGAAAACTCACACTGCTAAGTGAGACAGAAGAATAGAGTGACAAGGAAGTGCCTGCTTTCCACTATGCTAGTGATTAAAAAAAAAAAAAAGATATAGTGTTTTCAATCTTGGCATAACATGATGACATGTCAAAGACAAAGTAATTGTGAGGAATTAGACCTTTTTTTAAAGATTTTATTTATTTATTTGTCAGACAGAGAGAGAGAGCACAAGCAGGGGGAGCGGCAGGCAGAGGGAGAAGAAGGCTCCCCACTGAGCAGGGAGCCCAACGTGGGACTCGATCCCAGAACCCTGGGATCATGGCTTGAGCCGCAGGCAGACACTTAACCAACTGAGCCATCCGGGCGTCCCAAGAATTAGACTTTCTAAAGAAAAGAAAAGGTATTTTGGAAATGTTTGCTTCTGTTTCTGAAACATAAACTACCTCTGGAGTAGACATGTTACAATGTCCAAAGGGCTCATCCTATCTTTATGGGCACAGACAAATTAAAAGCAACAACAACAATGCTGACATTTGTGACATATCAAAAGTTGGACTCAAGGTGCATTCCACTGACCCATGTCCTCCAATATCCACATGTGCTACAGGAGGAACAAAAGAGAAGTGATGTTAATTGAATACATAGAACCCTTTCTCCAAACAGCCCTCTGACATCTTTTTTTTTTTTTAATTTATTTGTTTGAGAGAGAGAGAGACCACAGAGGGAGAGTGGGAGGGAGAAGCTGGCTCCCGACCAAGGAGAAAGCCTGACATGGGGCCCAACTCCAGGACCCTAGGATCATGATCTGTGCTGTCAGATGCCTAACCAACTGAGCCACCCAGGCGCCCCAGCCCTCTGGCATCTTTAAAGTATGCTCCCTTCTAAAGACCCTCTGACCTACCGATTCCATTTCTAAATATTTATGCCAGAGACCTACTCACACATGTATAAAATGAAGTATATTTAAAGTAAACTATTACAGCATTGTTAAGAGTACACTAAATGACCATCCATAGGAAATGGGTTCAATATATTTTGATATATTCATATAATGGAACATTATGTACCTATTTTTAAAACGAGCAAGTTTTTATTACTGATGTAGAAAGATCCCCAACATAAGCTGAAGTTTAAAATGTTAAGTTTAGGGCGCCTGGGTGGCTCAGTGGTTAAAGCCTCTGCCTTCAGCTCAGGTCATGATCTCAGGGTCCTGGGATCGAGGCCCACATCAGGCTCTCTGCTCAGCGGGGAGCCTGCTTCCTCCTCTCTCTCTCTGCCTGCCTCTCTGCCTACTTGTAATCTCTCTGTCAAATAAATAAATAAAAATCTTAAAAATAAATAAAATAAAATAAAATAAAATGTTAAGTTTAAAAAGAAAGATATAAGACATTATGCATTAGTATCTACCATTTGCAGGAAAAAGAGATGAAAATGTACATATATCTTGCTCTTACATGCATAAAATACCTCTAAAAATATAGCTGCATAATGTTTCAATATATGGAAGAGAATGGGGTGACTGAGAGACAGGAGGGAGGAGAAAGAATTTTCACTGCAAAAGCCTTATATTTCAAACAATATGAATATATGATTCATTCAAAAAAGATAATTAACAAAATATTGTTTTTAAAAAAAGAAGAAAATAAATTTTCCTAAGTTCCTCCCTAAGGCTAGTATGTAGAACAGAGACCTAAATCTTGGACTAACACCCAAATAAAAAAATTTTTCACTATGCCATGCTGCCACTTACAACTGCATTTTTGGTACTTTATAATAAATGCTACTTACCCCACGCAAAAAAGAGAGATTCTGAATTCTCAGAAAGGTTAAATCATGTATGTTCTAATACAGAAATAAAGTAAATATTACCAGGATAAAATGTCGGTTCCATCTGACTGAAGCTAAAGAGAAGAATTCATCTATCCAGGAGATTCAGACACTAATCATTTGCTATAGCCAAGAATTTTCTCAGGTTTTAACTGTAGTTCCCAGCTCCAAATTATAATATATATATATATTATATTTATATATATATAAAACACATACACGAACATTTGTATATACTTGTGTGTATATATATATATGCACATTTTCAAAACCCTTTTCTTTCATTTAAATATTTTAGACTAGATATGCTAAATCTCTTTAAGCAACTGCAGTCTTCCTTATTGTTTAATTAATGAGGCATAAAAGATTTCTAGATCTTTTTTTTTTTAAAGATTTTATTTATTTATTTGACAGAGAGAGAGATTACAAGTAGGCAGAGAGGCAGGCAGAGAGAGAGGAGAGAGGAGGAAGCAGGCTCCTTGCTGAGCAGAGAGCCCGACGACGCGGGCCTGGATCCTAGGACCCTGGGATCATGACCTGAGCCGAAGGCAGCGGCTTTAACCCACTGAGCCACCCAGGCGCCCAAGATTTCTAGATCTTTATGAAAAGTTGACAATAGAGGCGAAGAGTGTGAATCCTTGTTTCTAGAATAGTCTCCAATTATGAATCCTCATTTCTAGAGATTTTTTATGTATTCTTCTCCACAAAAAGAAAAATTCAAAACTAAAGAAATGTAAATACATTAAGATATAAGTTCCTTTTGTCAGAGCTCATGTCCATCCATGGCCTTTCCTGAAAATGTTTACAAACAGACATTTGAACTGGAAAATGAGAATGCATATATTAAAAAAGAGTTAAAAGAATACAAAAGTCATTTAGTAACCAATCATATACTTAGTATAAAATCTCCTCATTGTACAGAAGAATATAAAGCTTGCAGGCATTATATTGTCCCAAGTACCACCATGCAAATAAAGGTCAATTGTATACATGGCATTCAATGTCCTAAACTTTAGGTTGGAGAGCAAATACGCATAAAATGGATCTTTTCTAAAAATAATCATTTGTGGAAACCAAGAATGTAGGAAACTAAGAAGAATACAGAATTAAAGCAAAATATGAACTAAAAGTAAAGTGGGGCACCTGGGTGGCTCAGTGGGTTAAAGCCTCTGCCTTCGGCTCAGGTCATGATCCCAGGGTCCTGGGATTGAGGCCCGCATCGGGCTCTCTGCTCGGCAGGGAGCCCGCTTCCTCCTCTCTCTCTGCCTGCCTCTCTGCCTACTTGTGATCTCCTCTCTCTCTCTATGTCAAATAAATAAATAAAATCTTTAAATAAATAAATAAATAAAAGTAAAGTGACCATCATGTACTTTTAGTGCCTTAGATGTCTTTTTCAAGTCATGAAATATTATCAAGAAAAGGAAAAGTTTAGGATTAGGTAAAATATTTGTTAGTCAGGTACTCATTTATATAAGGAAGAAAGTGAGACAGAATAGGGAGAGTCTAGCCAGCCACAGAACATCAAATCACTCCTGGCAAGGTGACTACATAGCAAAAGTGGTGAGCTGAGAAAGACCAATTTATCTGTGAACTATACTAGGCTTAGGCTTAGAGGGAAGTGGGTGTGCCCTGAGGAAGATTAGATGAATTCCTAACATGTTTTTAAAACAGAATAATGTGAGTGACTCACAGAGAGTAAATAGGCACTTTATATCTGATGTCTTTCAGTTCGCCCTTCTTTCCTCTCTTATCTTCCCTTAAAAAAATGTCACAAAAACAGCCCAATTCCTTACTCCTCCTAAATTGAAAACTGAGTATATACGAACCCTTCCTACTAAATCTACTACAACATAGGCATTATCCCTCAGATTCCCTGTTTTTCCTTCCAAAGGGTAAGACAGAGTGAAAGTATCAATCCATCTTACTCCTATCTTCCCAGTAGTAAATAAATTTATGTTCAATGTAAAGTTCTCCCCTGTAGTTGCAAAGACCTCTTTAATAAAATTTCATGACAAATGGATTTTGAAAGAAAAGGTTCAGGGTTTTGATTAATGTTTGATGGCAATTCAGTCAAATGGTAAACATGGCTCTCCTGGAATATATAACCTGGGTTCAAACAGTGA
The DNA here is from genome assembly GCA_002007465.1 of Ailurus styani. Taxonomy (NCBI): domain Eukaryota; kingdom Metazoa; phylum Chordata; class Mammalia; order Carnivora; family Ailuridae; genus Ailurus; species Ailurus styani. The sequence goes on from LNAC01000152.1 coordinate 2,585,714, forward strand.
ATCAGCCATTGATGCTCAGGCTTGTGCAAGTTACTCAACTTCGGAAGGAAGGGAGGAAGGGAGGGAGACAGAAAAACAAGAAAGACAAGAAAGACAAGACAGACAGACAAGAAAAGAAAGAAAGAAAGAGAGAGAGAGAGAGAGAGAGAGAGAGAGAGAAAAGGAAAAGAAAAGGAAAAGGGTAAAGAAAAGGAGAAAGGAAGAAACTAACTCTTAAACACACATACAATGAATGCAAAAGAACAAATGGTACAGCAGATAGCAAAGAAGACCAGGGCACAACTAGAATCTGACAAAAATCAGACATCTTAAAAAAAAAAATGGCACTCTAAAGGGCCAGAAGTTAGACATACCATGTGTGGTAATGGTGAGAATGAGAAGGATGGGAGCAGACCTTTTTTGGTAATAGAGTAACAACTAAAAAATTATTGAATAGCACTGTACTTCCCAGGAGTGAGAAGGGGTGTCAAACACCGATTTATATCCTCCCAACAGTGGTCCTCAATGACCCTGATACAGAAATTTTTTCTATCTGTAGAAGTATAGTCACCTACAAAAAGTACTATTGAGCCAAAAAGAAGACCCACCAACCAAGTTGAAGTACAGCCTGAAAGAGATTCTAAAGTCACTCCTGGACAACAGATGATGAAAAAATAAATCATTCAGGATTTCTATCTCATGCAATCCTTACAGTTATAGTCAGTTAGGTATACATAATTCAACAGTTTAAGAAGGCAAAATGGTAGGCAGAATAATGGCCTCCCAAAAATGTCCTTGTCCTAATCTTGAGAACCTGTAAATAATGTTAAATAACATGGCGGTGGAGAATTAAAGTCCCTTAAAATGGAATTAAAGCAGCTAAGCAGATGACATTAAAATAGTAAGATTATCCTAGATTACTAAGTAGGCCCAATGTAACAAGAAGGGTCCTTAAATGTGGAAGAGGAAGGCCAAAGAGTCAGTGTCAAAATGATGTGATGTGAGAGACTCTGTAGACTTTGCCGCCTTTGAAGATGTAAAGAATGGGAGCCAAAGAAAGCAGGCAGCCTCTGGAAGCTGGAAAAAGCAAAAGAACAGATTCTCTCCTAGAGCTTCCAGAAAGAAAACACAGCCTGCCAACACCTTAATTTTAGCTCAGTGAGACCCATTTTGGACTTCTGACTTCTAAAATTGTAAGATAATAAATTTGTGGGGTTTTTTTCTGCCACTAAGTTTGTGGTAATTTGTTACATAGCAATGGGAAACTAATACGCAAAGAAATAAATTTTCTAAGATTTTTATGAAAATGTTATGGTGTTTATTTTAAAGAATTGAGGTATTTAATGTCAATTTATCTAGGAAATCCAGTAATTCAGAATTAGCCATGCCCTGAGGTTTTGGATTTAACTGAAGTTTTACCACTAACTTCAGATAAATGCTTTTTTCCCCTTAAGTCTAAAATCACTAACAGTTAACTGTAAACCTAGACATTATGATGCTAATTGAGATATAACCACAACACAAACCAGATACAATTTCTAATACTTTAAATTCATTAAATATTTAGATTTGAAAAAGGAATGGCCAGTTCCCAAAAGGAATGATAGCACTGAATATATTAAGTAAAAATTATAAGCATAATATATACTAAAACATTAAAGTTTAAATTTTTGACATCCCTGTTTTCAATGCCTCCTAAAGATTATATGTAGCTTTATATTTTAAAAGCTACTTCAAAGTTTAGATGGGATGTTATTAAAACCAGCAACACCTACATGTTTCAAAACATCTTCTGGTAACAGAAAATTTTATTTATAATTAATATCAGATTAATAATTAAACACTTTAATGTAGTTCCTTAAAAAGAGCATCAGCAAACTGAACATGTCTGGTACCTTCTCAGAGTAAATTTCAAAGTTTCCAAATGCTTTTGTATAGTATGAATTAAAAAAGTAAATGCAAGGAGGAAAAACACTCCTTACATATATTTCTCCCAGTTAAGCGTATCTTCTTTTTCTATATGGTTACTTCTGAAATGAAATGATTTTGCTTTGAATAGAAATGTGGGTGTATGCACATGGATGTGTATGAGGGTGGGTGTTTTGATGGGTATGGTAGAAACCAACCATTTTCTACTTCAGGGAAATCAATAGCAAGGGCAGTATTAGTAATACATTAGTAATCATTTGAGTCAAGATATTTTTTTTTAAATAAAAACAATACCACAGCATTTATTGTCCTCTGGTAGTAACATAAAGGTAATCAAAACAATACAGACAAATGTTTTAGAACTACACTCCCAACAAAGGACATCTAAAAAAACAAACTACATGGCCTTCTCAAGAATTTTGGGTCAAGTTATTTTTAAAAATCCATCACTAGATTCAGTTCTACAACAATACACTCCTGAAGCAAGAAAAAAAAATGCTAATGGTCAAAACAAATTTTGCATCCATCATCCATATTGTCTACACAGAAATGGAAAACAAATATTTACAACTCAATTGGGCTCACAACTTCCCAGGCTCTGGCATTACATAATCAACAGTTCCATTTAAGAGATTACATTAAGACCACAGTCTAAGAGTTTTTTCAAGAAATAAGACCTATTTCAAAAAATACTGTATTCTAAAAGACACATTTCTGAAAATTTCTCACTTGTCAGTAATTTAAGAGGATAAGAGAAGACAATATTGAAAACAAAATCCGTCCTTTCATCAGAAAATAGATGAAAAATACGTCTATCTGACAACCACGACCTTATCAAATAGGATTACGCAACTGTGGAAAAATAAACAATAATAAGTAAGAATGACTGGGGCAATCTCTCTTATCCAGCATCCCGTATTCTCAATATCTACTAAAAAGGATAATGAAATGAAAGATGGTCGTGTTTCCTGTCTAGAAAATATTATTCAGAATTGGAACACTGTGCTCTTAAAAAGAAACAATGACCTCCAACCTTATAAAGAATGTCCCCTTAGGAAGGAGCCATCACTCACAAAATGCTGAAAGTGTAATAATTGGATGATGTGATCTGAGCAGCATTCTTTCTTACAATTTTCCCCTTTTTGGTATGTGTGTCAGGCACTGGCTAAGAAGAATGAGCCTTTAAAAAAAATACACAAACAACAAAACCAAACTGCTGAGGAAGATACCACAAACAGGCAAAGCAAATATTGAGTTTCTGAAAAGATACCATATATGTACATGGATAATAAAAGATACTGACGTATTAAAATTCTTTTAATTTAAAGAAGTAAGCCCCATCATTTGTGATATAAACAACTGTTTAAAAAGTATAACTCTTATTACTAGTTAAAGAGGCCTAATAAGCCTGAAGAAATTCATAGACACTGGAATTATACTTTCTAAAATATTTACAGGCTTAATTTGGGCAAACTGCTTATTAAATGCTCAGGTTTAACTTTTTCAACTAAGCTAACTACTCTACAAAACAGGGATTCCTAATTTATGGATAAATAAACTGAAGTTCTAAAAACTAAAGTAACTTGCTCATAGCCCTAGAGGTAGTAAGTGATGAAGTCAGGATTAGAACTCTGATGTTTCTGATTGGTCTCACTAAACCAGAAAAACGAGTCTATGCTGCTGTCAAGTAGTGAGCTGCCTTTTCTCCTACTGGAGTTAACCATGGCAAGGTAACTCCAGTCTTTGCGTCGAGAAAATTCTTCAGTGAGTCTTATGCATGCATTTCCAAAACCAGACACTAAGCAACAAGTAGAAAAAACTTACCAATTGTGAATTCATTCCTAATTAAATAAAGGACGAGATATCAGACAGGCAATGCTTCAAAACAGATCATCTACAAATAGAGCAGAATGGATCAGCATGGCATCACAGTGTGATGATGGAAAGGACAGCTCATAGTCAAAACAAATTGACTACTCACGCAGTATCTCCCTGAGAAATGGTGAAACTTAAAGTATGTATCTGCAGTCGGTTGAGTGGTACTCCCCAAAAAGATAGGTCCATGTCCTAATACCCAGACCCTGTGAATGTTACCTATTTGGAAAGAGGGTCTTGTAGATATAATTAAGTTAAAGATCTTGAGAGGAGATCATCTTAGATTACTTGAACAGACCCTAAATCCAGTGACAAATCTCCTTATAAGAGACAAAAGAGGAAAACACACAGACACACAAAGAGGAGGAGGTAAAGTGATCATGAAGGCAGAGACTGGAGTGAGGCAGCCATCAGGAATGCCACATCCACTTGAAGATGAAAGAGGCAAGGAAGAATTCTAATTCTCCCCCAGAGCTTCCAAAGACAGTATAGCCCTTCCTTGATTTCAGACTTCTAGCCTCCAGAATTGGGAAAGAATAAATATCTGTGGTTTTAAGCCGCCCAGTTTGTGCTAATTTGTCACATCAACCATAGGAAAATAATACAGTACCAAAAAATAGTGCTGAAGGGACACCTGGATGGCTCAGTCGGTTAAGCAGCTGCCTTCGGCTCAGGTCATGACCCCAGAGTCCGGGGATTGAGTCCTGCATTGGGCTCCTTGCTCAGCCTGCTGCTCCCCCTGCTTGTGCTCTCTCTCTCTAGCAAATAAATAAAATCTTAAAAAAAAAAAAAAAGAGTGCTGAAAAGATTTGATGAAATGGTGTATTCGAAGCACCCCGATCTCTAAGTATACAATAAATATTAATATTAACAATTATTATTAATGAGTTAATATATATGAGGGGCAGCTATTCCACATGTAAACATCTGCTTCTGCATATTTCCGGGGTGGGAAAAGTCACACAGTTCCTGCCTCACTGTGAAATGAATTACTGAAATATATTTGGCACCCTACTAAATATATCTTAAAAATTAGCAACTGTAACCACTAAGCTCTGTTTCTAGGAAAGAGAGGTGATTATCTCTTTAATGATTTTCTCACTTAGTTCACTATTTTAGGCTAAAGCTAAATTTACTAATAGCCTTGGGGAAAGTATCATTCACTCCTAACCTATTAAATAGGTTAAATAAAAGGTATCTGACACCACTGGAAGTAGTTAGAATTAGAAACATAGGGTGAATGGTTTGACCAAAGAAAAAAAAAGATTCATTGACCAATACTGCTTCACTCAGGGTGTAGCTACAAAGCATAATGAATTCTTCTTCTAATGCAAAGCCACTTAAGCAGTTCAATGAAGTATACTGACCAGGTGGGATCCCAAACTTCCTCTTACCCAGAGGTCAGACGTATCTCTGAAACCTCCTTCCTCCTTCTCTGCAGGACTACTGCCTATCAAATACTAGTAAGCAAATGAGAAGTAAATGGAGACCCTTTCTAAATACAAGCCCCCTTTAAGGCCCAAAATGTAAGGCTTCTGATTTGTATTCAAGCAAAGAGACTCTCATTTTAAATTCCATCTCTGACTCTATTCACTTACCAAAACAGTAGATAAAAAAGGGACAGGAAGTAAGAGAGAACAGCAGTCCTCTCCCCTGACCAGGGCACCTGCCACATGTGAGGACAGAAGGTGAAGTGGAACTTGGAGATTATGACCCTGTTACGGCACAGTTTATGCCACTCCTTAGTAACATGGCCGAATGAGTATCACGTTAGAGCAATCAGGCACCAACTCTACCTCCCAGGAGAGGAACTGAGCCAAATGGATAGAAGTTGTATCCTCCATCAGCCCCCATTCCAGGTGGGCAGAAAAGACGTGTATGGAAGTTCTATTCTCACCATGGGCAGAGGCAGTAGAAAGAAGAATGAATTACCTCACTCCCTAGCTCATAGTGGACTAAAGAAGGGGCTGAGTTTATAATCAAGATCTAAAAATGTAAACATTAAAGTTATAGCTCCCCAGAGAGGGATATACCATGTGGGGCTGCCACATAAATCAGTTCTTGCCATTCTGTGGCTACAATTTAGAGTAGTTTTATTTAGCACCACAAGCTTGTGCTCGTTAGTCTCACTCATTTCCGAACTATTGTTTGCTTTTATTTCCTAATACTTGGTAAAAATATTTTTAGGAAATTTTCACCCTCAGATGCAGTATTCAATTCAACAAATATTCTAGCACAAACCATGAGCAAATCTATGAGAAAGATCAGAACATACTACTGTAAACAAGACAGGCATGGCCTTTGCCCTTAGGAATTTATAGTCCAATAGTGGGATGTGAATGAAGTTTTACATTCACTAATGAGTTTATTTTCCTTCATAAAACCAAAATGTTGGAAAAGCTGGAAGGGGTACGTGTGTGTGTGTGTGTTAGAGAACACTAAGTTTTCCACACCTTTATATCTAGAATATGCAATGGCTCTATGAGGGGCCTCCCTCTGATACTTAGAGAAACGAGGGAGCTGGGACCTCACCAGCTCAGACAGATGTATTGCAAATGGCTTTAGAACTACAAATGGAAGGTGAAGTATACAGTCAAATGAACGTGGCTCTCCCAGAAGTCTGTATCATTCTGCTCACACCAACTTGAATTACGGGTTCTGTACTTACCTTCCCTGTCATACGACATCAAACACCCCTTTTATAGTAGGGACTATGTCTTTTTTTTTCCCTTCTGTAACTGTACAGGAATTAATGAAGACTTACCCCAATGAAAAATCTAACAAATAGTCATTAAAAGAATGAATAAATCAGTTTTACTGACTGAAGGGAGAAGGAAGAAAAACTAAGCAAAAGGAACAAAGTTTAAAATGGGAGATAAAAAAAAAAAAGGAGGCACTGAGACAGCTGCTCCTCAGAAATTTCTTCAACCAGTCTGGAACTTCCAGCCCTAACCATCAGGGAGGGCTCTCTCCCCTCCCCAAGGCCTCCATTTGTTCCCACCCACACTTGTGAAATCTTATCCCAACTTGGTCTCCCTCCTTCTCCACCCTACATATTTACACACAGCCAGAATAGTTGGGTTTAAAATCCTGGCAGATGACCCTAGGCATTGTTTTTCCTCTATTTCCTTATCTTTAATAGGAGAATAATAATAGCATCCACACCTCACAAAGTTCTCCAAAGGATTGGAGAATGCCTAACATAGAGTACCGGCTCGATAATTATTATTATTAAATTTCTTATTATTGTATTTCAAAACGATTCTTCAATAGTTTTCCATTAACTAAGAACCAAAATTCACAATTTTACATATGGCAGCTGAGATCTCTTAAAATAATCTAAACACTTTAACCTTCTAATCCTCTCCTATTCTTCCTGTTCTTTCAAGAACTACATTTTAGCCATAGTGAACTACTGACAAGTTCTCAGAAAGGAGGATGGCTTTCCTCAAGCTGTCCTCTCTGCCCTGAATGCCTTTTTTCCTCCTACTATTGACCAATGGCCAAGTTCCTATTCTATACTCAAGCTTCAGCTCATGCATTATCTAGTAGGACATCTTCTTTGCCTACTTCAGGCTCTTCCTCTGTGCTCCAGATGCTACTTGTACATATCCACATTCTGACAATCACCAACCCGTGCATAAGAATTTCATCCCATTAGGGGTTTCTTGAACTGAGATACATTAGTTTCTCTACCTATTCTCTGATCCTAGTATTTGTTACTGGTATACCATGCTTGCAGAAGAGAGGGAGAAGAGGGTGTTTTCTCTCTCGTACATTGGCCCCAGTGGCCCCAAAGTTCCCTACATTTCTCCGTTGTTCCTATAAGTCCTCTTACGCCAACAAATTCAGTCAGCAGCCTAAACCACATACACAGTTTTCTACACCTCGAAGGAAGTAGGGGGTATGAATTATATATTATATATGGACAGACACATGTAAGTTTAAGTCACAGAAATCTCAGTTCATCTGGTCACTCATTCACATATTAAGGTTTTTACAATCTTTTCAAGCTTCTTAATTCATGCTTAATCCCAATCTCCACCAGAGCTCATCGCATCCGATTCCTGGGAAAACGGTGTACTTTTAGCACTAACCTATAACTTGCCCTATATGTTAATCGTGGAATTACTCTCAACTAAGATCTCTCTTCTCTAGGATCCCAGCAAACTTTCTCACTGCCTTCACCTAAAAATTTCTTCCTTTTCAGAACTTCAAACTTCAGGTGACTAAACAGTGCTACTCTGTTCTTTCCTGCCATCATCATTCGTGCGTGCGTGTGTGTGTGTGTGTGTGTGTGTGTGTGTGTGTGTGTGTGTGTTGGGGATGAAGGGGACTGTACTCCAGTGTTGTTAAGGTTTCTGTGTCCACTGAAATTCACGAAGTTCTTCCTATTTCTGTAATTCAGTTACATATGATTCATTCAACTCCCAGACACGTAATTAGGGAAGGACATTTTGACACCTTAGAGACAAGTGGAGGGATTTTAAGGCTCTAAAAGAAATGCAGGAAATGAACTTAAAGAAAGTAGGAGAAAAGGTTAGAGAAAACAAGAAGCATGTTGGGCTCCTAGAGCAGTGATGGTATTTGGTAAAACCAATTTACTATAAATCCAGCATATTTCCCACACTCGGCATAAGATACTGATAAGACACCTAAAAGAACACTGTAAACAAAGCACCAAATAGACGAAGAACAAAGTAGAGCAGGGTAAACAGGCACCTGGGTTGATCAAGTTGAGCTCATGGGCTAACACAGATTGGTCCCTCTGTTTTTCCTCTGCTACACAATTCCAATCCCAGTGTCACCACTGTCACAGAGTTGTCACTGCAGGTATTTTTTAAAACAGATCAAAAAGAAACTCTAAAGCACTCATAGAGACAAATGGTGAAAGTGGACTAAGAGTTCTACTGGTTGACAGCTGGAGCTGCATCACTCTAAAACACTACAAATCTAGGAAGTCTGTTCTCTATACTTGAACTTAGCCATGCATTTTAATTCAACTGAAAAACTATTTTACAAATGAAGATATTATTAAAGCTGCTTTTATTTATTTATTTTATTATTATTTTTTAAAGATTTTATTTATTTCACAGAGGGAGAGAGATCACAAGGAGGCAGAGAGGTAGGCAGAGATTAAAGCTGCTTTTAAAAATCCAGAGAATGCATATGTTGGAGCTGTTAAAGGAATGAATGAGGTAATATTACTGCCAGAATACTTTGTGAGCTTCTAAAGATGCAAATTTTTCAAAAAGCACTAAGTTCTTGCTAATATTTTCCATGGAATTTGAAATTACTGGAATATCAAACAAAAGTCTCCATAAATGCCTCTTTCTCTGCCTCCTATGGAACAAATTTAATAGCAAAAATTTGTATTAGGTGTATTTGGAAGATTAAAATGCACATTTAGACAATAGGCATTACGATGACTATAAGGAAGAAAATTTTCTTAATTCCTTTTTTTAAAGGGACTGTGTGATGTTGTAGAACAATCATTATATTAGGCGGGAAACAGACTTGAGCTTGAATTCTGGCTCACTTACATACAAGTTGTGTGAATCTGAAGTATGGTACTTACCCTCTATAAAGTAGGGTGATGATATCTATCACAATAATTGCTATGAAGATTAAATGACTAAATTATATTAAGATCCTCACTCAGTAATTCGTTAAAAAGTAAAAATTTAAACTGCTAGCTTCTTTAGGGGTGCTGGGGTGGCTCGGTCAGTTAAATATCTGATTTCAGCTCAGGTCATGGTCTCAGGGTCCTGGGATAGACCCCCACATCGGGCTCCCTGCTCAGTGCGGCATCTCTCCCTCTGCCCCTTCTTCTCCTCCTCCCCCTGCTCCTGCTCTCCCTCTCCCTCAAATAAATAAAAATCTTTAAAAATAGGGCGCCTGGGTGGCTCAGTGGGTTAAAGCCTCTGCTTTCGGCTCAGGTCATGATCTCAGCATCCTGGGATTGAGGCCCGCATCGGGCTCCCTGCTCAGCGGGGAGCCTGCTTCCCCCTTTCTCTCTCTGCCGCCTCTCTGCCTCCTTGTGATCTCTCTCCCTCTGTGAAATAAATAAATAAAATCTTTAAAAAAAAAAATAAATAAAAATAAAAATAAAAATAAAAATAAATAAATAAAATAAAGTGTTAGATTCTTTTTCTTTAATATGCTTTACTTACTAAATCCCTACTGTGTGCTAAGAAACAAGACTAAAGCTGCTTCCCTAGCAATCTTAACATTTTCAATATCAGATATCTCAGAAGAAAAACTATTATATAAAGTCTTGGAAACATGAATATTTTTATAACCTATTAAGCTTCTTTAAAGGCATAGATAAAAAAGAAACTTTTTTCTGCATAATACTAAAATAATTTCAACTGTAAATATTAGATAGCAATAGAAATTACATGCAAACAAATAAAAATACAGCACAACCAAGTTTCAATAAAGGAGCAATTTGCTTTGATCCCTTGGAGATAATCCTTTGGCTAACTAAGAGCAAACAGACTTCTCACAAGAAAATGAAACCTACATGAATATTATAGAATCTATGAAATCTGGGGAAGAGATATTGTATATTTCAGTGTGTCAAAGAGATTAAAATTCTACTTTGAAAGAGGCAGTTAGCTAGCTTATCTTTCAAATATAAAAATACTTGCCTTAGTTTTAAGAATAATTTGGTAACCAGACATATTCTCAGGATAACAAAAACAAACATTCTAGAATAATAAATAACCCACTATTTCAAAGCAGGGTCTATATAACATAATTCCAGTAAAACAAAAGAATCTGGAAAGTCCCTCATATTCATTGTAACGGGATGAATTACACAGGAAAACAGTGCTATTAAACTTCAGCCAAAACAGTCAAATAAAGGCAGACTCAATTGTAAGAGAGGTCACTGAATTCAGGATTATCATCTATGGATTTTTACTATAATACAGAAATAAACTCTTGCTGTATTACTCGAGAAATCAAAATTCATACAAACACAAAAACAGATGAATGAAGGATTATTCTTCTTCTTAAACATTTAAATTGCAGAGAGAAATTGTTAAGGGATTGTGGCTGGCTAAAAAAAAAATTACTAGGACTAGTAACATTTAGAAACTTGTGGATTGGGGCACAGTCACGGGCTCAGTCAGTTAAGTGTCTGACTCTTGATTTCAGCTCAGGACATGATCTCAGGGTTGTGAGATCGGGCCGGAGGCGGGTTCTGCTCTGGACATGGAACCTGCTTAAGATTCTCTCCTACTCTCAGAGGGAAAAAAAAAAGAAGAAGAACCTGTGTATAAAGCTAGTTTACTGTGAAAATGCAAGCTTTAAAATACATTAAAGAAAAAGTACATTGCGGAGTTTGACAGCATAAATAATCTGCCACATCTGTGTTCTGCACAGCCAATCACTCCAGTTTACTTTTCAACTCACATACAGCCTAAGCTCTTACAATCTTTGAGACGTTAATAGCAACAATAGCCACTGGAAACAGTTGGGAATGACTTGAATTTCAATCCTTCCGAAAGCTCTTGATCTATGGACAAAAATGTTTATTTGGAACCCCAAGGAGACTACTGCCATTAAATATACAAGAATGACCAGATTGTCACTCTATCTCACTAATAAGAATTATTCCTAAACTCATCAGGCAAAAGTAGCAAAAATTACTATAACTTTAAAAGCAGCATTCTTTACAATGAAAGGCAATAAATATTTTTTGAGAATCTTCTAAGTCCAAGCCACAGTGGTAGGCACTAGAATTAAGTAATAAACAGAACATTATTTCTGTCCTTCAAGAGTTGGGTGTGATCTTCTTGCCACTTAATCAGTGTGCACATTACATCTTACTCGGCAACAGCTTTTCATACAAAGAAATATTGTTTCTCATTTTAAAACTCTGAAATTAAGTTTATATCTTTCTTAAATGATAAGGAAGCTTAATTTGGTAGAATCCAATGTGGCAGAATCATCACCCTTCTTATCTGGTAATAAGCTCATATGACCAGGAGAATCTTCTGGGGTTACTGTGCTCTGTCAACTGTCCTACTGTGTATGTCTTTCTGTCTCTGTTTCCCTCCCCATCCTCATGCTGTCTCTCCTCAGACTCACCTTCCCTGGATGTCTCTGCTTAGGCCTCTGTCTCTCTACTTTCAGATAGCTTAAAATTTTTTTGGCCGGTGATTCCTAGTCTATGAACCACACTTGAAGCGGCTGGGGGTAACAGGGACACAGATTTAAGTTCTCACATGTGAGCCATGGATTCATCTGTGTACTAAGCACTAAAAGCTTCAAGTCTGCTTAAATCATGTAGATAGTTTGATTTTTAAATAAACGTGTATTCTTGTACTTAAATGTAAAAAATCTTCCTCTTCATTTAAAACTGCAATACAATATAAAACCTGCAATTACTAAAAATACAACTATTATCTTAACGTGACATGGGAAAGGTTGCCCATAAAATATTTAACATTAAAAAAAAAAAGTCCTTATTTAAGGTTAGAGACCAGATCCCCGCACAGTGAGCTTGAGGGCAGGTATGAAGATTTCCTTTTTTATCCTCAGTGATCAGCACAGCAAGTGTTCCATTAGTACATGCTACACAAATGGCTCTTAAAACATTTCCTTTTAAGATCAGGCCTTATGACTAGGTGCTGTGCCTCTGCCACCACCATATCCTAAGGCCATGCTAATTTATTCTACTCTATTCACAGTCTGGTTGGAGATATACACAAATGTGACTCAACAGGTAGTTAGGGAAGAATGCGGGAGGTTAAGGTAAGGAATGAGTCTTTCTGATCTGGGTAACAGGGTGGATGGTGGGCCTTTCAAGAAGATCAGTGCAGCAGGCAATGCAAATGGGTGAGATAAGGCATACACTCAGTTCTGATCTTGTTTAAAAGATTGAGGAACCTGAGACATCCAAGTGTGCAGCGCTTTCAGTGAATGACACCACAGGGGCAGAAGCTAAGCTCCAGTCAGTAGACAAGCAGAGGGAAGGTAAAAGGAGAACAAAGCATGGGTCCAGCAGGCTAACAATCTGGACCATGGGTCACTCTTCCCTCTTTCCTCATATCACCCCATTACTGCGACTTTTAGAATTACTCTTCAAGCTCTGATTTCTCTTATTTATCCTGTTTTACATTTCAAGCCCTCATGTAGCCAAGTTACTGCAATACTTGCCTAACCAGTCTCCCTGCCTCTATGTGTCTCTCCACCTTCTTCCAAGCAGTCTCACTAAATATTATTTTGAAAATATCACTTTTTGGATCAAAACTTTTAATGATACCTCAGTGTCTAGGACCTGTCAAGCACTATTCTCATCTACCTTTCCTTTTATTCTTATCTCTATTTGAACTGGTCAACACACCCATCCCAACCTATACCTTGGGAGTAGCCACCTTCAAACTACCTCAGAGGGTACTCCTCCAACTGACACACCCTCCTCATCCTAGAGCCTAGCTCAAGTTTCAGCTTTCGATAGGATCCCTGTAGCACTTCCTGTCTTCTTAGCCCAACGAATAGATACAAATTCCTTAAGAGCAGAAATCATAAATCACTGTCTTTTTATCTATCTACCCCTTATGGCTGCTAGTCATAATGCAAACCTGGAGGAAAAGTCCAATTTTTAAAAATCTGAAACATTATGAGATTTTTCAACTGAACTTAAGTAATTAATGTTTGTGTTGACAAAAGGTTATAAAAAATTATTTCGAAAAGTATCATAAAAACACGGTTCCAGGGCTCCTGAGTGGCTCAGTCGGTTAATCGGCTGCCTTCGGCTCAGGTCATGATCCCAGGGTCCTGGGATCGAGCCCCACATCCGGCTCCCAGCTCAGCAGACAGCCTGCTTCTCCCTCTCCCTCTGCCTGGCACTCTGCCTACTTGTGCTCACTCTCTCTCTCTGACAAATAAATAAATAAAATCTTAAAAAACAAAACAAAACAAACAAAAAAACACGGTCCAAAAGTTAGTAATTTAACTTGATTTTAATATGTTACTCAGGAAATTACACATGAATGTGGATGGGCAAGAGAGATTTAAAAAAAAAACTCATTTTTTTTGTCTTTCTGACTTAAGCCACAATGAAGAAGACTTGTATCTACATTGTTCCTCTAAGGAGAACAAGAGGAATTAGCAGAATAAACAAGACTAGGTGTGTACTGGTTTCTCTTTGCTGCCATAAATTACTGGTGAAGCCAATAATTTTGGACTGAAGCAGTTGTCAGCTGGCAGTAAGCATGTCTGTATCCACTCCACTGTTTTTAAAAAGCATTAATTACAAAACTGTATGATCAAAAATCACGCACTTGACTAAAAAATGCTTTCTTCTAAGATTATCTTTCTTTCTCACATAACTACCTACCAGATTACCCTCTCATTTTCTCCCTGTTTCCTTCCAGTCACACCCATTCAGTTGCTAAGAAACAAAATAAACATGATCTCCAAGAAGTATCTGTAAAATAGATACTATATTAATACTTACCATAGGGAAAGAAGGAAGAAGAGAGAAAACTTACCTCTACTGTGCCTATAGTTCTTTACATAGGCTAATTTGTTTAACCTTCATAAGAGCCCTAGAAGGCAGCTATTACTATGCCCAATAACGAATGGCTAATTGAAATTCAGTCCTATAACTTGCCTAAGGTTACACACCCAGAAAGTGGTAGAACAAAGTTTTGCCCCCAGTTTGCCTAATTTCAAAGCCAGTGTTATTACCATTCCCCTATCTCTGTTTCATGACCTTTTTAAAAAAATTCTGCATAAACAATTCTACATATTAAAACTTTTCAATAAAGCTTTATAATTAAACAGGTCTTTAAATATATTATTTCCTAGGATTATTTTCCCAAAGGATTACAGATTGAAATAATTTTTCCTTCACAGGAATAAATAATACTCTTATTTAAGAAATAACCACACATTTTCAAGATACAAAGTTCAAAGGGAAGAATTTCAAAATGCAAAATCCACTGATTAACCTATAGTTACCAAATCTGTTGTCATATTGCTACAGAATATCCAAAAAATGAACGAACTTGAGCTTTCAAGTTCAGTTTCAACAATCTTTATCCCTTCTGAGCTGAAGAAAAAGGGATACAAGATAAATACTTCTCTTCTATGCCTACTGACTGATTTGCTGATTGACAGTTTTTCCAGTGAGTATCATAATGAGCCCTAAAAAGCCCTAAAAATATTTTTTTAATTCCTAAATCCTTAGTTACTCATAGAATACACAGATAGAAGCCTGCTGAAGAACTAAGTCTTCAAACTTTAATAAAGAAATAAATTAGCAAGTACAGTCAATAGGGTTATAAATTAAGGAGGAAAAATTGAAAGATCACATTCTGAATTAGCACCCACAACCGTATACACAAGTCAGTATTCAAATGAATACTCCCATCCTGTGGTCCATCAATCTACCTAGCCTTTATTTTTTTTTTCTTTCTGTCTTTTCATTCTAATATATAGGGTCTATGAAACACACAGAAAATAATTTAGGTATAATATTACTTATAGAATACTGACAGGTGAGAGTGCAAATGAAAAGTACGTCTTGGATAGAGAGATGTGATTGCTTACAAGCAAAAGAGTCAAAAAGTTACCCCTCCTGCGTTACTATTTGGTCTTATCAAATTTTATTAGGATACTAGAGTCATTAAGTCCACTGCTACAACAAAGAAGGTGGGGAGGACACCGGATTTGAACTGACCTGGGTTTGTTATGCAAATCATGTAAACTCTTGAAGCCATAATGTACTCATCTGAAAAATGGCTATGTTAACTCCTTCCTCAATTATATTTGTGAAAAGGATTGTACAAAAGAGATGTCCATGCATGCTTGTCTTCTTCCCCTTTCCCAAGCAGCACTGCTAATTTTAATGATGTGGGTGAGGATGATGTGATCAGACTCAGTCCTTCTGAAAAAGAGTCATCCTCCCACTTAAGAATTAAAAAATAAAACTAAAACCAACACAAACAAGCAAACAGAAAACCGTAAAAGCTAAACTGCAGAAAATTAGAAAAGCATGTGAATATCAATGTGCAACTCCATTAAAAAGATAAAAGATAAAGATAATCCATTAAAAGATAAAAGATAATCCATCTAAATGTCTTCTAATTCACACAAATTCAAACATTCCAAAGAGAGAACTGAAATTTTTGATTAAAAATAAATACTTTCTAAAATCCTGCCTCTATGCTATTAGTGAAAGAGCAGAGTGGAATCCATAAAGCTAACAGTAATAAAATGTTAAAGCAATCTGTTAAAATGAAACAAAAGATGGCTAACAGCTTCAGTCTGGTAAAACAGCTACTTTTTTCTTTATTCTTGTAATTCAGTGAGCCTATTAAATTATTCCAATCCGTCATTCATTAATAGTAGTTACTGGACCTCTGACAATTTTTTTGTTGCTGTTATTTGAAGGATGAGGAAGAAGGGGGAGGCAGAAAGAGAGTAGTACATCAATATTTTTCAAAACTCAATCCTTCTAGAACTTTCACTTCCAATCATAATATGTTATACACTAAATGAAGCCTACGGAACAAAAAACAAATCACAGACTACCAGTAATGTAAAAAAAAACCAAGGAAGATTAGAAAAGCTATACATATATTTTTTTTCTGTGATTCTGATATTAATTTAAAAATATAAAATGACAAGTATATAAAATAGTTTTTATGACTAAATGCCATTTGACTATCCATCTGACCTACCTTTCACCTTAAAGTCAGCAGAACAGTACAAAGTCACTTTGTTAACCTGGCACAGTTTACGATAACTTGAATGAAGAAAGACCAATTTCCTGATTCTCTCAGCCAAAATAAGCAAACCTAAGTTAGTTTGATCAAATAGCAAGCTCTAGGGAATTTAGCCATTTACAGCTGAAAAATCAGAACAAGAACCAGAATTTAAGGGAACTCAGAAATCACCCATGACCTCATTTTATAGTCAAGAAAATTAAGTACCAGAAGTTTAGTGACTTGCCTCAATTCATACAGTAAGTTAGTAGCAAGTTTATCTGTGTTATGCAGAAAACTACTGAAATGAAACAGTTAAAAATATTAGAATCCAATTCTAATGTAGTTAGTTAATAGTTATTCAACATCAAAGCTTTGGAAAGTAATTTTCTTCTTTTGTTAACTGAAATACAACTTTAAAAATGACCCACTCTGACTTGCATAAAACTACAGGCAAAATGCAATTGATATTTAAAAATAAGGATATGGCTATTTGCCTAATTTCACCAAGAGGAAAAATAATTTCAAATAGAATTTTTCATTGTCCAGTTGTTCTCAGAATCAGTTGCAGTTGCAGGAGGGGAAAAAAAAGAAAAGAAAAGAAAGAAACTTCCAATCCTATTCCAGGGATAAAAGACAAATTAAAATGAAATCTTCCACACCTCCATTTTCATTAGATACCCAGAACACAGTGAATCAAGTCTTATCTTTTTAGGATATCACAGAGAGATAATATGTTTGCTTTATTAAATACCCTCAAATTAAAGTAGATAGAAAAAAACAGTTCCAAAACAACCTTAATCATAAGCAAGTATCTTTACCTTACTTTTTCTCATCTAAATCCTATTTTCATATATTGAGGTTAGGCCTAAAGAAGAAATGAATTAAGTATATATACTAGGTATTTATTTAATGAATTGATACATATCAATAATACTTAGGGCAAAAAATATTCACAAAACAAAACTGCTGGTAACTTTCATTTCAAAAACAAAAATGGCTTTTCTCTTATCTCTTCCCCCTGGGAATCCTTGGGTGGAGGTGAGCAGAACTCTGCAAGAGTGGCAACCATCCAGTGTTTCTGACAGCACTAAAAGGAAAAGGCAGTGCCACCACTATCAAGACTTGGGGAGAAGTTTGGTCGGCTGCTCCCTCTAGCCCTTCCTTCCAATAATGAAGTCATCTGTCTCCCACACCTTGCTGTAAATCTGACCAGGCAGCTATAACTCTTCAAGGCTTTCTCACAATTTTTTTAGTCCAGGAAAACTTAAATTTGATCACAATATTACAGTGACCCACAAGGCTCTACACATTCTGTCCCATCTCACGCCACTTCTTGCTACTTCTCTGGCCTCACCTCTTACCTTCACTCACTCTGCCTTTACTCACTCTGCTCCAGGCATACTGGACTCCCTGTCAGGGCCACCGTACCACTTCTTCCCTCTGCCCAGGATATGCATGACCCAAATATCCAATAACCTTCTCACTGAAGCTTTCCTGACCTCTCTATTTTAACTTGCAATTCCCTTCCCTTCACTTCCTATCTCCCTTATGTGCTCTATTTTTGCCCAGAACACTTGCCTATCTCTGCTCACTAAAAGGTAAGCATCGTGTGGCAGAGATTTTTGTCTCTTCTGCTCACTGCATTGTCCCCAGCATCTGTAACAAGTGTTTGTCACATACCAAAAGCTCAAAAACTACTTGTGGAATAAATAAATGATACTGCGTTTAGGAATTAGTGCTGGTATTCATCAAATATTAATTAGGCATTAAGAACATAAAACTATACAAGATGTTGTTAAACACAGATTGTACAAAAACATGGTCTTTGCGTTCAAGGAGTCTAGCTGGAGAAGCAGAACTAATAACGTGGAGTAATTATTTAAATATGTGGACAGTTTAGGTATGACTATTAACTAATTAAGTTTATTTGTATGACTCATGGAATCTGCCTTTTTATTCCTGGTTATACCTAGCACATAATTAAATTCTGAATCAAATGGTATAAACTTGTCATAGGAGTTCAGAGGGGGGAAAATGAAATGAGTTGCAAAAGTAAGAAAAGACAACAGGTAGATGATGAGGTTCAACATAGCCTTTCTGGATGCAGAGGCATGTGTTGGCAGTAAAGAGGTGAATAGGCATCTTAGATGAAGTGAATTTCATGAGAGGACAGACAGGCAGGTGAGGGACAGTAAAAAACACCTGAAATAAAATGATAGAACTCGTTGATGAATAGGGATGATGTGGGGAGGACAATCTGAGTCTAGATCACAGAGAACCTAATCCTCTGAGCAAGTGGACTCAACTCTGGATGGAATCTCACAGCACATGCTGTACCCAGCCTGGGTCTCCTGGAACCCTTCTACCAGTTTGGTACAGTCACTCATGAAACACTAATGGTTCATACCAGCAACTTTCTGCGTAAGCGAAAGAAGCTAACTCCTTCCCTCCACCCTGCATGCACACGCACACATTCACACACATATATTTCCAGGAAAACTGGTGGCCAGTGACTAACAAATCCAAGAGAGGGGGGACAAAATCCCTGTTTCCTTGCCTCAAGGAAAGACAGCCTCTACGGTACAATTTTGTCCCAAAGTTACCTCCTGGATCAAGCTGAGGCTACATACCTCCTAAAACCACACATTTCAAAGACCTCTCTTGATAAATTACTTGTACATGAATTCTATCTCAGGTTCTGCTTCTAGGAAAACTGGACTATGACAAGTCTGTAAACGGGAGTACTACAAGTTCACAAAGAAAAGTACATGATTAAGAAGGAAAGAGTTACATGGCACAAGCATTGTTACAGGTCATCTTAAAAGGAGACTACAAAACAGTGTTGTTGGTAATAGATGGAATAAAGAGGGTAAGGTGACAGAGGCAAATTAAGGATGCTGTTGTCAAATTCATAAATAAGTGGAAGAAAAAATATTTGCTTTGGCATGAGACAGAATGTAGGAAGAGATGCCACTTAGTATTTGGAAAGATTGAAACTAACTCTTCAAAGTTTTATTTTTTCCTTGAAAGGCAAAAATATTTCTTCAGTACTATTGTTAATGGTTTTTATTGTTGTTGCTGTTCTGTTTTGTTTTGTTCTGAGAGATAGCACACGTGCATTCAAGCAAGTGGGGGTCCGGGGAGGGGCAGAGGGAATGGGGCAGAGAGAGAGAGGGAGAGAATCTCAGGCAGGCTCCACACACAGCGTAGAGCACAATACTGGGCTCAATCTCATGACCCTGAGATCATGACCTGAGCTGACCTGAGCTGAAATCAAGAATCAAATGCTTAACCGATGAAGCCACCCAGGTGCCCCAGTAGTACTGTCAATGTTACCCCATAAATTCTCTTAAATGCAAATCTCTTTTCAGGTTGACACTACTTGACACAAGAAGTGTTCAAAAACTTGAGAATTACAATGAGTAACAACAGGACTCTAAAATTCTCTCTCATGTTTTGGGCCCTGAATATCTATATTCAGAAATATGAAGACAAGATTAAGCAGTATCTCCAAATGTCTAGAATGACTTGGTTTGTCAAATTTCATATTTAAGTAGCTTAAAAGAATCTTTATTAAGGGTCAATAACAGATTACTTAAATTGGAAATGCATACAAACAAGGTAACATCTGGTTTTCATCTATTCTTACGGGACCCAGAAGTATTTTCCAAAGAAGATATAGCTAAGTTTCTAATCTAATATCTAAGCTTATTGACTTCATGGTACCCTGTCAAAATTTATACTTAGTAAAAAATGACTACTTTTCAGGGCACCTGGGTGGCTCAGTCATTAAATGTCTGCCTCCAGCTCAGGTCATTATGCCAGGGTTCTGCTCAGCGGGAAGCCTGCTTCTCTCTCTCCCACTCCCTGCTTGTGTTCCCTCTCTCACTGTGTCTGGCTCCCAAATAAATAAAATCTTTAAAAAAAAATGACTTTTCAATTAATTAGTAACAATAATTTTGTGTTAGAGATCTCAGTACATAGAACAGAAAGGACACTACAAAAATAGAACTTTTTAGCAGGTTATTTTTTTCTCATTGACGCCTTTATATGCATTAAAACATATACCTAACAGCTATCAAAATTTAAACACAAATAACCTTTGACCAAACACGCCCACTGACAGGAATTTCTCCCACACACACAAAAGAGGAGGTGGGGAGACTGGTGACATCAAAGTAAATCTGTAGGTCTAAGTTCATAAAACTTTCTCCTATTCAGTTTTAAGACCAAACTGATACGCTTCTAGAAAAGTACATAACTTACCCTGTATATATCCTTTCAATAGTCCCAGGAGAGGCTTCAAGAAAAAAAGGTTCCATAGCCAAATATGTTTGGTACCACATATTTTACTCCCCTCTTAAAAATTAACAATATACACAATAATTTATAGAAGTCTCTGAGATCTTTGGGGGTAAAATGGTGTTTTCCAAATTTTATAGAAATCATCAAAAACAAGACTTATTTAAAACCTTCCATACCCAGCTGATAAATGACAGCTACTTTCCCTATAAACCTTAAAGCCTGAAAGCTATCATGCAGTCACCTTCTCCCCTCGCCTTTTTACCTCCCTTCCTCTGAGCCCAAGATCCTGCAGTAGTTATAACTTTATAATTCATAATAATCATAGGGAACTTACTAAAATATACTTCTTGGTCCTTTCAGATAATTCTGATTCCTATCAGTATTTTTAGCAAGCAAACCACATGATTTCAAGGCAGGTCAAATGCTGAAATGCTCAAAATGCCTGACATATTATAATCAATGAGATGATTAGCTATGCTATAACTGAGGCCAAAGTAACTGTAAAAAACAAAAACAGTAAGTTCAGAAAATCTGCATTTCAAATGTAAAACCATTTTCTTCTACTCAGGAAAAAAAGGGCAAAAAGACATACTAAGAAAAGCTCAACTGTTTATCTTAAAAGAATACCTTCTACTATGCTACCCAGAATATTAAAACCAAGAGTTTTATCCTATAATAATTTTTAGCCTGCACTCTATTGAGAAATTTCAGGAATTCTTAGATTTTCTAAAAAGTATACACAATTTTTATCAATACATGAATGCATGCTTTTTTATGGGGAAATAACCTAAAGCTTTCACCAATTTTCCATACTGCAAAATTACTCAATTTAAAAGCCATTACATGTTTTAATTTATCTACCTGAAACAATGGTAGTAGAAACTTCTTAGTTAACACCGCAAATCAGATACACAAAAACACACTCCTTAGTATTGTTTTCTCTCTCAGAAGCAAACAAAATACAAATTACCTTTGCAGAGTCATATTCAAGGAGCCTGTACAACCCTTAATCTTGTTCTGGGCTTCAAGATGAGTCATTCCCTGTGCACTTATTCCGTCAATGGTGAGAACCACGTCGCCTATTCTTACATTTGCCTGGGATGCTTTGCCACCATCTTTGAGCTGTAATAAATATATTTCATTAGGAGTGTCACTCTTTAAAAAACAGAATAATCTACACAAACAAAAATTATTCTTTTACTTGTATCAAAAGTATATTAATATACTTTTAGACAAAGTAATAAAAAGTTATCTTGATTAATAGGTAAAGTTAGAATTCAAATGACTTTCGTGCTTATTTTCTTAAATTCTTATTTGCTTTCTAAAAACTGAAAGAATTTTCTGAAAAAGGTTCCCCGATAATTTCTCCATTTCTTTACTGTATAACAGTAGTGTATGCTTGTCATGAATGAGGAAGAGAAGTAGCCAAGAAAACTACATTTTAGCATCTGTAATGTGAACAGAGTATTACAACTCTTTTAGAAATAATACTTAAAACTTTTTAAATGGCTGTATTTTTGAGCACAAGGAGTAATTCAGACAGAGGATCTACTGAACAATCCTTCCTGTTGAGTCCAATTCCTCCAATGTTTGGGGTACTGAATTTTAGATCACAGGCCCAAATGTGCTTCCTGCTCCGGGCATTTAGTAGGAGGGGAAGGAAACCAGTTGTATCTGAGACTGTCACATGTTTTTGTGTACCACAGTCTTTAATCCCCAATCTTTCTTCCCTTCTCCAATTTTCTATGTGTTCACATAATTTAGTTTGATCTCCTTCAAAGTTCATATGTATCTATTTCACTGTTCCAAAAGAAGCAAACAAATACAAAATTCCAGTAAAATGAAACATGATGCAATTTTAATACATACCTAGAAACAGGGAACAAGTAAAAATCAAAAGAAACAAATCTAATTCAAATGACGAGCTTAGAATTCAGTAAGTACAAGTAGATCACCCTGAATACTGGGTTGTTGGAAGACAAGTGGGACTTCACTGCTCCACACCGCGAAAAAAAGAAAGAAAATAACCAATATTTCTCAAATACTTAAAACTAAAGGATTTTATATAGTTTCTCTTTGGAATGATGAAAAAAATCTGGAAATGGAGAGCAGTGATGGTTATACAACACTGTAACTGTACTTAATGCAAGTAAATTGTATACTTAGAAACAGATGGTTAACTTTTATGATTACACAATTTTTAAAAAAAATGAAAAAAAAACACAACTAAATATTTTGGAGAAAATTTTACTAAAATTACTTTTTGATTAAAAAATATATCCCAGGGACACCTGGGTGGCTCAGTTGGTTAACTGTCTGCCTTCAGCTAAGGTCATGATCCCAGTGTCCTGGGATTGAGTCCTGCATTGGGCTCCTTCCACAGTGGGGAGCCTACTTCTCCTTCTGCCTGCCGCCCCCCCGACCTCCTGCTTGTGCTAGCTCTCCCTCTCTGACAAATAAATAAATAAATAAAAATTAAAAATTAAAAATACATTCCAGGGCACCAGTGTGGCTCAGTCGGGTTAAGCATCTGCCTTTGGCTCAGGTCTTAATCCTGGAGTCCTAGGATCAAACCCCTTGTCCCTGAGCAGGGAGCCTGCTTCTTCCTCTTCTTCTGCTCCTCTCCCTCTGCTCCTCCCCCTACTCATACTTGCTGTCTACCTCTCAAATAAATAAAATCTTTAAAAAATAAAAATAAATAAATAAATAAATAAATAATATTATCCCTCAGCAAACTAGTTAAGAACTGAGTTCTGGAATTCACAATTTGGAAGCAAAGCAATAAATAAATAGATATCAAATGTTCAGTTACGTTAGGTTTTGATTACTATCAGCTGTCAAACTCTTTCCTTAGAAATAACGATCAAGGCAGACTAATCTTAGTACATGAGAACAAGCATCTGTACCTAAAATCAAGAAAATAGTAGTGAGGGTGAGATCCATTGAGACAAGGCCCGTGTCTGTGTTTCCTCTCCACTTTATCCTAATGCTAGAAGTGTGTCTGGCATACTACAGACCTTCAAGAAATATATACTGAATGAATGGATGCCACAGAGTTATTATTTTAGCACTGGCGTTTGTTTTAAATTATGAAATTAGGGGGGTGTCTAGCTGGCTCAGTCAGTGGAGCATGGGACTCTTGATCTCAGGGTTGTGAGTTTAAGCCCCAGGCTGCGTGTGAAGCCAACTTAATTAAAAAAAATGAAACAAAATAAAATAAATTGTGAAATTAGGAAAAACTAAAATTTTATATAATTAGAAATTTATTTCATTTTAAAATACAACTATCAGGTCACCAAAAAATTCTTAAAATTAGTAAGGAAAAATAGCTATTTGATCAAAGCTATATAAAATCTCACAAAGTGTAAAAAAAGATTTCAAAACTTTGAAATGAAATATTCTCTATCACATACATAATATACAGCACATACATAGTATATCATGATTTTGTTTTCACAATATATCACATACATAGTATATCATGATTTTGTTTTCATCTTTACACTAATAGAAATAATCCTCTCAGCTGCTGAGATATTTAAGGGCAAGAAAAATTAGTAGTATGTGGACACCGAAGAAATAAAATTTCCAGAATAACAAAGCAGATCAAAATTTAACTCACAGCACAATTATCAACATAGCTATATTATATATATGTATGTACACATAAACACACCTTTTATTATATATTTTATGACTGACAAAAGTAGTTCCAAAATTAAATGGACTAGTTTTCAGAATCACGGTATCAAGAAAAAAAGATAATTAAGATAGAACTTTATTAAGTATATTTTAAAATACTACAAAGGCAGGAATAGTTATTAAAATACAAAAGCTACGTCGGGTAGGGAAAAAGTCTTTAAAAACAGCAGTAACTATATTAAAAGATACAGTTTTACAACATTAAATAACAGGTGTAACTGCCTTTTAACAACCACTATTTCTTTTGATGAATTTGAATATAAAGAAACCACTTAATTATTAATAACAGAAATATGAACTGTTCTCAAATGCACAGAACTTAAATTGTTTAAATTGTGAGGGACATTTACAAAGAAAACTAAAAGCCAGCAATGCCACTGCTTTCTATGGGATTTATTTATAGGGTTGTTATAATGATTAGGTAAAATAAGAGCTCAATAGATGTTAGCTATTATTACTATTTCCTTGACTTCAGATTACTAACCTGAGAAATGTAGGGGTTGTACTAAATGATCTCAAATGCCCCTTCCAGTTTTAAAAGTTTATCTATCTGGGGCACCTATGTGGCTCAGTTGGTTGAGCGTCCGACTCTTGGTTCTGGCTCAGGTCATGATCTCGGGGTCATGAAATGGAGCCCGGCATCAGGTTCCATGCTCAGCGGGGAGTCCACGTGAGATTCTCCCTCTCCCTCTGTCCCTCCCCCTGCTCGCTCGCTCTCTCTCTCTCTCTCAAATAAATAAACCTTTAAAAATAAATAAAATAAAAGTTCATCTATCTGTGAGCTGTCTGCATGAAGGTATAAGTATAGATCTAATCCTAAAAAAAGAGTTAAATCTGAAAGACTTCATTGGTAGAGCAAAGGAAAATCTATTCCCTTCCAAACTGAGCAAATGAACTGAAATATGAATCCTGATAATGAGAAAAGTATCAAATAATTGACCCCAGATTTTATTTTAGCCAATGCTTGACCTTAATTTTAGGTCAAGCATTAAAATAGATTAGAGAGGGAGGTAGATAGACAAATAGATGATAGATAACCAGAAACAGAACACAGCTATATTACTTGACCATTTCTTATATTAATGTAGCCTTAAAATAGAAACTGAAACCTATGGACATTCCCTCTAAATGTACCCAACTAAAGAAATTTAAATACTCTCATCCAGTAGTAACATAAAGGTAATATACAAGGTAGAAAGAAAATAATTTAATTAAATCCAATGTCATAACTAGGTAAAACTTTTCTTACTCCTTTGTTCCAGCTGCCTACTAGATTCTAAGGTCCAATGATCTCAAGATGTTCAAATCCAACTTCCTAGAACCATCTATCCTTTTAGGATTGCTTTTACTCTAACTACCACCCTTATTTTTAGATGGTAAAGCATAGCCCCTGTGAATTCTGCCTCTTCCATAGGTACCAACATTTAAGGGAAATTACTAAATTGTGTCTACCCTTCAGTTACTCTCCCATGCTAGTCTATACACTGAACATGTCACCCTACCACAAGAGTTTTCTAAAGATCTCCTACCATCAAACTCTCTACATTCCTCCGCCTTTCCTCCATCTTCACATTTCCATAATGGGGGCCCTATTACCACTTCATACTGGAGAGTTCCAATCATGTCAACTATTTATAAAAAGAGGGTGTAAAAACTTCAAATATCTTCTTGCTTCCTACAATCTAGAATAAAGCTAAATCCTGAACTATGAGTCATCTGTAATTTGTCACCAACCTGTTTCCAACTTTTTTTTTTTTAAGATTTTATTTATTTGACAGAGAGAGACACAGCAAGAGCGGGAACACTCGCAGGGGGAGTGGGAGAGGGAGAAGCAGGCTTCCCACTGAGCAGGGAGCTGGATGCAGGGCTCGAACCCAGGACCCTGGGATCGTGACCTGAGCTGAAGGCAGACGCTTAACGACTGAGCCACGCAGGCACCCCTGTTTCCAACTTTATTTTTTTTATTTTTTTTTNTTTTTAAGATTTTATTTATTCATTTGACACAGAGAGAGAGATTACAAGTAGGCAGAGAGGCAGGCAGAGAGAGAGGAGAGAGGAGGAAGCAGGCTCCCTGCTGAGCAGAGAGCCTGATGTGGGCCTCGATCCCAGAACCCTGGGATCATGACTTGAGCCGAAGGCAGCGGCTTTAACCCACTGAGCCACCCAGGCGCCCACCTGTTTCCAACTTTAAAACAAGCTCTATAAAGTCAGAGATCATGTTTTAGAATTTGCTCTTCTCTAAGAACTTTGACTATTGTAGGTATTAGAAAAACATCTAATCAAACCATAGTAAATGGGAAATCAATAAACTGGCACATCAGTTTAATATGCTAAATTCTGGTAGAAATATACTTAATTCACCAAAGACAGAAAATTGGATCTAATCTAAAAATGAGAATCTTTGATTAGTCACTAGGCTGAACTGGTCTAAGTAAGGTCAAAACTCAAACCACATTTCTAATAGAACAAAGTAAATCCATTTTGGATAGTTAGTGATATATTTTTCCTAGGACCTTCAAAGAGATATCACAACTCCTCTTGATATCTTTATCTAATAAGCATTAGGAAAAGCTTAATTGGGGGGCACCTGGGTGGCTTAGTCCGTTAAGCATCTGACTCTTGATTTCGGCTCAGGTCATGATCTCGGGGTTGTGAGATCGAGTCCCGTGTCAGGCTATGCGCAGAGCATGGAGTCTGTTTAAGATTCTCTCTCTCCCTCTCTGCCCCTCTTTGCCCCCAGCTCTTGCTCTGTCTCAGTCTCTCTCTGATAGATAGATAGATAGATAGATAGATAGATAGATAGATAGATAGACAGGAAGAGCTTAATTATTTAATCACAACCTTTTTTCAATGATCAGAAATGGAAACCAAATGCCTATCACCATCGATGCAATCTTTCAAATTATTTAAACTGTCAAATTCCTTTTTGTCTATAGTTCTTTGAGGCCAGTTAATACTCATCATTTCAGGTTTTGATATTAATATCTTTTCTAAATTGCTATGCAGGTCTTCTATTCACACAATTTAAACTAACAATCATGAAGAATCTGAACTAATGCTGTATGTATAGTGGGAAAGGCCCAACACGTAGAAACAAATTTAAGACTTGTTAAAGATGGCATCTCACTGACTACTCCTATGAGCTTCATTTATCCCCACATCCTCAAGCCACTGACTCATTAGAAAGACAAATTTTTTTCCCCCTTAAATTGGGTAGGATGTAGCACTATTATGAATTGCTGGCAGCTAAGGAAAAACTACAAGGTCACTCAATATTTACATAGTTCATTTTTCCTTTGTCTTTCAAAGTCTGAATAACTTGAATTCATCTGAAACAGTAATAACTTTCTGTCATCAGTAAATCTTGTACAGATTATATGACAGTCTTAAGTGTATGTGTATTTCATAAATGTACAATGCGTAGGAAGGAAGCAGTAGTGGGATGCTCTTGGGTCAAGCTCAGCATAAATCATACTAATCACAAACAAATGCTTCTCCTTTGATCTTGAGATGCATTTTTATTACTGTTGTCCAATTTTCCATAAACTTAATTATAGCTGTATGTTTCTTTAAAAACATTGCTTTGTGGTCTCGCTTAAATTGCAAGCATACACGGCTGCACATATTGGAATCACCTCTGAGCTTCTGTTTACTGATGCAGAAATGAAGGTAAACCAGGACAATTATATGCTCTTCAAGAGAATGGTATCTCTACCGAGCCTCCCCATTAACCTAGAGTAGAAAGGCTCTAATATCAATCACCAATTCTTGGACTAAAACCTCTAGGGATCCATTTTAACTCTTTTATACTGCAATTATGGATGACAAGGAGTTTCCTCTTGAAAAGGAAGTCCAGTCTTGTGTAAGCAGATGGGTAGACTGTGTGTGTGTGTGTTGTATGGGAAAGGATGAAGGGTACCACAGACTTGAGCTTCCCCGTCTGACTTTGACCAGAAAATACCCAAAGGCAAATTTTTTTCAGTCATTTCAGAGGAGTAGTTCTTCTCATGTAATATTTTTCTATCCTGAGAAAGACAAGACCCAGGAAAAGTAATTAGGACTATTTACTGAGCAACAACAGTAAGTAAGCAACTTTGAGAGACCCTTTATCTTTCTTTGCCATTATCAGGTAGTTTTAGTCTTGTGTTACAGGTGAAAAAAAGAGAGCTTCAAAGGGAATGCTTATGTCCATACAGCAAATAAGAACATAGTACAGGGCATAGGCTTTGAAATCAGGCAAACATGAGTTCATATTCATGTTCTGTCATTTCTTGATTACGTGACATGAATTTCCTAGACCTCTCTAAGCTTCATCTACCTCTCCTTAAAATGAGGACTACAATTCCGCCTGTTTCACAGAGCTCTCCAGCAGATAAATAAAACACCAGCATAGCATATACCACACAATGCAAAATAAATGTTCACTATTATCATTATTATGCCATGCCCCCAATTCACATAGGAAGGATGCCTGTTTCAAGGACCTACAGGGCAGAGAAGACAGCTTTTCAAACTGACCAGTCAGATATTCTTGCTTTCCCTTCCCTCCACAAATAAAGATAAAATATCCCTTCTTTATTCACTCCATTCCTTTGGCTTCTCTA
This sequence comes from Ailurus styani, assembly GCA_002007465.1. Lineage (NCBI taxonomy): Eukaryota > Metazoa > Chordata > Mammalia > Carnivora > Ailuridae > Ailurus > Ailurus styani. Next base: position 2,614,839 of record LNAC01000152.1, read on the forward strand.
AGCCTTAAGTTTTCCTTTATTCAGCAACAGAGCTTGATATGCCACAGGATCAGAATCAGCTCTCCATGTTGTCTTTCTCTGCTTACCACTATCCAATTCTGAATTTTCCAAACTCCATTCTCATAGGATGGTGACCTCATATTACCAATTCCCAGGTCAGTTGATGTTGCTACTGTACCAAAAGGTGAAAGAATAAGAATCAATAAGATAATATTGGTGAAGAAGCCTTGAAATGGGACAACAAGTAAAGAAGACAAGAAAGGAAGGTACTGGCACAGAGGCGACAATAGGAAAGCAAGACCATGAGAGAAGAAAGGGCCATGAGGAATTCTAGGTTTGGTAAACTAGATCCGGGCCTTATCTCTGGGTCTGTTGTACCTCCATGTGCACATGCATAAAATATTTAAATTGAACAGAACATCACAGTAATAATTAATTACAGGAGATTTTATGCTTTGATTTGAATAACTAAAATAACCTAAATGACTCTTATTAATAACTATGATTTAAAGCCAATTAACTCACAGTAATACCAATGTGTGTCATTAAACATGTCATTAACGTTATTGCACTCAAATAAAACTTATAACTAAACTTTCCCCAAATGCTTAGCCTCCATGCAAATGTGTGGTTACAGCAGCATTTCTTCTTAAAACTTAAAAAAAAACCATATATATATATGTATCTATATACATATATATACACACGCCCACATATATAAAGATTTTATTCATTTATTTGAGAGAGAGCATGCATGTGCGCACGAGCAGGGGGAGGGGCAAAGGGACAAGCAGATTCTCCACTGAGCAAGGAGCCTGACACAGGGCTCCATCCCAGGACCCTGAGATCATGATCTGAGTTGAAGTCAGATCTTAATCAACTGAGCGACCCAGGAAACTCTCTTCCTAAAACTTTTCAACAAGAGAGAAAAGTAGCACTACATCTTTACAAAATTGCATTAAAAATACTAGTATCTTGGGGCACCTGGGTGGCTCAGTGGATTAAGGCCTCTGCCTTTGGCTCAGGTCATGATCTCAGGGTCCTGGGATCGAGCCCCACATCGGGCTCTCTGCTCAGCAGGGAGTCTGCTTCCCTCTCTCCCTCTGCCTGCCTCTCTGCCTACTTGTGATCTCTCTCTCTCTGTCAAATAAATAAATAAAATCTTTAAAAATAAATAAATAAAATAAAATAAAATAAAATAAATAAAAATACTAGTATCTCGAGACAGCATGCCACTTAAACAAAAATCTCAAAAATGCACTAAACAGAACATTAATCTTATCCACAAGAAGTATGCTATTTGGAATTCATTAGGAGTTAGAGATATACCTATTAGACTAACCCTTCCCCATAGCTATTACCTCTTGAAAGCAAGCACATCACAGAAACAAAACAAACACAGAACTCATAGCAAAAAACAAAATCAGTGAAAACATTATAGAGCTCTCACTTTTAAGTTACAATTCAATATGGCAGATATCACTTAAATAAATTTACCTGCATAAGACTTCTCTTTAAAATGATCATTTAGGGGCACCTGGGTAGCTCAGTCAGTTAAGCCGTCTGCCTTCAGCTCAGGTCATGTTCCCAAAGTCCTGGGATGGAGCCCCACGTCAGGCTCTCTGCTCAACGGGAAGCCTGCTTCTCCCTCTACCTGTTACTTCCTACTTGTGCTCTTTCTCTCAGTTAAATAAATAAAATTTTTAAAATAAAATGAAATAAAATGAGCATTTAAGGACGCCTGGGTGGCTTAGTCAGTTAACCATGTGACTCTTGATTTCAGTTAGGTCATGATCTCAAGGTTGTGAGACTGAGCCAGCTTTTGGCTCTGCACTGGGCACAGAGCCTGCTTGAAATTCTCTCTCTCCCTCTCTTAAAAAAAAAAAATATGAGCTGCTATATTGCCCTAAGCTTTTTCAAAAAGAGGCAAAATGTTTAGCTACAACAGTGACTGCAACACTTAGAATTCTCTAATGAAATGTATTTTTCCAAATCATAGGGAATCTCAGTATGCACACAAAAACCTCTGTATGCCTTCCCTTGGAAAGAAGCCAGCAGTTACAAACCTTGGAAAATAGATGTCAGCAATAGAAATGATTTACTGAAGACATATATACCCAAGTATATTACAGAGGTCATTTTATAATATAGATAATACCATTTTAATATTCAGATGTTTACTAAGAACAATTTCTGCTGGTTCACAAAATTACTTTGGTAATTATCCTATTATATTCTATGGGTAGAATAGAATGGGTAACAAGCAGGAGACAAGTACCTATATAAAGAGCCACAACGAACATGCAAGTTTTCAACCTCTGCATATTTTCAACAAATATGGAATGCTTGGAAATGTATGACCCTAATACCATGGGTATGACAAGAATGCCCTCAGACTTAATAAACGTAAAAAAGGAATATATAAATATGACAGCTACAGAAAGAAACACTACCAGAAATTTCCCATGTCTGAAAACCATGGGAACGAAACCATGGGAAAATAAAGATGCCATTTTTCTAACACTGCTATTACCAAAATTTGGATAAATATACCAATAAAATTTTATCAATCCTAACCAACAAGATTTTCTTCAGGCAGAGAAAAGCATTGAGGAAAGTCTTATTTTGGAAAATTCCTAAGTAACGGGCAATCTTTAATTTTGTTTTAAAATGTACTTTCTAGCACCTTCAATAGGAGAAAACATTTGAATCTAGACTTATGAGGCTCTGGTTTAAAGTCTCTAGGTGTTTATCTCCCACATACATCTCAGAATACCATGGATGTGTCTTTTGCACTGCTACTCCTCAAAAAACACATAAGAATATAAGAGCATTACCCCAAAACAGGGAACTCAAAGAACTGGTTTTCTTGACAAATGGTTGAGTGTTACTCAGTCGTCAACCGAATATCACAAATAAACAAAAGTGGTAGAGTTTTTAACCACTAAAGTGAGCAGAAGTAAAGAACATTTGAGAAGTACTGATTTTTTTTTCAAACATATCCCTTAAGTTTTTTTCAAATCCCAATGTATTTACGGTCACTCCAGTACTTAGTAATCTGCCTTACAATATTACACTCAGCACTTAAAGCTGTTCTGTCGTGCATTGTCTACGGTTATACAGTGTTGGCACCTAAACCAGCCTGTAAATGCTACTCAACCACATATAGAAAGGTAATCTCTGCCTTGGATGTCTAATGTGAACATGCCCCTTTAAAATTTGAGGCTACTCTGGATTCATTTTAATACTCCTTTCTATGAAATAAAATCATTTGGCTTTTTGTATGTTAGGATGGCGAGATAAAACAATCACTGATGTCTCTCTGTGAGTAAATTTGTAAACTCCTGACCCATGTAAGCAGTGGTTACTTTAACCATAGGCCTTCTCTTTTGGCTTATGAGTCAAACTGTAATCAGTTTTACCCAAAAGTCTGAGAATACACCTTATATGGTAGCAATAAAGAGAATACCTCAAAGTCCATGTCATTATGCCTCACAAAACTAAGGGAAATAAGAGGGTGATTACGCCTTCTCTTTCCTTATGTAGCCACTGAGCTACCTAGTTTCAAACACTGGGCCTCTGTTAATACTGTTTGTTTTAGTACTCTAAATCTCTTTTCCATGATGAGTCCTTCTTTATTAAAGTAATACCTTTATTCTTCTCTACCAGCATCCTAATGAAAAAGAAATGTGCCTTCTTAAACCGTAATTCACTATTAAGATACCACATAACACTTTCATTCTGTAGCTAATCCATGTGTTTAAGCCCACAGATTTAATGTGCTTTGTGGTTAATGTGTGAATATAATTCTACCAGAAATGTGAAAAGTATGGTGATTTAAGAAAAAAAAAAGAACACATATACAATCATCTCTAAGTCAAACAAATTTGTTAATTACAGAGAAATTTTTGTTTCTATGTATTCCACTTTATAATAATAAGGAAAATGGTAACAAATGCCATAGATAACTATAAAAGTTAGAAATGAATTGGTCAATTCTAGTTTACCTGAGAACAGATTAACACTGAAATTTACACTTTCAACCCTCCCTCCTTACTAGGTTCTGTTCAAGGATGAGATGAATCCTCTAAAATCGTATGCAAATTGTGTACAACTTTGCATGCATTTTCCATTGAGTCAGTCCATAGCTTTCCCCAAATGCTCAAAGGCATTTATGAGCAAAAAAAAAACGTTAAGGTCGAATGATTTAATGAAACCTTAAAACAGTGTTTCTCAAAGTGTGGTTCCTAAACTACCAATAGCAGCACACTTTCGTGATGGAGGAAAATTCTCAAACCCTTCAAAACCCACAAGCTAAAGATGTTTCAAAACAAAAAACAACAAAAAAATCCACTGGCATTAAGAAAATTTAAGAACTCGAAGCAGAGTTAATATTTATTTAATGTGCTACAAAATCATGACTTCATATGTTAATGGCTTATAAGTATTTAAAAAAACAACAGGGGCTTACTTTTTAAAAATTCCAAAAATCTTCATAGTGTATATTACTAATATTTAATAAGGGCCTACTCCATTTGATATTGAATTCAGAGAAAGGATATAAAGAACAAGAATAGCCCTCTCCCTCATCTACTATTTAACTTTTCACATGTGTATGTAACTCTATAAAGCAATGCTCCTCAAACTATCTGTGGTGAACACTATTATCTGCCTTATGCCAATTCTTCTGTAATCTCTAATAAAGACAAATTACTGGAAAACAAAATTTAAAGAAACCATACAAAATATAATACCAAACTTCTTATCATCAGATTCAACAGACATAATATTATCCTGTCAAACTACAAAAGTTTCTAGATACTGACTCTTCATTTCTGTCGTTATTTCATCTCAGTTTGCTGAGTCTGCAGACCAGAAAGGTTTTCTTTTATGCAATGACTATATCCTTTATGTCTCTTTAGGTCTATTATACACAGACTTAAAAATAACACACAATAAACATTTAATGGATTACCATACTAGAGATCAATGGTATTTAGTCAAGAGGCTATTGTTTAGTAATTTATTTCCAATTTTCTTTGCTTTTATGTTAAACAAAGTGATGAATAATATTATCCATTTATTTTGCCATACTGATATGACTTTCCCTTTAGGAATTATTCCTAAAAAGGTATACACACTTAAATTTTTGATCCATGACACTAGAATGCCAGCAAGAATATCTACAACCCTTTATAATTCTGCAAACTGTGCACGAAAGTGTCTGTTATTCACACTCTTACAACTCAGTATTACAAAAGAAACCTGATGGCAATTTTAACTCTACCACTAACAAATCCTGTGACTTGGACAAATCATTCATATCTCCCACCTCATTCTGCTCAGCTGTACAAGACAGCTGAACCAAATGTTCCAGAGTCTCTTTCAACTCTAAACCATAATACATATTTACACAGACTACCACTTCTCATTAGTCTAAATAGTCATTACAATTAGTATCCATTATGCAATTTGGCATTAAAAAAACTTTTACATTACTCTCTAATTATTTCATATATACATATATATAATTCTTATTTTTTTATTATAATACATTAAAATGGCAAACATGACTACTTTTCAAAAACCTAAAACTATATCAACATTAGAAACCCAAAAGACTAGGTATCAGAGCTAACTAGGAGAAGAGAATCTAGCTTATCTTCATCTTCAGATCTCAAATGATTTTTTCCTTTAGAATGAATACTAATTCTGTTATATATTTAATTCTAGAATATTTGATTCTAAAATACAAGAATCTTTTTTTCTACTGGTAGTAGCTAAGCCTCCTGGCATTTAACGGTGTATTACGCATTCATTTGTTCATCATACATTTCTGAGTGATTACATATGAACTAAAAGCTAATGACTATAAGAATGAATTATAAAGCAAATGGGGAAAGCAAATATTCATTTATTCTACCATTTAACAAATACCTGCCAAGTCTCTAATTTATGCCAGGTTGTTCTAGGCCTGGTGATACAACAATGAACAAAATGAGGTCCTTGCCCTCACAGAGCTCCATTCAGTCAGGGGAAAGAGACAGTCAACAAATAAACACGCAGGTAAATAAAATGTCAAACATAAGCATTACATTAGAAAAATAAAACAGAGAAAGGGGACAGAAAGTGGAGATCTCTTTTATGGTAAGGTAGTCAGAGAAGACTTTCTGGGGTGGTGACATTTGAACAGAAACCAGAATAAATTAAGAGAAAGAGCCATGCGGGTATCTAGAGGGAATGCATTCTAGGCAGAGGGCAATTATTAAAAGTAAAGTATACTCTGGGACACTACAGACTAAAGAAATGTATAAAAGTGATCAACATAGGGGCGCCTGGGTGGCTCAGTCAGCTAAACATCCAACTCTTGATTTCAGCTCAGGTCAGGGTTGTGAGATCAAGCCCTGTGTTGGGCTCTGTGCTGGGCATGGAGCCTGATTAAGCTTCTCTCTCTCCCTCTCCCTCTGCCCCTCTGCCCCCACCCCTCTCTCTCTCCCTTCCTTAAAAAAAAAAAAAAAAAAAAAAAGTTATCAACATAAATACTGGAATGACATATATTGAGATGACATGAAGATTTCTCAGAAATAATCACAACTGTCCTGGATGTTAAAATAGGAGTTGAAATTTGCCAAAACAAAATGGGGGAGGTGTGTATGTGCTCTCAGCAAAAACAAAAAGCACACGAAGGACTTAATGATATGAAAGTACTACCATTTCCAGGGAACGACAAGTAGTTAGGGTGTCTACATTCTAAGGGGAAAGTGACAGGAAAACTAAGAGCCCAAGCTGACTAGGTTGCCAAAAGCCATACAATAACAGGCACAATATGTGACAATACATAACTTGTAAAGAATCTAATTTACAAGTTGCTCTCACATCAACTAGTATGGTCTCCTTAAAAATGTCATTGCTCAAAACAGATTGCTCACATATGCAACTGTCACTCCTGGATGCCATACTGTTTCCAGGAAATCCAGGCTTGTCAACTCCTGGTTCTTTTTAGTGCTTCTCTACTGCGCACTTTCTCTCATCCTATAAAGAAGCTGGGAAAATCTTCATTCTATTCCTGTGTCAGGAAGTGTGGTCTCAGGTTCCTTTGTACCCTGCAGCCTTCCAGAATCAAGACCCATCAACACTTAGACAAAAGAAGTTAATGTTTCCATATATGGGATTATTTTATTCATTCTGTTTGGAATTTGTTGAGAAAAAAAAAAAAATTCCTAAGGATCCTTTTCCTTCCAGCTCTCTCCTTGTTTAGGTCAGTACTACCACCAATACCCCTACTAGGTCTCCCGTGCCCTCCTCAGTCCCAGGTTTATTTTTCTAGCCCAACAAGCTGGCCTGCACAGTTGGCTTTTATCAAGATAGCACGAAATGTTGGTAGATCACGTCTAGCACTCTGGTCTCTAGTAACAAAACATTGATTTACTCTAGATGTTTCACCTCCTCCACAGAAAGCAAATACACAATCACAAAGAGCAGCTAGAAATGGAAAGGAAATGTCCTTACGTCAATGCCACTATTTTTTTTTTCCCTTTTTTAAGCTAAGAGTAAAACAGACCAAAGCAACACTGAATGATTATTGTTCCGGTACAGTTGGTGCACCATATGTTTCTGAACTTTGGGTAACACTGGATTTGGCAGAGGACAGGCTGCTGACAGCAGTTAGGGAAAGTTTATTAACAATGTCACTGCTCCCAGTTGTGTAGTCTGCAGAGCTAGGAGTGAAGGAATGGAGGGGGCTAAGATTTTGGTTTGCCTGGTGGCACATGCCTAAAGCATATTTGTCTACTGTTCCATTTTCATCTTGTTTCCCACTCTGATAAATCAAACCACCACTTGCCTTCAGAGTAAGGGCCTAGAGTCACTCAAATACAGGGATAAGGCTAAAGCCATTATTGTTAGAGGAAACATGAATTTCTTAGCAGAGTTACAGGTAAATCTAGGATCTAGAAATCTAGAGCTTTCCTTGTACAAATCAAACATTATCACTACCAAATGTTGGTCATTATTGAATGAGAGACCAATGTACTTAAAACATTTTCAAAGTTACGTTAGAGTAGTTGACACGGGTTCAATTCTTTCAGCAGAGTTAATGACTACATGATATATACCAGTGCATAAAGTATTGGGAGGGAAGGGCAGGGAGAGAGTGTTTGTGTGTGTATGTGGTGGGGCAGGAAGGGTGAGGTAACACAGAGTGCTATTTCTTAATTGTTGAAAGTATATGTAATTAGAAGATAACATTTATAACACTACTGTCTTTGTATAAAACCTTCCATTTTTACATGTAAAATAACAGATCAGATAACAAATAACAAAGGTTAACATTTTGCCTTAACATTACTTCACTATATGCAAACATCTATTCAAAAAGTTAAACATTAAGAATACATTTCCAAGAAAATCTATCTGGCAACCACCTGGTTAACTTAGTTATTACTACTATTATTAGCTACGTTAGCTTAGTTATTATTCTCTGCTGGCAATTATTATAAGCCATTTCCTCAACTTCCAAGCAATATTAGAACATTATTTCAGTTAGAAAACTTTTATTCAAGGAACAAAAGCCTCTAACTAGTTCATGAGTTCTCCAGCTGTTCAACATGCACATAAACTAGACACCAGTGTGCTCACATGTAATATCTTAATAGGTCAGAAACAGTGAGGTAAGAAACATTCCTTGCTACAGATTCTTTAATCACAGGCACACTCCATGGACTAAAAATCGTTCTGGCCAAAGCCAATGGAATAGAAACATAATTTTTTACTGAGATTTCTCAGAAGAGTTATAGCAAGTTTCAGGAATAAAGCTTTTTTTCAGGGGCACCTGGGTGGCTCAGTCTGTTAATCGTTTAACTCTTGGTTTCGGCTCAGGTCATGATCTTGTGGTGGTTGGATCAAGCACCATGTTGGGCTCTCCACTCATTGCATTCTGCTTCAGTTTCTTCCTTCCTCTCCCTCTGCCCTTCCCCGCTCACCCTCTCTCTCTCTAACACATAAATAAAATCTTGAAAAGAAAAGGCAGGAAAGAAGGCCATTAGGCATATTGCTCTACCAAAGTGATTTGCAAATCAAAAACTTTTCTCCTTGAAGCAATGTAGAAAAAACAAAACAAAACAAAACAAAAACAAACAAACAAACAAAAACCAGCAGACATTATCAAGCCCTGATTAAAATGTATTTTTCAGTATATTTATTTTCTTCACTCCCAAATCTAAAACTATATTTAGGCATTTCATGANCAAACAAAAACCAGCAGACATTATCAAGCCCTGATTAAAATGTATTTTTCAGTATATTTATTTTCTTCACTCCCAAATCTAAAACTATATTTAGGCATTTCATGAAATGTATGAAATCTCTTCTCTTAATTTTCACTTGATAATTACTCCACAATCATAAAAAAATCATTACCACAAGCTCCATTTCTTGAAGCTGATTCAATATTTGTTTCCAGCATTTTACAGACTTCGGAGGTATATGTACCAAAAAATAGTGTGTAAAAGACAGAAGTATGTTGGGCTGTGGGAAACGGGTTTATAAGTTCTTCATTGACTTGAAGATACACAAAATATACAGGGATAAATCTACAAGCCAGTATTTAGATTCAAAAGCAAAAAATTCAAAGAGAAGTTCAAATTCAATAGAATTTAGAAAACTTGACAAGGAGTCCACAAAAATCAAATCAGGTGCCTGACTGGTTTAGTCAAAGGAGCATGCAACTCTTGATCTCAGGGTTATACATTCCAGTCCCACATTGGTTGCAGAGATTACTAAATAAAGAAAACTTAAAAACTTAAAACTTTAAAAAAAATTTTAATTAAGTTAAATTTAAAAAATAAAATCAGGGAGATTTTAGAAGGCTATGTCATCATTATAAGTCAATAGTGTGATAGTCTGCTCAGTTTTTAAATTACTTTTAAGTAGTAATATGGTCAGGCTACATTAAAAGGAAAAAAAGCACTATCCACATTAGGGAAAGTATCAGTTCCACTGTATTCTATATGTTTAGACCATATCAGGAATACTATGTGTAATTCAGTACCAGAAAAACAACCATAGTTAGAAGAGCAAAAGACCCAGAAGTTATATCATGCATGGAATTACCAATTAAAAATGGACATTGTTGAAAAGATTGAGTATATAATAATGGACTAGAATTATTGTGTTTTACTAGCACTGATTCCCACACTTGGCTGATCAAAATCTCTTGGAGCACTTTTTGTAAGTACAGACTATGGACACTCATTACAAGAGACTGTGATTTAGAAAGTCTTAGTGAGGAGCCAGGAATCTAATAATCCTCTGGGCAGGAATTAGGGTCCATGGGTACAAGTTCCAGAAAGATTTCTTTTCTAAGCACAGTTAAGGGCTTGAAAACATTCAGAACATTCCAGAAACAAAACGGTTTTCTTGCAAAGTAATGAGATTCCTATTTCTGGGAATATGTCTAAGCAGAAGGCAGACGGCCACATGCCATGGATACTATACAGAATATATGAATCCAAAAATGAAAAAGAGTATTTAATAAATTATTGATGAGTAAACAACCAGACACCAGAACACCATTATGCAATTTTAGCTACATACAGTAAATGTTCTTTCTCCATGAGAATACAACCATGAAGTTCTGATTCTCATTACATAGCACAGTCATTTCAATCAGACTGCAAACATTTTTGCTTTACTGAGACAAATGCCATAAAATGAAATATAAGTTTCAATCTAGCCAGAGTTCAGAGAACCTAGATTTTTACTGTTAAATAAATAATAAACACAGCTTTAAAAGACAGCACTAAACTTTGTTAAACTGGATGATACTGGTAAATGGAAGAAAGAAGACAGAATTAGAACTCTTAGGCCAAACAGAATTCTGATCATTCATGGTACTGTAAATCACCTCTCCATAGGATATTTAAATTGACCCATAAAGCTGAAATAATAATCACTCCAAACAGGAGTAACAAGATGCTGTGTGAACTAAATAAACACAATTTCCCTATCATTCTGCATTTATTATATAAAACTTTCATGTTAAATGACATGATATATCAAGTTAACCAGCTTTTTAAGAGTAACAGAAACAAGCAAAACAGAGTGAAACTATAAATGGTGTAGAACTCCAATTGGTCTAGAGTGGGGTGCTCAAATGACTTTTCTTATGAGCTTGATAGATAAAAAGCTAGTTTCAGGTATCCAAATTGGTACAGGTAATCAGGTATTTGGGCCTTTTAAAACAGGACTATCATCAAAGATTGGTGATTTAATTAGTAACAGAAGAATTCCTTCTGGTGGCCAAATGACAGGTACAAATACCTACCAGGAGACACCTGGCATATCTCTAAAATAAATTCACATATGACCTGGACAATGTTACTGCTATTCTTATACCAGCGTAAAGGTACACAATCAAAAACATCATTCTCCTACATAATGAAAGGCTAATCTAGAACTATTATTTTGGGAGAGGTCAGTGAAAAATACCCGTATTACTCAATTTAAACTTCTACTGGCCTAAGAGAGGTTAAGGACTCCAGTTAAGGAATTTGCATGCTAATAACTTAAATACTGAATTAACATTAAAGAAATTTATTTGCAAAACTAAGTACACCCATCACTGAACTCATCTGTTCTGAGCTCCTACAAGCTATTTAAGAAAAAAAGCGGTGCAGGCAGGGAAGTAGTTTGGACTATATAATCTAAGGTGTCTTGCCACTCTAACATTTATCTTTTCATGCCTGTTTTGTCACTACTGGTTCCATGGAGATATGGGAAATCATTTAAGAAACATCCAACATCTACGATTTCCAAATTTGAAAACAAAAAGACCATCACTGTTACAAACTTCTGTTGCTACTTGTTTAAAAAAACAAACCAAATAGCCGTTTGCAACGACATGGATGGAACTGGAGGGTATTATGCTGAGCGAAATAAGTCAATCAGAGAAAGACAATTATCATATGATCTCTCTGATATGAGGAACTTGAGGGGCAGGGTGGGGGGTCGTGGGGGGTAGGGAGGGAAAAATAATGAAACAAGATGGGATGGGGAAGGACACAAACCATAAGAGACTCCTAATCTCACAAAACAAACTGAGGGTTACTGGGGGGTGGGAGGGTAGGGATAGGGTGGATGGGTTATGGACATTGGGGAGGGTTTGTGCTTTGGTGAATGCTGTGAAAAATGTAAGCCTGATGATTCACAGACCTGTACCCCTTGGGCAAAGAATAAAAATAAAATTAAAAAAAAAAAAACCAAATAACCTTTCAAAATAGCAAACTAGAAAGGAAGAAACCTCACCATGTGCCTATCCTGTAAAATACCTGGTCAGTACCTACACCAGTGGCAACATTCACAGATTTCAACCTGCTACCAATACAGGCTTGATGCTAATAACAGAGAAGAGGAAGAAGAAGCAAAAAACACTGGAATTAGATGTTTTATATATATTAACTCATTTAACCTCACGGAAACACCGCAGAGTTAAGCACTAGCATTCCCAACTTATCAGTGAAGAAACTAAGGCATAGACAGCTTCAATTTCTAGTCTAAGGTCAGAGTTAGGAGGTCATAGCACTAAGACGAGAACATAGGTAGTGTGATTCCAAAGTCCATCTTATGACCCCAAGCTGGACTGCCCTCCCACCTGCACATCATCTGCCACTCTCCCTCCGAGATAACACACAGCACTCTCCAGTCAAATGCACATGTTCTATTCTTGAACAGTTTATTCCCTGAATCCCATCTATCTGTTCCTTTTACTTAGTCAAACAAGACTGGATAAAGCAGGAGGGAAATCGCTCTCCTCTAAAACTTAATTCTAAATTGCTACGCTAATTAACTCTCTAAGCCTCAACCACATTCCAGGAGAAACACAGATATCCAAGTATCATATTAATTTAAAAAAAACTCCTCAAACTTTCTAACCATCCAGACCAAAAAGAAAGAGACAGAGGAAACAGAAAGAGAAGAGGGAGGAGAAAGGGAAAAGGAAGTGAAGGAAGAGAGGCAAAGTGGCAGAGAAGGACAGAACCCCCAAATCTCCCTTCCTCATTTTAAAATCCCTGCAGTTCTCCTACTAAATTAGTCTTGTTTTTGTTGTTATTAAAGATTTTATTTATTTATTTATTTATTTGACAGAGAGAGAGAGACAGCACAAGCAGGGAAGCAGCAGGCCAAGCAAAAACCTCAATGCAGGACTCAATCCCAGGACCCTGGAATCATAACATGAGCCGAAGGCAGATATTTAACCAACCAAGCCACTCAGGCACCCCTACTACTGAATTGGTCTTATTCCAAAATCCAACCCCAAGCCTCATTTTGGGAGGAAAGAAGGTCACCCTCCCCAGTTTCTACTTTCCAAGATGGGGTATTAGCCTCTTTCCTCCCAACATTTTTACTTTGGTGGGACAATCTTCCTTGGCACATCCTTGATGAATGAGGATGAAAACCCCTCTCTGGGGAGATTGGTGACAGAAGAATAAGACCAGCTCAAATAGAATTGATCAATGAAATAACAAAGCACAGCTGCTCAAAGGATCTGTGAAGAACTAGTCTTTTTAAACCTCCAATCTGTTTCAGACTAATGTTAATAAAAATATAACAAAAGTATTACCAGAAAAATTAATTTTAAAACTATATAAAATACAAGCACCCAATTTTTTATTAGATTCAACAAACTTGAAATTATTGGGTCAAACTGATATAAGAATTTCTAAAAACTCACTCTCAATTTCTACCTTACGCTATCACAAACTCACAACTCCATGGATAATACTTTGAGTAACACTGTATTAGAACATCAAAGGCCAGTTTCTGTGTACCAAATATCATATTTAAAAGAGCTAAAAAAAAACTTTTAGAAATTTAGATAATAGGTGTGCCTGGATGGCTCAGTCAGTTAAGCCTCCGACACATGATTTTGGCTCAGGTCGTTATCTCTTAGGTACTGGGACGGAGGCCCTCATTTGGCTCCCCCTGCAGCAGGGAGTCAGCTGGGCTTCTCCCTCTAACTCTGCCCCTCCCCGTACGTGACACGCTTTTGTGTGCTCTCTAAAATACATATATTTTTTTTAATTTAAAAAAATATTTTTTCTAAGTGTCAACAGGAGTTATCAGAAGCGATCAGACAATGTGATTATGGACAACTTTTAAAATTTTCTTCCTCACACTCGGTATTTCAAAAATTAGAAATAAAAAAAATACTGCGGCGCCTGGGTGGCTCAGTCTGTTAAGCGGCTGCCTTCGGCTCAGGTCAGGACCTCAGGGTCCTGGGATCCAGCTCCATATGGAGTTCCCTACTCACCTTCTCCTTCTCCCTCCAGCCCCTCCCCCCCCGTGCTCGCTCTCTCTCTCTCTCTGTTTAATAAAAAAGTAATAAAATAAAAAAACAAAACAAAAAAAACCACACAAATCTATAGCTTATCTTCTGGCATATAAATGCCTGAATACTCAAAACATCTTTTCTGCCTTTTTCTTTTTATACTTTTAATCTCCTTCCTTTCTTCACACAGCCTTCAATTTCCCAGTATAAATATGAATATATATATGTAGATATATATGCATATAAATATGCATATATATATATATGCAGAACTTACATAAAATTTCCTGAGGGTGGATATTATGGGTATTGATCCCCTAGTTTGAAAGACCTACTAAAATGTTCACTGTGGGGGCGCTGGGTGGCTCAGTTGGGTGACTGACTTTGGCTCGGGTCATGGTCCTTTAGTCCCAGGACTGAGTCCCGGATTGGTCTCCCTGCTCAGCAGGGACTCTGGTTCACCCTCTGACCTTCCCCACTCTTGTCCTCTGTCTCTCTCATTCTGTCTCTCAAATAAATAAATAAATAAAATCTTTAAAAATAAAATGTTCACTGTGTTTACACGTGTTCCTTTGGCTAAAAATTAATGAAAGAATTCAAAGATGTCAATAAAACTCACTTTTCAAACATTCTTAAAAGGTTTTAGATGCTCTAAAAGAAACTACTTTTGCTGTGAGGCACAGTAACTTAATCGGAAAAAAAAAACTGAGTTTTTTTTCATATGAATAGTCACCACTGTCAAAGTAATATCATTTTTAGATTCTCTACTACGTACAAAGTTTTTACATTAAAGGAGTTTGTCCCACAAAAGAAAATACATACAGTTCTGAAAAGTATATACATTAACAAAATGAAAAGTAAAAATCATATGATCATCACAATAGATGCAGAAAGGCATTTGACAAAACTGAATATTCATTTATAATAACTCTCAAAAAAGTGACTTTAGAGGGAATGTACCTCAACATAACAAAAGCTACCTATGACAAGCCTACAGCTAACATTACACTCAATGGTAAAAAGCTGAAAACCTTTCCTCTAAAATCAGGAACAATACACAGATGCCCATTCTCAACACTTTTATTCAACATAGCATTGGAAGTCCTACCCAGAGCAATTACATGAGATGAATGAATAAATAAATAAATAAATGGCATCCAAATTGGAAAGAAAGCAATAAAACTGTCACTATTTGCAAATGACATGATATATATATATATATATATATATATATATATACTAAAGATACCATCAAAAAAGTCTTAGAATACAAGAATTCTATAAAGTTGCAGGATACAAAATCAATGCACAAATACCTGATGCACTTTTTTTTTTTTAAGATTTTATTTATTTATTTGACAGAGAGAAAGAGAGATCACAAGCAGGCAGAGGGGGAGTAGCAGGCTCCCCACTGAGCAGAGAGCCCGATGCAGGACTCGATCCCAGGATGCTGAGATCATAACCTGAGCCGAAGGCAGAGGCTTAACCCACTGACCCACCCAGGCGCCCCACTGATGCACTTCTATACACAAATAATGAACCATACTTCCTGGTTTCAAACAATATTACAAAGCTACAGTAATTAAAACAGTATGGTTACTGGCATTAAAAACAGACACATAAATCAATGGAACAGAAGAGAGAGCCCAGAAATAAACCCACACATATATGGTCAATTAATTTATGACAAAGGAGCCAAGAATATACAATGGGGAGAGAACAGTCTCTATGGTATTAAGAAAACTGGATAACCACATACAAAACAATAAAACGGCATACACAAAAATTAACTCAAAATGGATTAAGGACTTGAATATACGACTTAAAAACCATAAAACTTCTAGAGGAAAACATAGACAATAAGTTCCTTGACTTAGGCCTTGGTGATAATTTTGTTTAAAACCTAACACCAAAAGCAAAAGCAACAGAAACAAAGAGATACACGGGACTATATCATACTAAAGGGCTTCTGCACAGCAAAGGAAACCATCAACAAAATGAAAAGGTAACCAGGAAACCTACTGAAGGGGAGAAAATATTTGCAAATTATGTATCTGATAAGGTGCTAATATATAGACTTCCTACAACTGAAGAGCAGCAAAAAACAAACAACAACAAAATAAACAATTAAAATCATGGCAGATGATTTAAATAGATATTTTTCCAAAGAATACATAGAGATGGCCAGAGGTACATGAAAAGATGTTCAACATTATTAATCATAGGGAAATACAAATCAAAACTATAATGAGACATCACCTCACATCTTTTAGAATGGCTATTATAAAAAAGACAAGTTTTAACAAGGATGTGGAGAAAAAGGGACCTTCATGCACTGTTAGCGGGAATGTAAACTGGTGAGGTCACTATGGAAAACAGTATGGAAGTTCTTCAAAAAATTAAAAATAAAACTACCATATGATCCAGAAATTACACTTCTGAGTATATGAAAAAAACAAAAATACTAACTCGAAAATATGTATGTACCCCTATGTTCACTGCAACATTATTTACAATAGCCAAGATACAGAAACAACCTAAGCATTGATCAATTAGTAAATGAATATGAAATTGTATATACACATGTATACAAATATATATATGTTGACCCTTGAACAATACTGGGTGGGGAGAGGGGAGCTGACCCCCTGCACCACTGAAAATCTACATCTAACTTTTGACTCCCCAAAACCTATTAATAAGCCTATTACTGATCAAAAGCCTTACTGATCATAAAGTCGACTGACATATATTTTGTATGCTATATATTATACACTGTATTCTTAAACTAAGCTAGAGAAAATAAAATATTAAGGAAATCATAAGAGAAAATACATTTACAATACTATATAATAAAAAATCCACATATAATTGGATCTGTACATTTCAAGCCTTCCTTGTTCAAGGGCAACTGTATAATGTAATGTTATTGAACCATAAAAAGAATGAAATCTTGCCATTTGCAAGAACAAGATGGACCTCAAGGGCATGTTGTTAAGTGAAATAAAAGTAAGTCAGACGGAGAAAAATAAATACCATATGAGAGCTCTCTTATACGTGGAATCTAAAACAAAACAAAACAAAAACAAAGAAACAAAAAAACAAACAGGCTCATATATACAGAGGATAGTTTGGTGGTTGCCAGAGTGGGAGTGGGGTTGGAGAAATGGATGAACTATTTTTTTTTAATTTTCAATAAATTGTTAAAAAAACAAAACAAAACTTTGGGTAAGTTTCTTCTCCCCATATTTATACCATTAATGGCTTATACCTATCATTTGAGCTGTCTGCTAAGAATAAAATATCAGACAGTTATAATTATGAAGTCACATAATGAAGTGAAAACAACTTTAATCAAAAACATAATTACTTTGTGGCTCTTCAATCAGGGATTGAAAAATCTATTTCCAAATATAGCTGAAAGAGGGGAAAAAATCTCAAAATGTTACGTATTACTCAGATATCCTCCCACCTATTTCAATTTCCCCTTCCTCTTATAATGGATGCATGCATATACTCATTCATTCTGTACCCATCTATTAAATGCCAAGAAGGCAATGAGAAATAGGCAATAAACAGTAAACAAGAAAAATGCAGACTCTGCTTTTGTTAAGTTAGGATAGAAAGCGGACTAAATAACCAGCAAAATTACAGTATTTAAATACAATTCTCATAAATGTACTAGTTTTTCTTAATGCAAGGTATATGTTAAAAAAAAAAATGGATATCTCACCCAGTCTAGGAGTCAAGCAAGTGACTCATAAATTCCAAGCGTTAGCCAAGCAAAAAGAATTTCAAAAAGATCAGTACATGTGAAGATACTGAGCTGAGAATATGAGTATCAAGCAAATATATGAAAACACAAAAGTACCTGTTACATGTATTAAATTTTCATTTTTTGCCTTGAGCAAAAGATTACTGGGGATGCCCAAATTTTAAATTTAGCCCTGAATTTGAGTAAGAAATAAATATAACACTAATATCTTTCTGCAGGTACAATCCAATGAGCCTGCTTTTTAAGGCACACACATTTGGTTCCTCAATGCTTAGCCCTGACCTCAAAGCCCAGGTCACAACTCATTTGGATTACTGGCTGAACATCCAGGTTTAGTTAAGCAGTAGCAAAATAACTCAGTCCCTCAAGAAGGATTCTCTAATAACAGATATAACAATGTAATGTTTTCTCTCGGGCTAACTAATCAAGTTACATCTCCCTCATAGCATAAAGCTAAACTTTAAGTCTGTCTGACAATCTCAAAGTGAAAAGTGTTGGTAGCTAACAGTGGTCCAAAACCTTATGATTTGAAACTAGAGGAGGGCACACTAGGGCGCCTGGGTGGCTCGGTGGGTTAAAGCCTCTGCTTTCGGCTCAGGTCATGATCTCAGGGTCCTGGGATGGAGGCCTGCATCGGGCTCCCTGCTCAGCGGGGAGCCTGCTTCCCCCTCTCTCTCTCTGCCTGCCTCTCTGCCTCCTTGTGATCTCTCTCCCTCTGTGAAATAAATAAATAAAAATCTTTAAAAAAAAAAGAACGGCACACTAGATATACATTCTTTTAATGTTGCAACAGTTAACACAAAACAGATTCCCATTTTATTAAATTAAACTCTTTCGTGATCTCTACATAAATCTTGTGATGATATACAAACCGCCACACTACAAATAAGCTTTAAGCCTGAACTCCAGAATAATTCATTAAGATATTTCCTAATAGAAACATTAAAGGTAAGCACAGTCAATTTACCTTTCCAAAATGAACTTTACTTCATACAACTGATAACCATATTTCTATCATGATCATATCATGTTGTATACAGTTCATGGGGTATAAGTTGTTCCTCTACTTTTTTTTTACCTCTACCAATATTAAGTGTCTGAATTATTATTCTCATGTCTTTAAATAAAAGGCAGTCATTACTAATAGGATAAAAAAATTAATTATCTTCTCAATTTTAAAATACTAAGCAGAAAGATTTTATTGACAATAAATAAATTATTGTTAATACATGCCCCCAGAATCCTCAGCAGTATCACTAGAAACACAAAAACATCACAAGCAAGTGTTAATTCATTTAATTCACTGACAATGACTTCTATTGAGAGAAACAATACATATGATAAAGAATCATACATAAAACAGTCTTAAAAAAAAAAAAAAGAAAGAAACTGAAACCAGAGTATAGTCTTAAGCAAATCTTAAATCAGAATTCGCTTATTTGGTGTGAGTTTGAAAGTCACACCTGCTGGACATAAATCTTCTGAAATCAGAAACTCAAACTTAATGCCTTCTTATTTACTATCATCAATGAAAATTTACTGAGAAAACTACATTATAATGAGACATACAATTTTAGCTAAATCCGATTTTTCTGGAGTTGGATTTGTAGGCTGATATCTATTTTTGCTCTAGTTTTAGGACTAAATCAAATGGAACCTGAAATTGGCAATGAGTGGCCAGCTGGTTTCTCTTTCATTAGGTCAAGTGGGTATCTGGCAAACTATCAGTTCAGACATGTTCTTGTTATCAGCGTGCTGGCCAAAGCAGCCCCTAAATAGTTCAACTTGCTGCATTAGCACTGTTAAAAGTTGCAAAAATAAAACATTTCCCCAGACTTTACTTGGAAAACAGCTTGTACTGATCATAAAAATATTCTCTTACATATTCATCAATTCAATAACACTTTCATAAGAATTCAATCACTGGCAATAGAATAATTGTCATTCCCATTTTTACCTACAAAGCACATAATACATTTACTTAATAATTTCAATTTAACATGCAAAAGATTCTAAATTTTTTAAACCTCCTAGACAGTTATATGGAAATTATGTCTTCACTGTTTGATGGACAAATCTATAAAATTAGAAAAAAATGGGTAAATAAATACAATACTAAATCTTTTCTTAAAAAATACCTAAGCTCCATTTTGATTTTTGCCATGCTACCCAACAAAGATGTTGCTGAGGCCAATTTATAACACAACCTTACTTAAACCATATTTATAGGTTACTATAACTTAATAGAAAATCTTAAAGAAAAATATTCAGCTAAAGGTTAACTAAATATTTTACCCTGTAATCCTATACAGTAAAACAAGACCATGCTTGTTTTACAGTTATGTCATTGGAAATAACAAAATTTTGGAACAAAAAATTATTTTAATATGTGTTATTTCAAACACAAGTAGGATCTTTAGTGTAATGCTAGTAGTTAGGGATATATCATATCAATAAGCTTTTCTAATTGAATATAGCAGTAACATTAAAGATATACAATAGAACATAATACAGATAAGAAACCTGATTTGATACAAGCATAATTTAATTAGTTAATATTGAGGAAAACCACTTACATATGCCAGGCACAGCGGTAAGTCCTGGAATTCAAAGATGAATATATAAAATGAAGTACATACTTAGAATAAATTTATATTCCCAGGTTGAAGTTGAGAAAGATTTCACTGAAGAGGGCTGCACTGGTCTCAGCCTTAGAAGATATATGGGAATTTCCAGGTATACAAAACAGAAAAGCACAAGGAAATGTAGCTAAGAAAGCCTTAACAATATATAAGAAACACATATCAGAGGGAGAAAAAAGCTACAAAGACCTGGAGACATGAAAGTTAGTCAAGAAACAATGTGACCTAATCAAGATCCTCTGGAATAAGAAGGCGGATTACAATATTCTGTAGAAAATACATACTTCTTTTTTTTTTAATATTTTATTTATTTATTTATTTGACAGAGAGAGAGAGATTACAAGTAGGCAGAGAGAGAGGAGGAAGCAGGCTCCCTGCTGAGCAGAGAGCCCGATGCGGGCCTTGATCCCAGGACCCTGAGATCATGACCTGAGCCAAAAGCAGAGGCTTTAACCCACTGAGCCACCCAGGCGCCCGAAAATGCATACTTCTAAAGGTTTTTCTGAACCTCTCAAATGGTCCCACTGTCGGTGTATAAACTTTCTTGAGGGCATTTTGGTTATAATTATTAAAAACCTTAAAAAATACATAAACTCTTGGAACCAGTAATTAGACCTCTACGTACTCACTCTAAACACGTAACAATATAGGATGCTTAGAGCAGCAGTTGTATAACAGTAAATGATGATGGTATGGAGCTTTAAATATTGTCATACATTCATGAAATTAAATGCTATTCAGTGATTAAAAGGATCATGAAATTAGATCTCTTTCTACGTCGATAAATATCTGATCTATATACTCAAATTTGAGTCCATGGAGTATTAAGTGAAAAAATAAAAGACCCATCACTAAAAAAATACATAGATACCAAAACAGCAAGTAAAAGATCCTCAATCTAATTATAAGGTATATAGGTTCTAGAGATCTAAATATACCATAATGACTATAGTTAACAATACCATATGATATACTTGAAATCTGCTAAGAAAGTAGATCTTAAATGTTTTGAGCACACATACACACACACACACACACACAAACTCTTATGTGGAGTGATGTTGACTATATTGTAGTAATCCAATCACAATATAGACACGTACACTTAACATATGTTACACACCTTATACAATATCATGTCAATTACTTCTCAGTAAAGCTGGAAAAAAATTAACTAAAAAGAAAAAGAGAAAGATGCCCAACATCATTAGGCATTCGGGAAATTNATTATACAATATCATGTCAATTACTTCTCAGTAAAGCTGGAAAAAAAATTAACTAAAAAGAAAAAGAGAAAGATGCCCAACATCATTAGGCATTCGGGAAATTAAAAGCAGAAGGGGGTTTTCTACAACTGAATATCCACATGAAAAAGAATGAAACTGGACCTCTTCCTCACACCATGCACAAAAATGAATCAATTTAAATGTATTAGCTACAACTATAAAGCTCTCACAAGAAAATATAGGAGTAAATCTTCGAGACTTTGGGTTTGGCAAAACCTTTTTAGATATGACACCTAAAGCACAAGCAACAAAGGTAAAAAAGATAAACTGAATTTCATCAAAATTAAAAACTTTTATGTTTCAAAGGATAAGTGAAAAGACAACCCACAGAATGGGAAAAAAATATTTGCAAATCATATATGTGATAAGGGACTTGTGTCCAGAATGAATGTTTTTTTTAAAAATCTTACTACTCAATAATAAAATGATAAATATCCCATTTTTAAATGAATAAAGGATCTGAATAGACATTTCTTCAAAGAAGATATACAAATATCCAATAAGCACATAAAATGATGCTCAATATAAGCAGCCATCAGGAAAATACAACAATGATACCACTTCATATTCACTAAGATGACTACAGACAATAATAAGTGTTGACAAGAATGTGGAGGAAAGCAGAACCCTCCTAACATTGCTGATGGGAATTAACATGGTACAGCCACTTTGGAAAACAAGTCTCCCAAGCTCCTCAAATGTTTAATGTACAATTACCATATGACCCAGTAATTCTACTCACAGATATTTACCCAAAGCAATAAAAACATATTTACATGCAAAAACTTGTACCTGCATGTTTGCAGCATTGATTTAACTGGCATCTAGCATTTGCACTTGAGATAAGAAACTTGACCCTCTTCCAAGCTCTTGAGCTATTCAGATATTTGATTAAATAATTTTCCTTGCATAACTTCTGACCCCTGACATTATTTTTAATAATAAATCATAAATAAATCATATTTTCAAGCTAGAAAATACATATAGACGATTCTGCTTCATAAATTTAATTTGGCTCTATTATCTCTTAACCATTGTAAAATGGGAGAAAAGCAATTTTTTTTTTTTTTAAAGATTTTATTTATTTATTTCACAGCGGGAGAGAGATCACAAGGAGGCAGAGAGGCAGGCAGAGAGAGAGGGGGAAGCAGGCTCTCTGCTGAGCAGAGAGCCCGATATGGGCCTCGATCCCAGGACCCTGAGATCATGACCTGAGCCGAAAGCAGAGGCTCTAACCCACTGAGCCACCCAGGCGCCCGAGAAAAGCAATTCTTAAGACTAAGTAGCTCTTCTGGAATTAGTTCAGGATCATAGCTGAAAAAAAAATATCAAAGCTGACAATTATGTAATTATTTTAAAAGGACCAGTTTTTTGAAGATTTTATTTATTTATTTGACAGAGAGAGAGAGAGAGATTACAAGTAGGCAGAGAGAGGAGGAGGCGGGCTCCCTGCTCAGATGCGGGGCTCGATCCCAGGACCCTGAGATCATGACCTGAGCCTAAGGCAGAGACTTTAACCCACTGAGCCACCCAGGCGCCCCAAAAGGACCATTTTTAAAAGTAGGTTAAAGATCTCTATCTTTTTATAAAATTGATATGCCTTCCTTTATCTGATTCTGGCACAAGAAACCTCTAACTTAAATGAGATGGAAAGATAAAATGGACATTCATCTTATTGATGCTATGAAAAAATAAGGCACAGTTTACACGACTCGGTTGTAAAGGTTATGAACCTTAGCTGTCACTGAAAACTTCCCAAGGTATAAAGAAAGGCAATATAATATGCAAGTGATGTATTCAGCAAGTCAGCCAGACACTGAAGATACATTCCAAAGAAATCATTCAATATTTGATTTGTTCTCAGTCCAAAAAGAAAAGGAAATTATTCTAAGATTTAAATATGAATTAGCAATAGTAAAAGTTTCTATAAAATGATAATATTAATTCTAAAATATCAGATAAAAATAATCAATGTCAGAGTTCAAAATTATGCAAGGAAAATTATTTAATCAAATACCCAAATAGGTTAAGAGCCTGGAAGAGGGTAAAGTTTCTTGCCTTAAGTGCAAATGCTAGACGCCAGTTAAATCAATCCTGTCAGTAGCCAGAATCAATTTCTGGTTTTTGTTCTTAAATAGGTGATGATCACTGCATTTTTTTTTCTACAACAAAAAAGTGGCCACACCCTTAAATCATATATCGAGGATTTCTGTTAGTGAACACAAACAAGGTTCACACTAGCATGTAAAAATTCCCACTGAGAACAGATAAATGGTATTTTATAACAGAAATGGAGAATAAAAACTCCTGACAAAGTTGTATAAAAAACAATGGCACACTCACGAAACAAACTGAGGATTACTGGGGAGTGGGAGGGTAGGGATAGGGTAGATGGGTTATGGACATTGGGGAGGGTCTGTGATATGGTGAGTGCTGTGAAAGTTGTAACCTTGATGATTCACAGACCTGTACCCATGGGGCAAATAAAAAAGAAAGAAAGACAGACAGACAGAAAATCAGGACACTATTAGGAAGAAAGGATGAATATCTATGAAGCAATTTATGTTTAGTGGAAAAAGGCAGAATTCTAAACAAAATGTGTCTTAGAATAAATGTGTTCTCAGAAATTCACCCAAACTTTTAAGTAAAAAAAAAAAAAAGCAATGGCACATATTCATTTAGTGTTATAATAAAATTCATATTCACATACAGTACAAAAAGAATCAGTCATAAACTGAAAGGTATATTAAGAACTCACTCCTACCTTCTTTTGGGTAGAATCCAAATTCCTTTATTGAATTACTTAACTGCAACATTGCTATTTATTAAAACAGTAGTCTAAGGAATCATTGACCTTCTTCAATCATGATTAGCTGACTAGCCACATTTTTTTAATCCTAAATTAGTTTCTCCTGCCATTTGCACAATTATTAGAAACACGGACTTATTTTGATATCAGCCTACATAAAATTATAAATATCAAACTAAAGAGGAATTTTAGAAAGATAATACATGCAATATCCAAAATAAATTAATTTTGACCATCTACTCCTTTGAGTTATAGCACCAATTCTTCATCCACTGTTGTACGGTAGGATGTAATCAAGAATTTTAAGGGGGCACCTGGGTGACTCAGTGGGTTAATCATCTGTCTCTTGATTTCAGCTCAGGTCATGATCTCAGGATGGTGAGATGGAGCCTCATGTTGGCTCCATGCTGGGTGTCAAGGCTGCCTAAGATTCTCTCTCTCCCTCTGTTCCTACCCCCCCCCAAAAAAACTTTTAAGTACTATGAATAAATAAATACAGCCTATGGGATTATAATTGTAGCTATTTTACTTATAAATCTTTAAATAAACATTTTTTGTTGAGGTTAAATTTTGAGAAAAACCAAATTTAAAGCGTATTTGCAAATGCCAAGTTTTCAAAGATTTAAAATATAATCTAAAATCACTCAAATATTATTTTACACAGAATCAGGTATATAGAAAATATTCATAAAGAGTATTTATGTTTATGTTTAGGTAATTTTTAAATTGTTTAATTTTAGTTAGTTAAAATGTGCACATAACTCATAACACTCATTAATAAGATTACTCACACTTTATATTTCATATTTTTGTTATTAATTAACAGCCATATAAAGATATGTATTGGTCAAAAAAATAAATAATCAGACATTCATTTTTTTTAAAACCCTTTTACCTAGATAAAAAGAGTAATTACACAGTCAATAACATAAATTATGTACATTGGTAATAAATGCCT
Source organism: Ailurus styani (assembly GCA_002007465.1). Classification (NCBI taxonomy): domain Eukaryota; kingdom Metazoa; phylum Chordata; class Mammalia; order Carnivora; family Ailuridae; genus Ailurus; species Ailurus styani. The sequence goes on from LNAC01000152.1 coordinate 2,640,635, forward strand.
ATAAATACTGACCTGGAGAGATAACCATGATATATATATAAAGAAGGAAAAGAAAATTCAGAACATGTATTTGTGAGGGACAGTGGTATATATCAGAGTATAAAAATGATGAGTAAAAACCTGGAAAGATTACATTTGACAAGGGAGGTTGAAAGAGGCTGAGGAAATTTTACTTTAAATTTTGTAAATGTGTATATTATTTGAATATTTTACAAGCGTTAAACTTCAATTTTTAGATAAAAATATATATTTGTTTTAAGAGTTACCAGATATGAGTCAATATTCTTGACATTCTACATCTAATTCATAAGGATTATATTATGACCAAAACCACAAAAGCAACAAATTTTAACTACTGATGGTCAAACTCTAGAATGACTTCCTCATTTATATGCTATTTATCACCCATATACAAGTATCTATCTGAAATATGTATAATATACAAGTGTATGCATTCATAGGAACTGCATGTAGTGTAACTTAAGATGATCAAATATTCCCAATCAGACTGTAAAGTTCTAGAACCAGGGACAGAGTGTCCCAGACTGAAGCATGCCTGGTTCACAGCTGCTAGGATAACTTGTCTCAATCATTTATTCTATTCCCTTCTGACTAAAAAGAGCCCACATACTGAGACTGCAGGACTGCCAAATCTTCTAGGGCTACTTATATTTCATCCACAGAAGAAAACACACCTTTATGTTCATTCCAAAAGGGACATCTTCTGAAATGCCTCTCAGTGGGTGGTATACAAAGTAATTCTTCCTGAAAAATTACTTTTCCATAAAAGGAGATGAGCTGTACTCACTGTTTACTTCACTTCCTTTGTACTCTTACTCCACCTTAACTCATGGAGAAATAATGCCCTTAAGGCAAATGCTTTATGGCATTTGCTTTAGTAAAGGGCAAGGCATTTTATGACGACTAAAACAGCCCAATAAAGGAAGTGTGAGAGGAATGCAAAACACATGCTCAAGTAGGAGGCCTCAAAAACAAGTACTAACTAAATTGACATTGGCATTGTTGAAAAATTGACTCAAAAAGTAGGAATAGTTTAAAATGCATAAGTGTTCTATTTCAAAGATGTATAGATTACGGTCAAAAAAGGGTTGGTTGTTTGTGTATTTCACTGGAAGTGAAATTTTTGTACCAAAAAAATAACAAGAGATATTTCTTTGAAGACTGCTGATAGTGTGCACATAATGGCAAAGATATGATTTAGAAATAACATCACATTTTTCAAAACTATTTAAAGGTAAAAGCAAGCTATTTTTGGGATAGCACTGATTATTTTTTCTATTTTAAAAAATTGTATTTCCAGTGTTTAGAGGGCAAAATAAACATCTCTTCTTCTAAGGCAAGGGGAGAAATTATATTTCCATTTCTGAAGGACTTTGGGAAAGGATGACTAAAAAATTAACATCTATGAAAGGAAAGAAAAAAGTTTTCCCCAATAAAATGAAGGTAATAGGAATTTCTGAAAAACCTGAATGAATATAAACCTTGCAAGTCAGATAAACACCATTAATGGAAAAACAGCTCCCTGACTATTTGAAGGTAAAAAAAAATGTTTCAAGAATAATATCAATTAATCCAAGACCAAGTACTTTTATAAACATTAATCTAAAAGTTGATTTCACACACAGAACCACTATTCGGCAAGCTAAAAATCTATCAGCATCAATAACAAATGCCTGTAATGAAGGATGCACTCAACAAAAGGAACAGGTTAATTCAGCATCTTAATACAAACACCCAACTTGAGGGACTTGGGTAGAAGGGTGGAATAATCTAGGAAGGCTGAAAAGTTTCATTTCTCAAGTATTTTGTCCTTGAATCACTTGCGTCACTTGTTAAAAACACAGACTCCCACTCTCTACTGTAGAGATTCTAATTCAGTAAGTCTTGAGTGAGGCACAGGAATGTGTATTTTTATTAAGAGCACCAGGTAATTCTGATACAGGTAGGCCAAGAAACACTATTCCAGAGACTCCTCTACACCACATGAAGTTTCTTAGGGAAGCACACACAGCCCATTCACAAAGCAACCAAAGAAAAGCCTAATACTCCCACCCCACCATAGCTATGACCGCCACATTATGCACAGTCAGTAAAGCAAGTCCTGAACATTTGCAGCATGGGACCAGTAAACACAATGGAGTCTCCATTCCTAATGAATTTTTTAAGAGAGCACAGACAGGCTAAAATCAGCGAGGAGAAACAGCGACTTTTTGGATATGTGCCATGTGCCATATGTTTTAGTGGCTCTCTATCTTTTAAGGAACGAATGGCCAAGCTGCAAGAGGTAAGAAAGCTGCAAACACTACATAGAAAACCAACTGCAGGAATTTATCTGGATCCAAAGTTTTCTTCAATTTACAGTTCAGGAAGGGAAACACATGATTCATGATGATATATCTATTCATATTCAAATGACACTGAAAGTATGATGTTTTCTGATAACCTCTCCATCCCTGCTGGTCAAGTTCTACAATGGCTGAAGTTCACTGACAAATGTATATCAGCGAGGTACTAACAGCTTTTAGTAACAAAGACTCTGGTTTGAGATAAAATGTTTCTTATGTAGTGAAGTCAGGATTATAATAAGCTGCACATACCAGAAAATCCTTCTATGCTGGTTTTATTTTATTTTTTTTAAAGATTTTATTTATTTGAGAGAGAGAGAGAGAGAGCACAAGAAAGAGCACACAAGGGGTGGGCAGGGAGAAGCAAGCTGCCCGCTGGGCAGGGAGCCCAACTCAGGCTCAATCCCAGGGTCCTGGCATCATGACCTGAGCCGAAGGCAAACACTTAACTGACTGAGCCACCCAGGTGTCCCTCTATAGTGATTTTAATAAAAAAGAAATTCTTTTCTTCATGCAAAGACAGTCCAAGCCAGCTCTGCAATGACATCACTGCCCCCAGGTTCTTTCATTCTTTCTCCTCAGTCACCCACATACATAGATTTCACCTACTTTTTAATTGTCACAAATGGTAGAAAGTCCAAGCACTAGGTTCCATTCCCTGACAAAGAGAAGAATGACCCAACTCAGGGAAACAGAAATATAACTTAGCAGACATCCTCTTAGACTGCATAGCAATGAGTCAACAAAGGCAAATCTCTTAACTGGACACTGCCACCCTAAACAAAACTGGGTACTTGTAGTAAGGAAAGAAGGGATGAGAGAAATAAACATGGCAACTAGCAATGATAGATGAACAGGAGAGAAATACAATTTGGCTAGCATCAAACAGATAAGAACAGAAATTTGTACTTTCTTCTGGTTCTTCTATCAAATAACTGATGCCCATTAGGCAGGTATTCATCCTACGAGTCTGTTCTGAAAACATTAGATTCTTTTTACTTCCACTCTTTTCCTTCATGATACCTCCCTCCTCTTAATAGCAGAGATAACACCTGGTAGGGGAACGTCTCCTCACCCTCGGTTAAACTTCCTTTATCTAGTCATCTGACAAATCACATGAGGCTTCAACAAAGACACTCATGGCAACTTACTGTCCAACAGCCTCATATGGGCATAACCTCCCCATGCCTAGAACCTCCCCATGCCTAGACAAATATTAGGAATGTGAGTCTTCTCCTATATATAACATCATACAGTTATAACTGATGTCTCCCCAAAACTCTCATTCTTACATCCTCCAATAAAACATCTCCATGCTCTGCTGACATTCACTTGTTTTTAAGTCTTATTTCCTTCACATGACTATGATCTCTTCAAGGAATGAAATATATCTTATACATTTTTGTATCCTCAGAGCCTATGAAAATCACCAAATGAATTGAATTTCCCAATTACAGAAAAAGAAATTCTACATAAACCAAACTGTGTTAAAAAAACATACAGGAATGACTTCTAGTTAATGTCTTATTACTTAGACTTCTACAAAAACTAAAACGACATTAATATGAACTTAAAAAATTTATTTTGTATTTTTTCTTCAAATTTTCTCTTGCTCTCACTTACACATTACCTCATTTCATTCTCAAGAAAGTTCTGTAGCAATTCATCCCAATTTACGATGAGGATGATTGTCACTTAGTGATTTGAAATAAATTATCTAAGTGTATACAACCTAGCTAATAAATAGCACACTAGATCCAGAACATCTGATTTCAAATACAGTGCCCCCCCCCTTTTTTTTAAGATTTTATTTATTTATTTGAAAGAGAGAGACTGAGAGAGAGAGAGAGAGCACGAGATGGGAGAGGGTCAGAGGGAGAAGCAGACTGCCCACTCACTGAGCAGGGAGCCTGATGATGGACTCCATCCTGGGACTCCAGGTTCATGATCCAACCCGAAGGCAGTCGCTTAACCAACTGAGCCACCCAGGCGTCCCTGCAGTGCCTTTTCACTGTGCTGTAAGATACATCTCTACAGGGTTCTCACTTTTCTTCTGACAAGCTATATGTCTCTGGTCAAGTCCCATGATTTCTCTGACTTCCCTCAGCTTCCTAGTTTGTAAAATGAGGACAGTAACTCCTTGTAGAATAACATGAGATACAATGAAGAACGTATGTGAAAGAGCTTTGTGAGTTATTCTCAGCATATATATTTTGATATATAAACAAGGATAATCCTTATATATAAAACCTAGTTAAATATATTGATTCACACAAAGTAAATTAATGACTTCTATTTTCCCCAAAGTTCATATATTCAAAGAAATTATTTTGTTGGGCGCCTGGGTGGCTCAGTGGGTTAAAGCCTCTGCTTTCGGCTCAGGTCATGATCTCAGGGTCCTGGGATCGAGGCCCACATCGGGCTCCCTGCTCAGCAGGGAGCCTGCTTCCCCCTCTCTCTCTGCCTGCCTCTCTGCCTCCTTGTGATCTCTCTCCCTCTGTGAAATAAATAAATAAAATCTTTAAAAAAAAAAAAAAAGAAATTATTTTGTTGAAATGCCTTCTCCACAAATTTTTAGAAACTAAAGAAATTACCATTGTGTTTTCTTCTTAATTTATAATCCTCAAATTAAACTTTCCCTAAAGTTAAATCCTATTCAACAAAAAGAAAAATGTATTCAGGCATCACTTAACTCTATACATCAACAAGAAACCAAAGACTTTAGTACAATTGAGAAGTAGTTTCCTGGTTTTTTTCCTTCCTCTGTAAAAATACATGTCACACGTAATGGAATTTGAACCTGAAAGACAGAAATGCTGAGCTGGCTAGACCATAATCTCAGATTGGTAACACACCTCACTAGCAGTGTGCTAGTAAAACCATACTTCGCACAGAACGTACCTTGTTTTGGAAGACATGCAGGAAATGGATCTAAGGTTTCAAGTTGGTCCCTCTTGGGGTCAGTGATTAGATTTCAACACAGGAAGTGAGTACAGGGAATAAGGCACAGAGGCATTAATATTAAAGCAGTGTTTCTTAACGTGTGGGGTTCAAGATGATTTTAGACGGTACATGGATGAAGTGTTTTATCTTAATAGTTACATTCATCTTAACAGGTATTTTAAAATATAATGAAGAAATCAAAACCATGATTCCATAAATGTGAATAACCAGAATGAGAACAGAGCATGAATTTTGTTTTTATAACAGGGCAAGAATCAAGAAAACAGAAATAACAAATTAAGAATATGACAAAAATCATGAACATAGTAAACAAAAGGCAAATCTGAAAACCACTTACGCTGACCCAGCACACTTTTCTACAATAAAACTATCCCTCCCAAAAAAAAATGTTCATATGACACAAATAGCCCACTTACTTCAACAAAAAATTGTAACAAAACAAAACAAAACGCAAACCATCATAGAAGTTACAGATTAAAATGGATTTAAGAAGTTTCTAAACCAATCCTAAACCTAAAAAATGGATCTTACCTGGATCCTGATTCAAAATATTGTTAAAAATAATTATTCTTTTAACACAAATATACAATTATGGAGGACAATCAGGAATATGAGAATTTTGAATAGCTGATATTGGGAAATTGTCATCAACTTTTCAGGGGTGATAAAGGTACTGTAATTACTTTTTTTTTTAAGTTTTTAATAATTTATTAGAGAGAGAGAGATAGTAAGAGATAGTGTGTGAGCACACAAAGAGGGGGAGGGGCAGGTAGAGGGAGAGAGAAAAACAGGGTCCTTGCTGAGCACAGAGCCCAACACAGAGCACAATCCCAGGACCCGGGACCATGACCTGAGCAGAAGGCAAATACTTAATTGACTGAGCCACCCAGGTAGACCTGTAATTATGGGGGGTTTTTTGGGTTTTTTTGTTTTCTAATTTTTTTTATTTGCCCCAGGGGTACAGGTCTGTGAATCATCAGGTTTACACCTTTCACAGCACTCACCATAGCACAAACCCTCTCCAATGTCCATAACCCATCCACCCTATCCCTATCCTCCCACCCCCCAGTAACCCTGAGTTTGTTTTGTGAGATTAAGAGTCTCTTATGATTTGTCTCCTTCCAGATCCCATCTTGTTTCATTATTTTTCCCTCCCTACCCCCCACGACTCCCTGCCCTGCCCCAGTAATTATGTTTTTAAAAAGAATTCTTACTGGGGTGCCTGGCTCAGTGGAGCACGTGACTCTTGATCTTGGGGTTGTGAGTTTGAGCCCCATGCTGGGTGTAGAACTGCTTCAAAAAAAAAATTTTTTTTTTTTTAGTTCTTTAAAAAAAAGATTCTCACTTTTTGAGATACAGTCTAGAATATTTGGATGAAATAATGTGATAGCTAGAATTTGCTTCAAAAGAATCTAGAAGTGAAGGTAGAAGTCAATGAAAGTATAGATAAAATTAAAATGACTACATGGTTGAACCTCAGTGATTGACACATAGGGCTCGTTATATTATTCTACACCTATAATGTTGAAAATTTCCACATTAAAAATTTTAAATTTGTATAAATGTTCTAAACTATTACCAGCTTCACTAAAATTTAAAGATGTGAACAGAAAGGAACTGAAAACTGAAAACAAGTCTCTTACTCCAAAACTAAAAGTGAGGACCTAGTTTTTCAGAACCTTTTCTGATAAATAATGCTATTTTAAATACATCTTTCTTCAACCACCCTCCCTTACAACCTAATTTTTTTAAAAAAAAGTTAAGTTACCATTCTGTTACTATACAAACATGTCATAATAACAAACACTTTATAAGCAAATAAAATAGTGATGCTCTCTCTACTCATTTTCAGAATTCTAACATCTTTATCACAAGTCGATAAACTCATCAAGAAAAAAAGGTAAGGAGTTAATAATTAAGTAATGAACCTTTCCTTTCTTTTGACACTCTGACTTTTATTTCCCTACTAAATTTAGACAATGTTCCACACCACAATTAGCAGATTAATATAATTACAATTGATTTTAAAAAGCCAAGTTCATAACACATTAGACACTCCTTACTCAACACATTCTGCTCCTCAACAATTAAACTAAAAAATAAAAATCATGACAGTCATTTGTGGACCTGCACATAAAAAACAATTAATAGAAGTGCATGCATCAATATTAAACTTGCAGCTATTTGTCAGTTAATATCAAACAGTCTTAAAATTAACCTAAATCACAACATGTCATCCAAGACTTTTTAACTAAAAAAAAAAAAAAAAAAAAAAAAAAAAAAAGGTGTGGTGCACCTGACTGGGTCAGTCCATAGAGCATATAGAGCATGTGATACTTGATCTCAGGGGTTGAAAGTTCAAGACTCACATCTGATGTACACATTACTTAAAAATAAAATCTTAAATAAAAGGAGGTGAAATGTCTTTGGATAGTCACTTCAAACTGTTTAAAAACAGAAGTACATTTTAGTCAATAAATTAAGGAATTAGCAAGGATAATAATTCATATAAAATTTGGAATATTACTGTAAGACAACATCCATAAAATTTAAAGAAATACAGCATAGATGAGGCAATTTAAAGAGAAAAGATCAAGATTCTCAAAGCATAGATAATCTTTAAAAAGGAATAAACTACCAAGGCACCTGGTGGCTCAGTGGGTTAAGCATCCAATTTTTTGTTTTGGCTTAGGTTAAGATCTCAGGGTCATGAAATTGAGCCCTGCATCTGGCTCTGAATTCAGCAAGACATCTATCTGTTTGGGATTCTCTCCCTCTCTGTCAGCATCTCTCCCCAGACACCACCCTACCCCCAGTCACACTCTCATAAACATATCTTTTTTAAAAAAGAAATCAACTACTTTAATTGGCATTAAAATAATACACCACTCCATACCAAAAATAATTCCAGATGGATTACAGAGTCTAAAGATGTTGAAAACCTATTAAAAGCAAATGACAGGATAGAATAGTTATTAAGTATCTCTAGGGAACTAACTTTCTAACCTTTGAAGACACACACACACACACAAAAATAAAAAAATACAAACAAATGAAAATGATAAACTTCTGTGTGTCAAAAATATATAAACAACAAAAATGAAGAGAAACTGGTGGAAATATATGCAGCAAATATAGTTATAGTTTAACGCCACTAAATATAAAGGGTTCCTGAAAACCAAAACCATAAACATCATAATTATTTCCATCTTATATAAGGATCCTGAGCCACGGGAGGAGAAGTGTCTTAGATTATGAAAGTAGTAATATTAGCAGTTTCTAAGGGGAAAAAAAATCAGTATTTTTGTATTGTCAATGCTGGTCATTTGTCTATTTGCTCTCAGAACAATCCCATGCCCTTCTTTGCCCTTCTCCACGGCAAGGAACTACATTCCCCAGGCTCCCTTGCTCTGGCTTCTGGATGGGTCCCACCAATAAGAGGCAACATCAGAGGCCTGGGGGTTAGCCGACAAGCCCTGATACTTCTTCCCTTTCTACATCTTCTCTGTGGTTCTACCTCTGATTAGTCAGTCCATGGCTTCATAGGCCCTGATTCGTTTAGTTCCTCAAATCAAGGAGTTAACAGGAGATTTCAATTAAAGAGGCTGGTAATTCAAAGCAATGTTTATTGAACCTTACATTTGGCAGGGAAGGGTCGGGCATTAAAACACAGAAAATTTAGTATATGAATTAACCACAATCCAGAATCACTTAAAACTAATATATGCTCTATGGCCCACATTTATCTAAAAAGTCATCATTGTAATAAATAAAAATAGTGTTTTAAAAAGTTTTAAAGACAAATAAATACAAGGATTTTAAAGAAATCAATAAAAACATGGCTGCTACTTTAGTAACCTACTATTAAATAAGCTTTAGCTTTAGCCTCCTCCCAAACTGTTAACTTTTTCCTTTCTTCCCCCTCCTCCTACTGGCATTTTCTCCAGAAACAAGAAAAATTCAAAAGTTGGTGAAAGGCAGTGGAAAGTTTTATTCAGAAGCTTAAAAATTAGCTCCCCTAAAACAACTTCTGCCAGGATATTTCTGCCAAGATTAAAAAAATCAGAATCAAAGCAAGGACAAATACCATAAAATGATGACAATGTGAGTGAGAATAGATAGAAAGGTTGTATGTGAAAAAATCACAAGATATGATAGAATATTTTATCTATATGTAGCCATGACTTACTATAAGATGGACTATGAATGGTTTAGCTTCTCATCATGGTTTGTCTTGAAAACAGTCCAATATACAAAGATTATCCCCATCAAACTCCCTTAAAGGGCCATTCTGACCAGCCAATAATGGGAAAGAAATTAAATAAGAAAAATGTTTAAAAAAAAAAAAGAAGAAACCAAAACAAAGAAAAGTAAATGTACTGAAATAGTGATTTGTGTGTGTTTACAAAATGAAAGACACTACTGTCTCTAGAAATCACTGACACTTAAAAATTTCAACCACTGGCCTAATGTTCCTGCTCACAGCCTAACATTTCCAGCTAGACTGAGTTCACTATGAACTGGTATAGTTGTAATACTACACTAAACCATATTCTACTGGGCATAGTAATCTTCTTTAACTTTTTATTTGTTGACTTGTTATCAAAAGTTAAATAATGTATACTTACCACAAAAATAAAGCCATGACAAGGTAGACTCATTTAATTAACAACGTTTTACTGATTTTAAAGAGGTTCATAGACAACTTTTTTTTTTACAAAAAGTAAAATTTTACAAACATATATGTAAACACAAGCCAAATTTTCTTAACTTTTTTGTTCACTATATTTCATCTATTCCAGGCCACTTTTAATAGCCATTTTAAAATGAAAAACTAAAAGTCCTAGTCTCACTCTTTTCCCTCAAATTTCAATTTAAAAAATCCCTATAAATATGAAAAGGTAAAAAAGGCCAATTACAAAAAGGAAGCATCTCTCAAATAACACAGGCCACTTTTAATACTTTAAGAATGTTTAAACACACAAATCAAGAAAATGTTCAGGGGGGTGGGGTTGGGGTAACTGCTTGATAGACACTGGGGAGGTTATGTGTTGTAATGAGCACTTGGTATTATGTAAGACTGATGAATCACAGACCTGTACCCCTGAACCAAATAATTCATTATATGTTAATTAACTGAATTTAAATTAAAATAATAATGATTGAAAAGAAAAAAAGAAAATGTACAGTAAGGTTACAGAGTGCATCTCTAGGCTAGACTGCATGCCAAAATTCATTTACTTGTATTAAAAAAGAAGGGTTACCTGAAAAAACAGTGACACTCTTACCCACACCCCAAGGTAAAACATTCAAAATACTGGAATTGCAAATACCATTCAATTAGAAATAATGTGTTCCAAGATTATAAAGGAAACTAGGAAGCTGATTCCAGATGGCCAGAAGTAAAACACAACGCAGGCTTCCTCATGTATGTGTATGCTAGGTACACATGTTGACCACCACTATGTGAAGGACCAGGCTTCAGAGTATTAACCAGTTAATACTACATTGACAGGTGCATCCATACTTCATACCAAGAAATATGTAGGTATATTTATGACATTTTGCTTTTAGTTTAGATATATGTATAACTTTAAGAGTTACCCAACAGTGTAAAAGAGCTAGGAGCAATATTTATCAAGTTTTTGTGGGATGTATGCGTGTTTAAAGAGAAGGCACATTATAATGCATTAGAATTACTGAACTAGAATGTAGTTTGCTGATTCTGACAAATGTTCCATTGTCTTTAAGTATAGAAGCTATTTCCTGGTAAATCTTTCAATTTAGTTAAGAAATCACGTTACCATAACTACACCAATCCCTTAAGTTAAATTTTAGTTTCCACAATTTCAAGGAAAAGTCTAATAATCGGCTGTCTACTCATTCCCGTCTAAATGCTATTAAAATTTCTCTGGCAACTTCAAGGGAAAAAGTCTTTTTAAAGATGTGTATTTGTAATACCTATAAAGAAATAACAAGGGTTTATAAACAAATCCTTTTCTGTTGACCAAATAAAAGTCACAATTTCTGCAGTCCTACATATGTTATTTATGTAATGAATTTTTTAAAAAATACAGCAGTTCAATATACTGCTATTCCTCCCCCCCCC